>WAAF01007965.1:1004130-1533150 GCA_013400475.1 Tricholaema leucomelas
GGTTGGACGTGGCACTTGGTGCCATGGTCTAGCCTTGAGCTCTGTGGTGAAGGGTTGGACTTGATGATCTGTGAGGTCTCTTCCAACCTTGGTGATACTGTGAGACTGTGATCAGTGTTAATCTTAAAGATGAATGGTCTCCTGTCAAAGTCACCACACTTGTCTTCTACTGAATTGTCTGCCTGTGATACAACTCTCAGTATGCCTTAACCAGAGCGTTCAAAGAGCAGCATTTGTTCCTTTATGATTATAAGGGGATTGAGACAATGCTTAACACTTAAGGGAGACTCTGCCCCTTTGCTGTGTGAGCATGTCCAATATCCATCTTGTGCTCAACTTGTTCTAGGTGTGGGTTATCATTTGTTGCACCAGTTGTAAAGAGAACACTTGTATCACCATGAACTTCCATGGAATTTGTGCCTAACAGCATCATCTTGTCATCCTTGTTTAGTTTTATTCTCTGGGCGAAGGCAAAACCACTTACAGTATGGACAAGGTGGCCTCAGCTCCAACAGAAACCATGAATACAGATTATAAAGAAAGCCAGCATCTTTGCACCTTCCCTTACACACTATTTTGGTGCCATTTCTGAGATGTTTGTTTGTTGTAGAAGTGATTTGGGAGAGCCAGCAGAGAGAGATTACTACTTGACCAATACCTTGAAATTCATCTATTTAGCCACTATTAAGCTATACTAAAATAATTGATCCAACATTGAACTTTAATTGCATACAGAT
Source organism: Tricholaema leucomelas (assembly GCA_013400475.1). NCBI lineage: Eukaryota > Metazoa > Chordata > Aves > Piciformes > Lybiidae > Tricholaema lacrymosa > Tricholaema leucomelas. Next base: position 1,004,868 of record WAAF01007965.1, read on the forward strand.
GGAATTTATCATATATTGCCAGAAAGGCTTTGAGTGTACAATCCTCTTTGGGGCTTCTGACCACAAAATACAGTTATTGGAAACTTCTGGCATTAGACATAATGGGCATTGAATGACATTTTGTCCTCCCTGGTGTGCATATGTGAACAGAGTGGTTTTGGTCATGTTCCTCCTCTGCATCAGAAGGACAGTTTGAAGTTTATATTTAAAAACCTTTCCAGCTCTAGTGCAGTTCATTCATTGTCCTGAAAAGGCTGATCCTGGGATCCTGTACCTGTCGTTCATTGTGCTATCTCATTACACGTTCATGTTTCAAATGAATTTTGTGACAACTCCCTTTTCTCACTCCATTAAAATGCTTTGACTTAGTTTACAAACCCCTGACAGTTCAGTGAAATCTTCTCTTCAACAAAGCTACTTATCATTAACCTAATCTCTTGTGCTTCACAGCCAGCATGAGAAACATAGCATTTACCAAAACCTGCAGCATCATTACCAACAGTGCCACAGCCCAGCCCTTTTTTTGTTTACAGGTAGCTATGGCAACTGCAGTGGTGACTTTTGCAAATTCTTTTTTGACAGTAACAGCTCTTGTTTATGTGTCCCATTACAGGTATGCTGCTTCAGGAGACTGAGCAGCACCGACTCTTCTGTCAGTGCCCTGAGCCAGCCCACATCTTCTACCCACTCATATTTTTGGCATATAAAAAAAAAAAAGTCATGCATGTTCCAAATTTGATGGGCCACAGTGAACTTGTTGCTCAGCTGCTTTTCCAAATGGTTTGTTTCTAGATGGCATTACCAACATGTTTCTCTTAATGCTGAGAAACTACAAGTGATTTGGAATTGTTCCAACCGAGCCAAGATATGCTATGGGTTGTTCCTTTGGCAAACATCTAATGTATCAACTCTACGTCTTAAATGAGTTGACAGATTCAATAGCACTGAGTTTTTGGTGCTGTCCTTACCCTGGACTGCAGCCATCCATTGTGTCATTGGATTTTCAGTATATGGGAGAGTTTAGGTTTACAGATCAGTGTGGTGTGGGAGTACAAAACATCCGTCCCTAGTTTGCATCCTTTGGCATGCATAGCTACCAAGCAATTAGTGTGCTGTTACGAAAGCACTGAAATGAGGATGCATGGCTTGAGCATTTCTGTTACAGTCAAACCTGTGGAACTGTTTCTTTTGGTAAGCATATTTCACCATGAGTGAAATATGTGTAGCTTTGGACTTCTCGTTACTTATTAGACCTTGTTACACAACCTCATAATAAAAAGTAACTAGTCAGCATTGCAGGATTCAGAGGTAATGACCCCCTGTTGAACCTGCCTCCTTACCTTCCCTGGAATTAAGTTTCCCAAATGTTAGTCATGCATATTGGAGAAAGGAGAAAGAGACTTTGTTTGCCAGGTAGGTTTTTTACAAGGTAATAAAAATGTCATGTCGATTGAACCAGGGCTATTAAAGAAGGAATCAGAGTCTTTAAGTCTGTCTGCAGTTGTCAGTTGTACCTAATTATCAAAGGAGCACGCAGTGTATTTTAGCACTGTCTCTCTGCCATGGCAAAGAAGTATTTTCAGGTATAAATCTTATTCTCCCAGCAACCAGTGAGTTGCTTCTTTTTCTTCTTGAGGCAACACTGCAGAACAGCTTGCAGATGCCTCATAATGCTTGAATCTTAGAGCATGTTTGTCTTTTTTTCCTCTGTTCTCCATTTTTTAAGTAGAAATACATTACCTTGTTCTAGACACGCAAGAAGTGAATGGAGACATTTTGGACTGCAGCCTTATTTCTTCCTCCTCATCAAGTGAACATCCTGCCTTTTAACCTACAGAAGTCAACTGTTGGTTGCTAAATACTCAGACAAGATGAGGATGTTGTATTCTGTTAAGAGGGGTTGTTGAAGGAGAGAGGCAGAATTACCATCACTTCCTGGCTAATGTGCTGGGTACTTTGCAGAGAAGTATGGAAATTACAACCTTGTCCATGAAGCTAATGCTATTCAAGTAGACATGAGAAACACAGTGCAGAAAAGTGAACTATTTTTGTTTGGAGAGGTACTTATGTACACACACATCTGTCCTTTCATCTAAGGACTATTATTAAAGGACTGGAAAGAAAAAATAGAGTTTGTATCTCTGTTCTCAGTCCAGATCCTCAACTATATAAAGAATAAAAGTCTCCTTTTTGATAAGTCCAAGCTTCCATGCAGGGAAATAATGACCCAGTCTTGCAAAGAGAGGCAGCTGAAGCTTTCTTGTGACCTTTATACCTGTGGTTATACAAAGCCTGAAAATTTTAGGAAAATGTGGTTTCAAGGGAAAAGTATTTTAACTTCATTTACAACTTAGTGCATAAATGCATTGGAAAAATGTGACAAAAGGTTTGAAAAGTCTGAAACAGTGGATATTTTTCAAAGCAAACATTTGTATTTGGAAATGACACTTCGTAGTACTTCACATTTTCTTAACTTAAAAGAAACTAAACGGTAGACAAAATGTTTTGTTTCAGATCAAAGAAAATGCTTCAGCTTGAACAGAAAGCAAGCACTGGGTGGGTTTTTATTTATCCCAACTCTTCTCTCCCTCCCTCCAACTTGTTCATTGTGAGTTGTCAAGCACTATTGATTTACCTGTGCATTAAATGATGTAATTACTCTTACAGTTTGCTCATCAAACCAGAAAAAAGAGTCATTGTTTTCTCATGTGTTAACAGTGTTCTGGCAACGTTTTCTCCAACTCAGATAGTCACAGAGCTTCATAGTCTGGCTGAGCAGCAAATACTCTTGCAGCTTTAAAGTCTTGGTTCTTGATACTGTATTCATTTTCTTTCCAAAAAAAGGTGTGCTCAGGTATTCTCTAAACCAACTACAAAATGCAATCAGTTTGAAAGCTGCACGTGTATTTTTAAAATGTAGGTGTCCAGCTGTGTATTTCTATGGCAGTAATGAATCATTAGCTGTAGAGTACTGCTTGAAAGAAGAAAAGGAAAAAAAAGTGAAAAAAAGAAAAAAGGGGATAATGATCAGTTTAACACCACTAAGAGCTTTCCACAATTTGCTACCAGCATGTTTAAGTGTCTGTCAGCATTTTCCTGATACATCCCATTCTAAAGAGTTCTCTTCCTAAAGATTGAAATTAGCATGAGAAGATTTGAAAAAAAAAATCTCAGTCCAAATGCCTGCTCTTTTTTTATTAAGGCTCCTTTTCAGCTGATCATGTGTTATTAAGGCTCCTTTTCAGCTGATCATGTGTTATTCAAATTTAAGAGTCAGTTCTTTATTTTATTTTTCATAATAGCTTATTTATTCTCATTGCAACCTCTCTTCATTTTCTTTTTTTCTGCATAAAATAATGCTGGATATAGCAAATTTGCTCCAGGTTAGTGTACCAGATATCTTCTCTCTTCATGATTGTATTTATTCCTTGCAGCATGGTTGGTAGGCCAAAAATTGTAGAGCATATTACTTACCAACAGAGAAGATAGACTTTCCAGAGTTTAAAAGACCCTGCTGTACATACATATGGAATAGTAATCGGTAGATGAGAATTGATTTCTCAGCCCCCAAATGATTTAGACTAATTTGAGTCTGCAAACAAATTAGGCTCTCTTGAGAAGTTTCTTGCCTGGCAGAAATAATGCAACTTCAACCTTTCTTGCATTATTTTCTTGGACTCAAAGCCAAAACTTTAAATAAGTAAATAAATAAATGCAAGACTGCACAACAAATGAGAGAAATTAGAAAAAAAAGATGTAGTTCAAGTCTCCAAATGCAACACACATGCCTGTTCTTAAACTAACATGTTTCCACTTGCTTTTCTGCAAGTTACAGAGCTGTAGTGAAAGAGGCTGAATTGTTGTGAATGCTCTGGCTTATCTTCCAACTGTCAGATCACACAAGCCCTTAAAGGCTATGCACTCCATGAAGTCTTGCCCTAGGTATGTGGTTTATGGCAGTCAGGCTTGCATTTTTGATTGTCTAGTGCAATGTCTTCTTCTGATCTGTTTTCACATTTGGAGTTCTGTGTTTGTTATAGGACACCATTCTAAAATAGCTCTAGCAGATGCCACAATATTACAGATTTTCCCTGCATCCCTAATTTATTTCTTGCTCTGTGCATTTTCCAACTGAATGTGTTGTTCTCTTGATAAATGTTCATACCATTGGATGGAAGAGCTAACTGCAATTGTCACAAACGCTAACTAGCTCAGCCTTCTCTCTGCATAGTTACTGCTGCTGTTAAATATTGCCTTGGCTAATGGAGACCTCTGAAATTGATTTAGAAAGATTTTCGTTCTATATGTACAGATCATGGCTTTTAAATGATGGCAGTTTGAATGGAAGCTATTTTAATGGTAGCAACAGTTTCAGATAAACTGTCAGCTTAGAGAGAGGGGCCAGCCATCTGTGGATCACTGCAAGGGAGCTGAGGAAACTGAGAAAATTAACCTGCTGGTGAAAGCAATGCCACCACATCTTCAGAAAGAAGAATTATCCTGCCACCATGCATTGTGAGGGGGTAGCTGGGTGGGGTTGGTCTCTTCTCATAGGCAAACAGAAATAGAACAAGGGGACCCAGTCTCAAGTTGTGCCAGGGGAGGTCTAGGCTGGATGTTAGGAGGAAGTTGTTGGCAGAGAGAGTGATTGGCATTGGAATGGGCTGCCCAGGGAGGTGGTGGAGTCACTGTGGCTGGAGGTGTTGAAGCCAAGCCTGGATGNTTACTGAAAAATTTTAGGCTCTTTAGAAGTGTTTCCACCCAGCACAAGCAGCACTCTGGTTACCTTTTTGTGCCCAGTTGCCTCCCTTCAGTCTCCAGAGAAAATGTGTCTTAGTATTTCAGTGACAAAAGACTCACTGAAGTAGTATGTGCAATGAAAGTTCACAGATGACTGCAAGGACATCACACATTTAATATTTACCACCCTAGATGTTATGAGGCAGCACACTAATAGGATCAGATGAATCTGGTAGGTTTTACTTGATGTTATGTTTCCTTGTTCAAAGGACTCCTGACTTTTTTCTTGAACAACTGATATTTTGAGAAGCATTTTGAGAGAATAAGGCATTGTATTCTTAGACTTAGTGTCAGCATCAGAAAACGCTTGTGTTTACTTTGCATTCTTCTTGCTGTTTATAGTAGAACAATGACATAAAAATCCTGTACCTCTGAACCTGAAAGTCTGCTGCAATTCTCTATTCCCTTTGTGGGCATGTTGCATGTATCCTCTGTTCTCTCACAGGAGCAGAGAACTCTTGTTCTTGGCACCAGTCAAGATAGGATCTAGCCCCAAAAACTGGAGGAAAATTCCACAGAGTAGTACAACTCTTTCCTTGGTTTTCCTGACTGCATGAAAATGTATCACAATACCCAGCCTTTAAAATATTGCCTTACAATTTGCTCAGTGATGGCTTAATAGTGCATATTTACTTCTCTGGGAAGCATTTATTGCTTCTTTCAAGAGAAACATCGTTTTTACTATTTAACACTTAATTTTTTGCACTTAGTGCCACAGTCTAGTTAATAGGACAGGGCTCTGTGATAGGTTGGACTGGATGATCTTGGAGGTGTCTTCACCTGGTTGATTCTGTGATTCTACGATAATTCTGTTGGAGCAGAGGTGAACAAGCCATTGCAACTGCTGCACTTACAGCCACTCTTCCTGCAATTGATTCAGTTCCTTGCTACAGACATGGCAGAAGAGAAAGACCTTTGGGTGCCACAAAAGATGCCTCAAAGTCCCTTTTAGGCCACTCAAGTCTCCTAAGTCCTTCTCCAGGAGCAAGGTTGACCAGGAATGTTTTGTATGATGTACTGAGAAATCACGTTTCTTTTGGGAATCTTCCACTCATTAATTCAGTAAAGCAGACTGTATCCTTTCTTTCAGACTCCTCAGAGAACATCTCGGAGAAAAAGAAGTTGAATTGACATTGATCTTTGATGCTGTAGAGGAGGCAGACCTGGCGAACTACACATGTCATGTGGAAAACAGAAACGGACGGAAACATGCCAGTGTTCTTCTGCGCAAGAAAGGTAGTTCCCTTTGGTTAGTTATCTGTACTACCACCTGCCTCAGTAGCAACAGGTCAGCAAAGACCCTGCTGACTTCCCTGAGCCAGGCTGGACTCCTCTGTGCCTACTTGGAGCTGAAGTGTTTTTGTGGTACAGCTTCAATTAACCATTTGTGAAAAAAAATTGTGAACGTTCTGTGACTCAGCCTTGCAGATGATGCATTTTGCCTGCAATACAGTCACCCATAAAGCAGCAGTATAATCAGTGAGAGTATTTTAGTCTAAACAACCTATGAATCTGACCTAGAGTTGATGGACTAGACCAAGAGAATGGTGTGGTAGAGTTAAAATGTGTGTCTCTGAAAATAGGTGCCTCAGCAGGGTGATCAGATGTTCTTGTATTTCTCCACTTCATGGCTTTGCTGTTTAAATTGAAAGCTTTAAACAGGTGACATGCCTTTTGATTTCTAACTGCATTGAGAATGAAAACATTGCAATGGGAACTGCAAATCAACAGAGAATTACCTTATCATGTTTGCTTTGCTTTGTACTGTACCTGGAATTGAGAATACTACTACTGACAATTTATCTGTAGCAGAAAGATAATTATTTGGGCTTGAATGTACCATATTAAAAGGTGCTACTATGCTGTGCTGTTTGTAGAAGTCATTATCTTAAGGAGTGTAACAGTATCTCATTACTGTTGTTTGTTCAATTACCTCTCCTATTCATAAGCAGGGCGATGTGTAAAGCTGCTGCTGATCTCTCTAAGAGACAGTGTTTTGGGTAGTACTGAAGCTATAAGACAATAACTGTTGGGAAAGCAAAAGAAGGTTACACAGGTGGGATAAAGACACAATATGAAACCACAGAGCCATCAGTACAGACTGACTTAATGAGTTAACACACTGTCCATATCTCTGCCATTATTCTTGGATGTAAATTAATTTACCAAAAGAGGAGCAGTGTTTTCACAGAGCACACCTGCATGCACCGTTCCAGTCCTCTGTGTGCTTTCAGACCACTAAGGCAAAGGATATGCTTCTCAGCAGGTTGTGTCTGCAGTACTAGTGTCAATTAAAAATCCCAGTGCCCCCCATTGTCACAGTTGTAGCAAAATCCCATGAAAGCATCACCACTTGGAGAAGGTTTAAATATACTGTTAGTATCCTTGTGTGCTGCAGACAGACCTCTGAGCCTAGGGTAGATAGACATCACCATGAGACATGAACCAAGAGCCAGCGAGAGAGGAACAGGAAGACCTACCAAAGTGTCTCTAGGTGGAGCAGGGCAGTTCTGGCAAACATCCAGAGTGCATCGGTTCACTTAAAGGCATGCTGGATGCCAAGTGCTGTGGTTCATGGCTGTAGTCTGTGTAACCTGAAAGCTGAGGTGTTGGGACAGATAGGGGCTGCTAGAGAGAGAAAACTTTTGTGTCAATGTCCTCCTTTTTTTTTTTTTTTTTACTATTCTTCCATGTGACTCACAGGTTTTATGTGTGAAAGTACAGTCTGCAGTCCTGTCAAAATGAGTTGAATCAAGTCCTAACTTACACAGTTTGCTCTGTATGTGAGAGTTTTTATCTTCTCAGAAAGAAAGGGATAACATAGTGTATTATTTTATGCTAAGTGCTAACAATACAGAAGGTTCAAACCACTCTGAGAAACAAGGGCCTACAGTTATGGTGTGGAACACACATGAATGCATATGCAACATCTGAACTGACAAGATGTCACAACTTTAAGCAATCAGGCCATCACGATGAAGGATTAGCCTCTTTAGTGCAAAAAGCATTCTACCTTTCCGTCCACTGAACCTCATAAATATACAACTGATAATAAGTATATCTGTGTTGACACTGTTAAATGTTCAGCTGCTTTGCATATATTAGAATCACAAGCCAGGTTTATTTATAACAAGAAATTGCAGATATTTCAGAGCTCTGCTGAAATTATGGAAGAAGCACTGCTGAATACAGAATTTGGAGGTGGAAAGGATCACTTCTCAGCTACTGTTTCATTGCTCTCTGCATTGTGGCTGTAGAAAGCTTATATTCCCCTCAGGCACTTGCAGCAGTTGATTTTCAAGCTATTAAAGTGTCATTTAAAATAACCACAGTATTTTCACTGTGCCCTTTGACTGCCTGTCTCACTGTCTTGTTTGTTATTTAAGTTCTTATAAATACTTGACCAAACTTCTCCCTTCTGCAACTTGATATAATTCTTATCCTAATTTTCTTTAGCTTGGATTTGACCATTCAGTATCATTGAGTCAGGTAATACTGCTTACTGTATTTACTGACTTGTGACCAGTCACTGGCAGGACTGGTAGAAAGCTATTGACCAGCATCCTTTGTGCAGGTCAAAGAAGGGATCCTGGATTCCTGTTGTAATGTCCTTCAGTTTTCCAGCTGCTGAGGCATTCGGGATTAGCTGAGTCATTTAGCAACGGCAAAGATGAAGCACAGATCCCTCAGCCACAGAAATCCCCTTCCCTCCAAAGTCTCACCTGCTAAGGGCTGCATTATTCCCATTTGACAAGAAGGGCCTATAGCTGCCTTTTTTCTCCAGGGTGTCAAAGTGCTACATAGGTTTTGTCTGCCTTCTGTTCAAGGTGTGATCGCAAGCACACCAGATGTACACAAGCTGGCAGAAGTCATGAGTCCTGCAAAACTAGGAAAGCTTGGATAAAAAAACAGGAGTAAATCCCAATCCAAGTTACAGCTGTGGTGTAAAGTTTCTAGAGTTAGCTCTTGTTTTTACTTAATTGTTATTTTTAAGTGCCTGTTCTGCTTTAAGGAAGAAAAAAAGATCTGTGCAAATATATAAGGTAAATTATGTTGAGGTCTTTTGCTGTATTAGTGGTACAGCCCTCACAAATGCTTTCAGAGAATACAGGAGTGCTTTCTGCACTGATAGCCCCAGAGCATGCAGCATCACTTAAGATTTTTTGTAATTTTTTTTTTTTTGATTGATAAAGAACCAAATTCAGTCTCAAAACATCCAAAGTTACCAATGTAAAGACAGAATCAGGTACGATCCTGAGACCTGAATACTAATGTCTGCTATCACATTCTTCTTTACTGGCTTAGTTCAAGACCACATTGTTTGTTTTCAAGCAGATAAAAAGTAAACTCTGAGTTTGCAGTTTTGTTTTGGGTTTTTTGGTCCATCATATTTGGTGCTCAGATTACATGAAAGCACAATATATATCTTGTTTGTCCTTTGGCTGTGGAAATAGGTCAGGATTCCCTTCAAATGAATTTTAAAGCAGCCCAGCATTTTAGTGATTGAAATCTATGTAGTCTGTAATAGAACTATTCTGAAGCATGAATAACTTACCAGGAACTTCAGAACCTGTTACTGGAAAGAAGCAGTGAATTTAGATAAGTATTCTACTGATGTTTGCTCAGCATTTATTTCAAAAAGGCTGCCTTTAGTCAAAATATAAAGAAAACTAATCTGGAGTTTGGGGGGTTTCATGCTGATATAGTACTAAATGATGAGAAACCTTCCAAAATATATTTGTCTTTCATTTATTGGGTGTTGATGATACCTTTGGTGAAGACCATAATCCTCTGTGATACATTATAGCTAAATCCTTTTACATTATTTAACATTAGAAACCATAAAAGTATTATTACTATTGACTAATTTTCAGTTGTTGTTGCAGAACAAAACCAGATTCAGCTTCTTTCCAAACACTGGATGTACTGCCTTCCCTATAGATGTTAGTAAGCGCTACTTGAGGAAGAAGGCAGTAATCAGAGGCAGAGATTAAGAGCTGAAATAGGCAAGGAAACAGAACATTCTGGGGGTTTCTCCCGTGGCTTCTCCTTGGAATGGAACTGAGGAGCCCAAAAGCCTTAGCTTTCTGTACTCTGGGAGAGTTTACAAGGGAGTAGGACAAATGCAGAATGTGCAAAAGCATGTTGATTCTGCCCTTTGGGGGCAGGGTTTTGTGGGTTTGTTCAATACCTTCCCATTCCACTAGCAAGTGGATGCAAGTCTGTGCTCCTTCATGGTCTGCAGGTGATCAAGGCTCAGCATTTTCTCTCCTTCCAAACTGGTAGCTTTGACATCATCTCACTTTCCTAGGAAAAAAAGATTCAGTACAACAGAAAAAAAAAAAGTTCTTTCCCTGAAAAGTGATTTTAACCAACTCTGTTCTTCACTTGACCAGATTTGTCCCCAGAGCACATGCTAAATTCATTGTGCAGTAGAATAAAAGTCCCATGAATTCCCTGTGTTCTCAGAGAGATTAAATAGCTATTATAATATACTTTTTCCATCTATTAGTCCATGGCTTCTTACCAGACAGACATCAGAGATACTGTAAACTGGGAATAGCTTGACATCTGATGTTAATTATTGAAATGCAAGGCAAGCGAGGCAAGGATAACCCCAAAAGATACACAACTAATTTGCTTTTTATCTCAAAAATGACACAAATGACATACCAGCAATTTCTTCTGACCCAAGTTTTAGAAGCATAAAGATCACAAAAACTTTGTCTTGCCTTTATGGCAGTTTTTACATCTTCATGCTGTATTTATCACAGCAGCAAATATTTTCATGATGTCTTATTCAAAAGTAATACAGGCTGTTAGAAGTAGCTATTGTCAAATTGTCATCTTTTATCTGTTACACCTAAGTAACATGTCAAGTGATGTTATGAGCAGTATTGTGTTCAGAGGACATTTCAGGCTAAAGACCAATACTGTTAGTGTCTTACAGCAGGTAGAGCACTGGACTGGTATTCAAGGGGTTTTTTATCCCAATTCTGGCATTGGTTTACTGAATGACCATGAACATCTTGTTTTGTTTTTCTATGTCATTGTTTCCCCAGCTGTAAAAGATGGATAATTGTGTTTGGATGAATATGTGAAGTACTTTGAGGCAGACTGATTGTGATGTTTCCTAAAAGCATCCCAGTAGGAAATTTTAACTAGCACTAGTTCCCATTAAAGTATAATGTGTACTAAACAAACATGTGGGAACTCTGTTAGTAGCCATTACAACTCAGACAAAGTGCTCTTAGCAGCCTGATGTGTGCCCCTGGCTTCTCACGTTATCTTGGGTGTTCTGGATGCTCAGCTCATACTCCAGTGATTCAGATGAAGTCCTGGCTTGGCAGCTCTCATCGGCTCATCCGCTGCCTTTCCAAATGTAAACCCAAAGTTTAATAATTTCAGGGGCACTAGAGCCTGCCAAATCAAGTGCAGTATCTCTACTGTATCAATTCTCACATGCTGCATGCAGCATTTGATACATTTTGCCAATACAGAAGTTTCAAACTCCGCAAGCTCATTGAAAGTTGATTAATCCTCTGTAAAATCACTACGTAATTCTCTTGTAGAAGAATTATGATTATAGCCTCAAATGCATTTTGGATGGTGATTTCAGATGGGCAGTGGATGCAGTAAATGGGTATGGCTAAGAAAGAGATCAAGATTTTTTAAAAATCAGGCATCCTTAATGTTACAATGGTTTTAATTGGAAGATGCACAGTGTGGAATTGTACAGTGGATTAGTGCAAATAGGGCTTGGAAAGATCATAACCTTTCTGTCTTTCCTTGCTAATTTTAGATTTGATCTACAAAATAGAGCTTGCTGGAGGACTGGGAGCCATCCTTCTTCTGCTTATTTTGCTCGTGACCATCTATAAGTGCTACAACATAGAGTTAATGCTCTTCTACAGACAGAACTTTGGAGGAGACGAAGCAGCTGATGGTAAGCAGTTGCTCAGGAGACTCAGCATGTGCAATGGAAATATTTCAGAGACCTAAGGTGATGAAACTTTTAGACTGAAACGAATCTGAAAGATACCTGCTACCAGGCTGGGTTCAAAACTACTAAGCACCCACCGATGTAAAGCCCTAAGACTCTCACCCAAAGCTTCCTGACTTCAGTGAATCTTTCCAGTAAAATGCCACTGGGCCAGGCCATAAGCAAAGAGAATCAGAAGAATTGTTCATGAGTCTCTTGAGGAGGCTTGTGTGTAATTTCTGAACTGATTCCTCAGAACTCTTTATGTTCATGTGCTCCAGTGCCCAGGATCACTTCTCCTGAGATCCAGAGTGTATCTGGGCCACCCTTTCATAAGGTATTTTTCATTAACTATTTCCATTGAATTATCTTCAGGCTGCCAACTAACTCCAATAACTAGTGAGAGGTGATAGTTACTGAGGCAAACTAGTTAAACTTCAGTAAATTGGGAGGCTATGAGCAACTTAGTGGAAATGCATAACTTGCCTGAGGAGTATGCTTAGGAATAGACTGGGCTGTTTTTCATTGTTCTTCCCCTGCCTTCCATCTCACTAGCATACCTTCTGTTTAGTATCTAAAGCTAAACATGTACTTTTAAATTGAAGCTTTCATTCTTATGAATATAGAACACTCCTACTCCTATGAAGCTGGAGTAAGCCCTGGGAAACCAAATTCAAGTGCTTTAAATCCTATTATCATATTCTTAATACTTAAAATACATTATTAATATGTATATAACTAGTATCTGTTAAAGATCTGAAGTATGGTATTCAAGTAGAGTACTTTTCAGAGCCCTCTGCAACACCTGGGAGTCATGTAGGCAGTCTGGAAGGTTATATCTAGAAACAATAAAACATTTGAGAAGAGAAGGGAACACATTTCCCCCATTGTGCCAAAACAACATGCAGTTGCACAGACATGTTACTTTCTGCACTTAGCATTATTGTTACCAAAATAACGTCTTTCTATTTAGCACTGGGTAGATGCGGTATGAAAATGTTCCGTTACAATTAAATCCATAGGGGTTTTGGAGAATGGGTGGAATGACATCCAGAGTATTTTAAAATGTGGAATGATAAATTGTAGGAATAGAAGTCAGGAAAATTCCTCTTTGTCAAGTCTTCATGTGTGAGTGGGAAAACCTGAAATGATTCTTCTTTTTTTTCATACTATACAGTACTGCATAATATTTATATTGATACCTAGGAGAAAGTGAAGGATGAAATTCTGTGGGTTTGGAAGTAATTTACCTCTTGACACCTTGGGATTATACTAACATATCATCCCTGATTCACACCAACAAAAAATGTCCCAAAGTGGTAACTTCTTCCAGATTGCTTTGACTCATTTATCTCATGATTTCAATGTGAGGCTGCTGCATCTTTATTCATGTAACCTCCTTGGTTCAATCACTTTTTAATTTATGGAGCAGTATTCTTTTCTAGTTGTTTAGAGGAAGCTCCCTGAGTACCTAAGGGATTTTCTGTGCATATTATTCTGAAAGCAACCTTTTATTTTTGCTGTGCATTGTTTTGGAACTATTGCAGCTTTGTGCCTCATTCTGATCCTGCAGAATGAAAGATGAAGGCAGACTGTTAGTGAAGTCAAAGTATATATAACAGGGACGTTTCTACTTATGTAGGCTACAGTGGGAACGTACAGCACTCCCATGAGCAGTCAGCTGCAGAGGAGCAGTTGCAGGGTCCATACATTTATGACACATATTTCTTTAAAAAAGAAGGTTTAGGACTCGACAGATTTGCTTTATTCCTATTTCTAAAAATATTCTGGGTAAACAATACTGAAGCCGAGTCTGTAGAGATGTAACACAAGAGTACAGACTCACAGGAGCCCTGGAGGAACTGCTTCTTGTTTACAGGTATTGAGTATAGAGGTGACTGGGGAGGGTAGCTAGAGGGACTTCCTGTGCTCAAGGGCTGCCTGCACACAACCGATGCCTAGCTTCTATGCTGTTTTATAATCAGGCATGTCAGTGCTCTGGGGCTTGCTTTGCTGCCTTTGCAGAGTTCTCAAATGCTTGTGGGAATGCTCACTTGGTGGCTGGCTTCTCTTAAAAGGTTTTGGCAGCCTTTGCTACAGAGAAACAGGCATTGGACGGACCTCCAAAGCTGACTGGCCTTTGTTTTTTTGCTGTTCTTCTGTCGTGTTTCTGTTAGTAACTACTGTTTATGCAGGCTGTTGATTTCAGAGAAATATCAACAAGCCAGGTGGACATCCTCCTGTACAGCTATGTTGACACTAGGCAAATTGCCTTGTACAAATGTGTAATTATTCACATGCTTTGTCTGTAGCTCTGACCTTCATGGATCTGGCTTTGCATCAAGAATTGTAAGAAAGCAGCTGTGATTTTAAGGTCATCAAAGAATGTATTGTATTATGATTACCTATTTTTTCTTTTTGTCAGAGTATATTGATGATTTTAACTGCTTTGAATCTCTTTCATGTGCACTATTCTTTGCAGATAATTGGTAGTCAGCAGTCTTACGTTCGTTCAGTTTTGTCCTCACAACATTAACTATTTGATTTTTCATTTCCTGTAAATAATGGCAGCTGTGCTCTACCCTAGAGACTGAACTGCTGAAGGTTGACTTTCGCAATATACTATTTTCCATTACTGCAGAGGAATAGCAAAGAAAATATCACTAAGACAGTCTGATCCCAGTATGGATCTCAAGCACAACAGCGGTGCCTCTTGTGTTATTGGCAGAGCTGCCAGCTCTTAGTTCTGTGTTTCAGATGAAGAAAGCTGGAGACAAGCCCCAGTGCTGTACAGGAGGAGGAGGACTTCTGTTGCCCTTTCTAGCCAACCCCCTGTGTTGCAACCACATGGTCCTCATGTGGCATTCCCTTGGTCCTCTCTGTCACCTGCTGTCTGCCCCCATCTTTTTATGAGGCTCTGCCTCCACCCTTGAGCTGCAGGCAGAATACAGGGGCAAGTCCCTCCCTGCACCCCATTTACTCTTGGGGTTATTTCTGTCTCTCTCTCATGTTCTAAGCCCCAAGTATTTAAAATGTCCCAGACCATGTGCTCTCTCAAATTCTGTTGCTGATTTTTAAAACTACAGGGCTTTCTGAAAAAAATGCTTTAGCCTGTTTGTATCTGTTGCTTTCTACATCATCAGTATTCATTTCAGTCATGTGTTTTCTCACAATTACTTGTACAAGGAAGTTTTCCTTGCTCAAAACTTTTACAGACTTCCCACGCTCAAGAACTTTTCCAAGCTCAGAGCTTTCACATAATCATAGCACTCTTGAGGCATAGGAGTTGAAAGATTTCCATTAACAATATGTGAAGGATTAAAGTAAAAAATTCCAGCTTTACTATTTGTATAAAAATTTTGCCCATGACTGTTTCAGATGTGCAACGAATACATAAACCACATGAAACAGAGTTATACTAACGAGCTCAACATGCATAAGAAAATGGAAAGGATATCCTTTGGATCTGGAAAACCTCTCTGTGGAAGACCAATTATATGTTCCTGTGAAAAGTCCTGATTTTGCTGGGGGACGTTCTTGATCCTTTCAAGAAATAATACAATTTCCAAGTACTTTTCCTGCATTCTTTATAGTGCTCTTGCAAACAGCAGGATGAACGTGCATTTGTTTTCTTACAGACAACAAGGAATATGATGCATATCTTTCATACACCAAAGTGGATCCTGATGCATTAGATTGTGAAAATAATGAAGAGGAGCAGTTTGCACTTGAAATTCTGCCAGATGTTCTAGAAAAGCACTATGGATATAAGCTCTTCATTCCGGATAGGGACCTGATCCCTAGTGGCAGTAAGTATTTCTGACCTTTCAGTTTTAACTCTCTTTCATGTTTCATGAAGGCCTGGACTATGTGATAAGTACTAGATATGGGAAACCTCTCTTTGTGAAATGGTTGTGAGGTGTGGAAGTTTCTGCAATACTGCAATTTTGAGCTCCAACTGGAGCTTGTTCCTGCCCCACTGAAATAGGAAGAAACTGCCATTGATTTCAGCAGAGGCAGGAACTGGATTTTTTACAGGGAAGGTTGCAACACTGGAAGCTGTGCTATTGTCTGAAATCTGTGTATCAGGCACAGGTCACTAAGCAGGAAACTTCCAAAAACTATATTGTACTCTCTGTTTTATCAATGAAATTAGGATTCTTATTTTTCCAGTTACTGTTTGTTATCTACAGCAGCTTTACTGGGGACAAATCATCTTTCCCATTGTCTTTTGTTTTTTTGTTTTTTTTTTCCCTAGCTTTGAAGTCTCATTAATAGCTACATTAGTTTTCCAGTTAATATCATAGGTGCAACTTTTTCATTAGAGTTTTGACCAAGTCTTGCATTTCCGAGTAGTACTGTGGAAGTAAGTAATACTTATTCTTCAGACTACGTACAGCCCAGGAATCTGATGTTGTTTTCCATGCTGGTGGTGAAATACAATCATCTGTTTCAAATCAGCTTTGCTGCCATGCCTGAAGATTCAGCAGCACCTTCAGATGTCTACCAACAGTTAATACCTTCCTAGCTGTAGTTATGGCATCTCTTCTTCAAGATTCATTTTCTGACAAGTCAAAAAAGACCATGAATCATATGCATCACGTTGATGAATTTTTAATGCACAATATGTTTGCTGTAATATCACATTTATTTGAAATACTACCCTTGTGAAAAATAAGGGGGGTTTATTAATTCTCTCTGCAAATCATTTCTATGAAAAATATACAGAGAGAAGGTCATATTCTTTTCTAATCTGCTAATGCATAGGAAATACGAACAAGAAAACAAAGCAATGGCTGTGCTGGAACAGATGTCCCCAAACATGAAACAGCTAGAGCATGGCTGCATTAGCAACCTGCCTGCCAAAAGACTTGAAACTGCAGCCTTACCACTGCCAGACATCTCTGCCTGCCCCAGAAGTTACTGCCTGATGTTTGAGGGACCTGGAAACTACTCTGAAACCTGTACCACTGGGAAAGCCAAGTCAGAGATCCTGCTTAAATTGATCATGTGCATGGTTAGAGCTGCTTCCCTTAGTCCTGTTGCCCTGCCCCTCCAAGGTGTGAATTTTACTCACTGACTTATTCCAGAAAGAGGAATTGACTCAGCGCCTTTCTATTTCTGACAGTACAACCAAGTCATAATGACTTGTTAGATATTATTAAGAGAGATCTTCTTGTATTGAAAATCATAGAGCTGTTGTAAATAATTTTTTCATGTCCAACAATATAGCAGGGTTATGCTTAGCAATTATACAAGTGAATTACAGTTTAAAGCTAGCCCTTTAGACTGAAGCATGGATTAATCTGAAATGAGATCCTTCTTTCCAACTGCTGTAGCAGCCAGCATGGTATTTTGTCTATTTTTGTCAGTCAGACATGCAGCAAGTACTTGTCATCACTTTGGGTATTCATTAAACCTCTCCTGAAAATGTAGGGTACCTGAAAAAGTCAGTTCTCATTTATGAACATTCACAGAATTAATACCTCTTTTCTCCTCTCAAACTCACTTCTGCAGTTTTATGAAAGGGCCTGATTCTAACACATGGAGCTTCAAGAACGCTTAATCAGGCATAATGACAATGCAGAATAAAATATGGACGTGAGATGAGTGTAATTTGCATGCTTTAGCTTTGAAAAAGATATGGGTGAAAGTACTTCATTTTGAGGGTGCAATGGGAGGGAGAGATGATAGGGAAGAGGAGAAGACTCTGACTCCTGTACCTGTAAGCTCCCCATGTGCTTTGGAGAAATGGAACGTGGCTGTGTTCTGCATAATGCTCACCAGCTTTAAAAGGACTTGCAGCTCTTAGTGAAGAGAGCAGGCAGTGTGATGTGGTGTGGACTTGGTAGAAACTTCAGAGGTAAACATAACGTATTTTAGAGTGACTGTCTGGAAAAGTAGCAGATATGAAAAAATACATAGCTCTCCAGGGCAGATTTCTATAGGAAAATGGGGGGTTGATCACACGGGGGTTTTTTGATACATCTCTTCTCACATGTACTGCTTTTCCTTGTCTTTTGGTGTGAATGACTTCCAGTGTGATGCGATGCTTTCCCGCTCTCCATTCTGACATGTTTCCTTCTATATCTTGTGTACTTAAATGCCCGCCATTGCATCAGTGCAGCCAAGGAGGTGTGTTTTGTAAGGCTGGTTGTTCCATACAGTCTCTGCAGTGCTAAGGTGCTGCCACAGGAGGGTGTGCATTGTTGCGCTTCCTTCCTGGCACGAAGCGTGCGTACAGCTGCTACTTGGGTTTGAGAGCAAGCATAAAATAGATGTTAAGTAGTATTTCATTAACTTTCTTGTGCACTTCTCTGAACAAACTAAAAAGCTGACTTCAGAAAAACTCAGCAGCAAGTTTGATTATGTGTTTGTCCAGCTGGTTCATCTCTAACCTCTGGGGGAAAGCTATGATAGGCTCTGCGTATCCCTGTGCAGCTGAGGGAGAGATTACAGCCAGATGTGCCTTAGCTGGGATGCACACACCCAGCAGCGAGCTCCGTCACACTGCATATCTAAGCTCTGTGTTACAGCTCTACACTGAGGACTGTCTGTGTCAGGGATGCTTGTGGACTGACTGTGCTATCCTCAGGACAGAGGTGACAGCTGTGGGGACTGAGGCCATCTCTTCACCATTGGAAAGCAGATCCCTGGCATCTAGAGTTCAGGTCAGATGATGCTGGAGTCATGGTTCACAGTAGATGTTTATTTCTGTGTCCTGCTGGATTAAGAATGTTTTGTATCCAGAGGAGTGTTTTGTCCTAGTGGTAGAACCACCATAAAGGATGCCAAAGGCCTGAGTGATGCCCACCACATGGTGACCAGCAAGGGCCTTTGTGATGGCTTGCTGCTGCCTGAGAGCAGCACAGACGGACCTGGCTCCCCAAACTGGTGAGGTGGAGAAGGGCCTCAAAGCAGCCCCTATTTCTCTGCTCCCCTCAAGCAGGCTGGAAGCTGAGAGAGGTGACAGGGTAGGGAGATGTGACATGCAGTGTGCTGTGTAAGCAGCGAGACAGAGTTTGTAACCCAGGATTTGAGCTGCATGTTGTCATAAATACTATAGCAGCTATTCTTTCTTCTTAACAGAGTGAATGTTCTTCATTCTCTCAAAGCTGACAGCACATGCACCTTTCTGCCCAGGTAACCAATGCATAATTGAACTTGCTAGCCTGTGACCCCCTAAGATGCACTTGTAGTTAGTGAAGTTTCTTGGAAGTTACATTTTTTCTCCCTACTAGTTTTCAGGGCTTTTTTTGCCAAGCCTTTTCCCACAGCAAGCGCTCTCAATCCCTGTGAGCTTTTTAATCCAGTGTTAGGAGACTTGAGGCAACTGAATAGTTGGTGGGGGGAGGGAATAGAAATAGTTACATTTTCACCTGAGCCATTTTCTGTCTTGCTAAGGACAATGTGCCCACAGAGGAAGAACTTTGAAATTGCCTCTGCTAAAATTGGGACTGTCAGAGGAAGATATTCTCATATGGTTTCTGCAAATTATTTTAAACCTCAAAAGGGAAGAGATCAAAACTGTCAAGTTGCATTTTTAGCCCCAACAATACAAATCTATTAGAGCATCATCTAGTTGGCTCTCTAAGCATATGTGCATTTGATCTTGATGGGACTGAAAAAACACCAACAATTCGCTACAGTTCAACTCAAGTTACAGAGAGCAGGCACAAGTGAGATGAAATGAAAATCCCAGGGAGCTTTAATTAGGTGTGGGACATCCTTTATGTGGAGTGGGAATAGAGTACCCAACTCCACTAACTCCTTTCCAAGTCCCTGGATGTCTATTCTGTCTGAATCTTTACACTTCTTGCCAGACATGGGTGGAGGTAGCAGGAATACAGAGGAATTAACAGCTGGAAGTGGAAGAAATCAAAACAAAAGCCAGAAAGGTTGACCTCCCTGTAACCAGCCCACTAAAGGCCACCAGTGTTGAGGGAGCTGGAGCACACAGTGCAAGAGAGCCTAGAAGAACTCTGTTTCTTGAAGGAAAGGCCAACAAAGACAAATCCAAGGAGGAATCTTATTGTTGTCTTTCCAGTGAAAAGCACAAAGGTGCTTTCCAGTGAAAAGCACAGACTCTTCCCAGAGGTGTAGTTGTGGAACAAGAGGCCCTGTGTGTACAAATTGCTACTCTGAAGATTTCATGTAAGATTTGGAAATTTTGTCTCACTATGAGGATGATCAGACCCTGAACAAAACCCAGAAACACCGAGAAGAAGCCTCTAACCTTGGAGGTCTTGGAGGTACTGGGCAAGGCCCTGAGCAGTCTTAGTTGATCCTGCTTTGGACAGGGAAGGTATTGACCTGGAGACCCTGAACAAAACCCAGAAACACCAAGAAGAAACCTCTAACCTTGGAGGCCTTGGAGGTACTGGGCAAGGCCCTGAGTAGTCTTAGTTGATCCTGTTTTGGACGGGGAGGGTATTGACCTGGAGACCTCCAGAGCCCTCTTCTAATCTGAACAAGTTTATGAGTCTTTGATTCTAAATATCCAGAATTTTTATTCCAGCATCTATTACCAAAACATTTTCTCCCCAGTCACCCACCTTGGACACTTCAGTCTGCAAGGACACATCCCAGAGCTGCCACCTTTTCCTTCTGCTTTGTCCTTTTCTTTACCATGTCAAATACAGCAAATCTGGCAATGGCTAAGGGAGTGCTTTGCTGAGAGGACAACGGGCCCTGATGATCTGCATTGCTTGTTTCTTCATGTTGAGCTCATCAGCTGCCCCTTAGCTTACACTGGGACGGTGTCACTAGGAGGTGCCTTCCAGCCCAGACCACTCTATGTTCACTCTGCTCTGTGTTTCAGCCGTTCCAGCTGCATTGCTGTTCTGGTCTGACCTAGCAAAAGCAACAGATATTTTATAAATAGGAAAAGGAAGACATGCAGTTGTTTTTGTTATAATAAAGTAATCAGAGTTAGAGGTTGGAAACTATTCAGCTGGGAAACCAGGACTAAATTATTCTATAAATAACTTTCTCAAGTGATAGTCATTCTGCCAAAAGCAGAAAGGGTGGCTATTTGCAGAGTGCCAGGAACCAGCCAATATGGGATTGATGTTAGGGTTTCTTTGGCTTTTGCGGTGCTGCAGACCATGCTTCCCAAAAATATCCCTAGGATGTTCTTTCCCTCTCCCTTAACTGCTTCTGGAAATCGTCTGAATCTGGTCAGTCAGTCATTTCTATGTGTAAGCAACTCGGTGTCCATGGTGTTCATTCATTTCCTTGTTCGTAGTCTGTTTTCATACTGGGTTGTCTGGGTTTCCTTCCAGCCTGTGGTTAGCATAGCTCATTCAAGATTCAACAGGTGGTTCTGCATGATATAAATGCAAATTGGACTTGGACTTCTCTTCCTCAGTGCTTCAAACGACAGTGCAGCATTGCTGCGTGTTGACAGTGTTTGGTGAACGTATATTTGCTGCCAGTGATCTGTCTTCATTACTAAAGGCGGCCAACCACACAAAAACTGTTTGCTTGTAAGTCTACAATCTTGCTGTTGTTACTTCCTTGGGCACGACACTGAACGTGATGCAAGTAAATTACTGACAGAGATAACCCACATTTTTAACAAGTTTTGTGCCATATTGCAAAATGGTGTTTCAGGGGTGGAAAAAGAACTAACATGTAAAGTATTCTTTTTTAACAGTGGGTTAATTCTCATGCTGGTATTTTATTTTTACATTCTGGTTTCTGACAAAATACAGTATTTGGGAATTAAAAATGAGTAATTCTATACTCATTCTCTCAAGGTTGTTTTCTCCCCCTTCACAATGGAATGTCATCGCAGTTTACACTCCTGCAGCAAAAGTGAAGTTTCAGCAACCTGATGTTTATCTGATGGAAATATGTTGTAATCTTATGGTTTATCCTTGCTGATGATGTCAGTCCTGAAATCACTGCTCCATTGTTTTTTCTCTTGAAAGCGAACCAGAGCCATTGCCTGGTAGTTGTTTGTTAGCTCACTGGCCAGTGAAAACAACCCTTTCTCCATCATACCTGGCAATACAGACCGTTGGGATTTAATTCATTCTAATGGACTCAGCACTGGAGGCAGAGAACTGATCCTACAGCATTTTGAGCAATCTCGCATTCTGAGTGAAAGGGAAGTGGATGATTTAGCAACTCAGTGGTTGGTGGAGTCAGTCTAGTACCACTGGAAAAAATAAAACTTGCATATCTACAGACAGGAACCTGTCTCCCCTCATGCTTTTCCTTACAGAAATGTCGGACCCAGTGGAACCACATGCTCCAGCAAAGTTGTCACTTGCCATTAGTAGTAGTGCCCAAGTTGAATTATTTGGAGTACTAAGTACTTCTGGGCTAGGTGGCTGGAAAATGCATTTGCCTCTTCATTTGTGTTTCCAGTTTCCTATAGTACAGTGTATTTTATCCTCAGTGCACCAACAAACCCACTGTATTTTGGCCATGTCTCTGTGAACCACAGCTGCAAGCTTGTAATGTGAAGGACCTCCTGGTGGTCATTTGTGAAGGTGTCTGTTTAGTCATCTGTAGAAAGAGCTCTAACTTGTTGCACTATCCAGTAAGGAAGGTGAGCATGTCCAAGTATGGGAGAGGCACAGAGGGGAGAAGTATCCATCTGAGAAAACAGACTTCTTCCTGTCTGCTTCCCACCTCATTCCCTGTTTGACCAAAGCAAAGTCTGGTGAGTGTTTGATGGAAATGGTATAATGGATTATTGCTGGGTTCATGCTGTTGAAATTATTGCCACTGGATATCTGAAGAGGTGAAAGGGGAGTGACTTTTTTGCTTGTTTTGTTGTTGTTGGTCTTAAATTGGATGCACGTAGGAGATGCATGGCTGTGCTTAGCACTAACCTGGATGTATGGTGCTGACCAGTATTGTGTCCTGCAGAGAACTGTGTTCTGAGTTGTTTGAAGGAGGGGTGAATATGTTTCAGGAAAGATGCATGATAGTTTGTTGTTTTACTGTATCTTGCAGATTCAACCTCTAATGATGAAGCTTCCCACCTAAATTCTTTCTTTTTGGGAGCAGAAAGAAAGGAAGAAAATGAAGAGTCTGAGCTGTTGATACATTGGGATAATCTCTTTCCATTGTATTGAACATTTCTGCCTTTCCTTAAGTTTTGTTTCACCAGTTCTGCTTATCATTTTCTCATTGTTGCTGATTCTCTCCCCTCTCCGCTGCCTCTCCCATGGATTTTAATGTTGAATTTTTTTCATTAATGAGTAACTATTTTGCCAGAGTGATGTGGGGGTTTTCCCTCATAAAATATTTTGAGAAAACAAAACAAAACTGTAAATGCTGCATGATTAAAGAGTCATAAAACATTAACTAAAAGTCAGGATTGTTGCATAGATATTTGTAATGTATGTGTATGTCTTAAATTTTTGTGTGTCTGTGGGATGTTTGCAATTGCCTTTCTTTTCCATTTGTGAAAGAAATTCTTCTTGCTGCTAAGTGGTGAAATACATCATTGGTAAAGGCAGATTTGATGCTAACTATGCCTTCAGTCTCATGAAAATAAGCTATTTTAGAATGTTCCTGTTGGCCTATTTTGTAGCTACTTACTTTACTGGAAGTGGTGTGAATACGCATGCTGTGGTATGGTGCCTGGACTATAAAAATGAGTCTTGCAGTAACAGATGTTGATTAATGATGTTATTTGTAATTGTTGTTCCTGCTAGAGGGCAGTGTGTGTAAGAGAGGCTCTGCCCCGTGCTGAGTAAAGATCTGTTCTGTGCAGCTCTTGTGTCCAAGTCTTCATTTCTAACACATGCTTCTCCTCTGTTGTCAGGCAGCACATTCTGAGTAGCATGGTCAAGAGGTTCTTGTAGTTGAAAAAAAAAAATGATCCCTTATCTCTAAGCTCACAATCATAATGCAATGAACACTTTTCTCACCTCAGTGGTTTTATTCCAAGTGATTTTATTTTTTTCTGGTCTTGACCCAAAACCCATTGAAATTTGTTGGAAGTCTGTTCATTTGAATGAGTTTTGGATCAGACCTGTAAGTGGATCTCTTTCCCATCCAGTTCCATGTCAGACCAGTGTAATTGGCTTCTTTTCCCTGGGACAAGTGAAATTCAGGGATCCAAGTCCAAGAATATTTTATATAGTTTAATAAGCTGACATCATGGAGCTAATGATGGGGCTGGAATTTCTGCTTACACTGCTCATTTGCAACTACTTGGCATGCATGAATAAAAGAAGAATGCTGTTTTCTTTGTCACTGATGTCTCAACAAATAAACACCTCCAATATGTCTAAATTTTCCATTTGTTCCTGTCAACTTGTGAAGTTTCTGTTAACACCCTGGGGTACATAGAAGCACAGGTTTGTGATGTTAAACCAGACCACAGTGCCACAGAGAATGTTTTTTGTGCTTTTGTGGTCAGTACCTAAAGAAGAAAGAGTTACCATGATGCTTCTATGCAATAGCACAAGTTCTGCATGTGATGAGGGTTGATATCTTTTTGAGCTCTTGCAAGTTGCAGTTCGTACACCCTGCAGCATCTTCATGTCCTTGCATCTGAAACACAAGAACTGGTTCCCAGAGTGTGCTTCCCTCTATGCAATGTTAATAATAACCAGCGTTAGTGTTAAAATTTTCACAAACATTACATTGATCCTGACCTATATTTTTTCAGCAAGTGAACTGTGTATTTTTAGTCACTAATGCATCTACACAGTGAAGATATTATGTAAATGTCATTCTGTTGAGATGAGCAGGGAAAAAAACAGTAAAGGATGGCGGGTGTTATTAAGGAGTTTTCTCTATGTACTCCACGAATAGAAGTAAGTTGTGATACTCGATCCTGGTTTTGTTGGAGTATATATGAAATGCCCCTTGTTTTCAGTAAGCTGTAGGGTTTGTTATACTTGATTGCAAGCCTGATGTTTTGATACGATGGACTTCTTTATTCTTTACTCTTTCTCTCTTTCTATAATTTGTAGCCTACATTGAAGATCTCACAAGATGTGTTGAACAAAGCAGAAGACTCATTATCGTGTTAACTCCAGACTATGTTCTCAGGAGAGGATGGAGTATTTTTGAGATGGAAAACAGACTCCATAACATGCTAGTCAGTGGAGAAATCAAAGTTATTTTGATTGAGTGTACTGAATTAAAAGGAAAAGTGAATTATCATGAAGTGGAAACTTTAAAGCACACCATCAAACTTCTCTCAGTGGTCAAGTGGAAAGGACCAAAAAGCAGCAAACTGAATTCTAAGTTTTGGAAGCGCCTGGTCTTTGAAATGCCAGGGAAGAAAAAGGAGGTGGTGTCTCGGCATCAGGTCCTGGATTCTGCAGAGCAGGGCCTTTTTGGAGACCTCCAGACTGTACCCTCTCTTGCTGTCACAGGCACTTCTACCACGTTGGTAGAATCGCGGGCTGGTTTAACTGACTACCATCAAGCAGACTCTGTGCAAATGAGACATTACTGCAGAGGATATGAGTACGACGTGTCAGCAGCAACGTTGCCAATAGCTTCCATAAGCAACCATCACACATACTGTAACATACCTTTGACACTACTAAATGGACAGCTACCTCTTAACAATGCCGTGAAGGATTCCCAGGAGTTTCACAGGAACAACCCCTTGCTACCTTTATCAGCAAAGGATCTTAGCTTCACCAGTGACATTTGGTAGTGAAGATCAGGACTCTTTTGAGATGCTTCATGACAGCCATGAAGACACATTTTTAAAGAACTTTGCCCTAGCCCCATGGGGTGAGAATACATATTTGAAGCAGCAGCACACTTGTTTGCTTTTCTACTTGAACTTTTTTTGTTTACATTTACAAGTTACTGACAAAGGGGGCATTCTTTTGTAGCTCAGTAATGTCCTTCCTGTCTTCTAATGTACCGTTTTATTGCTTCTTTTAAAAGGGGGGGGGAATAGAAGGGGGGGAAAATACCCCGTCATTTTACAGTAGGTTTACAATCTGGGACGGATAAAAGGTCACTGTATATGATCTCCAGCATTCATACATATTTAAATAGTAGTAGTATTTAAAATACATGGAAGTTGATGGGTTTTTCATGTAGACTTCAGTTTGAAATTCTAAGCACGCTACGAAAATGGTTATCTCCTGCACAGACCACAAGAGGTGAATCATTCTCAAAAGGGAGGAGGAGGAAACCTTCCCAGTCTCGCAAATACATTTTAGAAGATGACCAGCTGACACAATGCAGATGAAGCTTTATCTGTGAAGTGCAAAGTAACAGTTACCTGCAGAATTAGATCACCTGCTCACATCAGCACCTCTTCATTTTATTACTGAAACATGTTGTGTTCCTAGTCAGTGGTTAGCAGTGTGGTTTTATAAGGCAACTTACTAGAATATCAGAAGATGCTTAGGAGGATTTTAAACAGGTGATTGTAAATTATTTCAGATTTTTCTCCTATTCTTAATGACTTTTTTTTAAACAGTTAAGTATAAATTTATCTGGCAGACTGTTCATTTGCAATGTCTTAAGATCTCTTGAGCTCTTCTAAGATTTGTGGTAAAGACAATGTAATTTTACATAGGAGGTTTTTTCCCCTAAAAACCTGTAGTTGCAATTTCAGATTAACCTTTTTTTTTTTTGTGAGAACATCAGCAATAGAAAATAATCACTACAGCAATATTCTGAGAAGAAGTGCTAAATTATTCAGGTTTACTAATATCAATTGCAGTGATAATCACCCAGGACAGTTCTTTCTATTTATTTACCTGTCAATTTATGTACATTTTGAATATGTCTGAAGCAGGAATGTTTCTGTTCTCTCTGCAACTAGTGGAAAGTGAGATTTTTAAGCAGCTGGTAAGGTCTTGCATTTTCACTTCTGTGAATGATCCTATCAGTCAAATAGGATGTTCTCCTTTATCAGTCATGGAAGGCATTCTTGCTACTTGTGAATGAGAAGTGTTATACAGGTACTTGGCATCAGGCATTACTACTCAAGAGAGCCGAGTTTTCATTGGACCAGTACATTTCAGGGAGTTTTCCATACTCGCTCAATCAAAGGTTTCAGAGTCAGACCATGAAGTATTCAGGGGAAAAGCTCTCAATAATGAAGGCAGAAGCCAGTTTTGCAGGTTTTGACATGGCTTTAATGAAAATACAGTAGACATGAGAATTTTGTCTCAGCGAGATCTGCCAGAGCAAGTTCCACAAAATATTTTTGTGGCAGGCATCCTTGCCTGTATTTTGGTATGTTTTTAGCGTTCTTCTCTTTGACTGCATGAACAAAGTTAGCACTCTGCACTCAGCAGCTTGTGGTTTCATCAGCAAACAAGTTCAGTAGATCCTTGACATTTTGCAGTGGTTCCTAAATTGTACCCTACAGTCAAATGGAAACAAACGCTGACCTAAGACTTAAAAGTATCCAGAACTGGCCCAAAGGCCATGAGAATGATCTCAAATGTGCAATATTTCATAGAGGTTGGTATTTTTCCATTGCTTCTTTCCCCAGCTCTGCCTTCTGTGCCCTCTTACACCGGTTATTATCTATAAGGTTTTCGTTAGATTCTAAATAATACATGTTTCTCTTGGGTTTGTTTTTTCCTAGCATTATTATGCATTTGACACTAACACTGAAAATGGAAATCTAGAAAAGATACTAATTTATTACACAGTGTAGGACTACAACTTGCTCTTTCGTGAGGTTAAGTTCTGAACATATAGGTGTTTAATAGATGTATTTTTCTACTGAGAAAGCAGATGATTTTACCTTCATTATAAATATATGTATTTCAACCTCCTCCCAGAACTTTACTAAATTTGCACTGTTTTCTAAGTGTTACAGACTGTGTTTACACTGGTTATGTTCTTTAATGCAAAGTGTAATTTAAAAAAAAAAAAAGGAGAGAGGAAAAACCTAAAAGAATACCCTGCATGAAAAGAGCTGCATATGTTGAAATGAAAAGCTGTACTTTTCATTATTTTCTTTTCCACATTACTCTAGAATCTGGTTAATTCACATAGAATGTTCAGTGAGATTTTAAACCTACTAGTTCTGTATTAAGCATGCAAACACCAAGAAGAAAAAAAGGAAGAAAAAAAAAAAAAAGAAGAAAATCCATATGTAGGTTGGTCTGCTTCTTTTATTTACAATGATTAAATGTGGGTAGCAGATTAATTTTCTTGATGATACTGTGTCTCGTAGAGCGGTGGCTGTTCAAAAGCGAGCTGCGGTCATGTTTTCAGTGAGGTCCCATGAAAAGAACAGTTTTTCTGTCATTTTGCAATAGCACATTTTGTGTGTCTCTGTGTATTGATATCTTTTAGTTATAGATGACAAGTCACAAGCTGCTTTAAGATTACAGAGTGTGTATTAAGTACTACAATATATACATGAATCAGAACCGCCTCTACCCCTCTGCTTTTAGTATTTGGATGAGGATCTGAGCTCAGGAGGCCTCTTGTTGACTCAGCTTCACCTAATACCAGTATGACATGCTAGGAGCCAAGTGTTTACGTAAGTAGCACTTAAGGGTCTGAAAAAATATTGTTAAACGGAGGAATGCATCTATCAGTGGGACTTGGGTGGCACAGGGATGGGAGCTTGCCCAACTGTGAAAATCACCTCCACAGCAGCCCTCCAGCAACTCCCTCATGATGGCTGTGACAGCTGGATCAGGGCCTTGGTGGCAAAAATGTTCCAGCTCATCCGTGCAAACTTCATTAGCTGCAGTGGAAGGGCAGAAGGGCATTTTGTGTTCTCACTCACCAAAGCCATGTACATATTTAGCTGGGTTTATCAGGGAAGAAACCAAGGTGCTCCCCTGCAGTACCTGCTGCTGCATCTCATGCGACCGTGTCCAGAGAAGGGCAACGAGGCTGGTGAGAGGCCTTGAGCACAGGCCCTATGAGGAGAGGCTGAGGGAGCTGGGATTGTTTAGCCTGGAGGAGGCTCAGGGGTGACCTTATTGCTGTCTACCACTACCTGAGGGGTAGTTGTGGCCAGGAGGAGGTTGCTCTCTTCTCTCAGGTGGCCAGCGCCAGAACAAGGGGACACAGCCTCAGGCTGCGCTGGGGGAAATTTAGGCTCGAGGTGAGGAGAAAGTTCTTCACTGAGAGAGTCATTGGACACTGGAATGGGCTGCCCAGGGAGGTGGTGGAGTCGCCGTCTCTGGGGCTGTTCAAGGCAAGGTTGGACGTGGCACTTGGTGCCATGGTCTAGCCTTGAGCTCTGTGGTGAAGGGTTGGACTTGATGATCTGTGAGGTCTCTTCCAACCCTGATGATACTATGATACTATGATATGTGCAGTCTGCACCACCCCCAGCTTGTCAGGCTGTGCCTTGTCCAGCCACAAAATCACCAGCAGCAAATGTCCTGACTGCAGCAGTGTGGGGCTTCTGATTTGGGGGCACATTCATTTTAGTGATGGTATTGTACTGGTTGGAAACTACTGTTTGTGTGCTTCAGTTCGTGTGTGATGTGCTTCAGAAGCAGTCACGGTTTGAAGGTTGTATATAAAATGAGATAGAAACTGTAAATCTGTTCGGCCTCTACAGATTTTATGTTACTAAAGGAAGTTCAAAGAGAAAACTAATTTTATATTAAGTAACAGAGTGAATATTGACAGGTTTTGGGTACTGTGTGCTGGACTAGTTTTTTAATAATTAATACTACTTTCTCTAGACTGTGGATAAGGAACCTTTATAAAGATGTCACAATTTGCCTACAGGTCTGCTCCAAAACCCTTCAGGCCAACAGAAGGAGTTCCACCAAATTCAGCAGGCTTTGGATAAAGTCATAAAACCTGTACAGATGAATAAAAAAAGACAAAAGGGAGAGAAAGAAGTCAAGAGAGTAAGAAGCATTTGCTTATTTAATCTGCCTATAATCAAGCCTAGTTTTGTTCCTGTTTGGTGCAGATATGCTCCAAGACCATGCAGCCTTGGGAAAGGAATTTTGTTCATTCTTTGTTATAAACAAGATAAGGACATGGGAACAAATAACAGATACTTTCAGGGGAGGAAAAAAAGAGAAAGGGAAAAAAAAAACCACCAAACATAATTTTTAAGGGCTTTTGCTGTGCTCTCAGTAGTTCCTTTGATTCAACAGACTCTCTTTATTCATCCAAAGGCATAAGCACATACTTACATTCCCCTTAATTCAGTGAGAAATACTTTACTGAGCAGGGGCCTGGAAGGGTATTTGAGTGCCAGAAATCATGGCATTTAGCAGCCTTTAGAATTGTGCCCTTATGGAGAGCCTAGGAGCAGCTTGGCTGATTTCAGCCTCTGAATAGATGTGAGTGTCATGGCAGAGCAGCTGTCAGGTCTCACGGTCCTGGTTACAAGGGAGAAAGTCTTTACTGCTTGGTAGTCTGGGAGTGACTGGGAATTCACTCAGTGGTAGATGGGAGAACAATGGTCTTTTTCATTGTGTCCCAGTTGGGCAACTGGGAGCTTAACCCATGGGCAGCAGCCATGGGATGACTTGATTAGAAATACTATCTGCAAGAAACCTCTACCTCCATGCAGCTGTTCATGCATCTTGTCTTGCACACCTTTCATCTGTTGTGCACCCTTTGAGGTTCATACTGGCATTGTAAAGTTACTGGGACAGTAAGACATAAGCAGAGAGCACGAAAGAGGGAAGGAAGAAGCCAGCAGAGTCCAAGAGTTTTCCAGGCAGAAACACTGATTCAGTACAGCGCTGTGCCAGCTATTGCACGGCTGCATTGTGTTCATCCACTGTTCCGTGGATGTTGGGAAAAATTCCCCAGAGAAGTATCATTTCTTTCCAGCTCAGTTGCATCAGAACCCTTATCTTGATAATTTTAAGATTAAACACCAGTTTACTGTTGGATGGGAAACTTTCTTGGTTTCTTCCACAGGAAAACAAACAAAGCTACTTCTTTACCTGTGTGTCAGTTCCCCACAAAGTGAAGACTCAAGCTTTCTGCTGGACCTGTGGGTCTGAAATTTGCGTGTAGTGACAGAAGTGTTACTAGAACATCTCTAATGAGGTGGATGAGGTGAGTGGTTTCTGTGGCACAATGAATCCCAGCTCTGGAGAGTTCAACTTCAGCAAATCTCACTTCTGCCTTTGCATGATTCTACCAGAAGTACATTTCCAATACACTTGGTGTAGGGTCAGGAGGAAAGTGAGTACCAAATGATTCTGCTTAGGACTGTCCCAACGACAGTTCTTACAACATGTAGTTGCTGGGTGCTCTATCAGTTTGCATCAGTACTGTCCTCAGGGATCTCAATCTTTCAGTCTGCTAAGCAGTGTGAGTGCAGCCAGAGTCTGCTTCACCAAAGTCTATGCGAGTTAGTCCTGGACTTTAGCTCTTGTGCTGCCAGCATTAGTTGGTTACGACTGCGGGAAATAGTGACTGCTCTGAGCAGCAGAGCTGGAGGAGCCTCACCAAAGTGGCCAGCCCTTGTGGATATCTGAACATTGTGATATTTGTTTAAGGCAATCAGTGGTGGTCTATTTGCTTATAAAATAATGAAAAAACGATAAAAGTACCTTCCATTGTGGTCTTGAAAGTGTTTAAGGTTTTGAAATGTTGTCATAAATAATAGTGGTTAAAAGAGTTCCCTTTTGGCACTAGTTAGCACAGCAAAGGTTAAATATGTGGAGTTGTTACAGTAAGAAAGCAAAATGTGAGAATGGAAAGTAATGGCACACATGTGGAGTGTGTCCAGAGAAAGGCAAAAAGGCTTGTGAAGGGCCTGGAGCATACGACCTATGAGCAGTGTCTGAGGGAGCTGGGGTTGTTCAGTCTGGAGGAGAGTGAGGGGAGACCTCATTGCTCTCTACAACTACCTGAAGGGAGGTCAGTGTGAGAAGGGGGCAGCCTCTATCCGTGGCAGCAAATGACAAGACTAGGAAATGGTTTCAGGCTGGGCCAGGAGAGGTTTAGGCTGGATATTAGGAAACGTTTCTTTGCAGAGAGGGTTATCAAGCATTGGAATGGTCTGCCCAGGGCAGTGGTGGAGTCACTGTCCCTGGGGGCGTTCAAGTGAAGTGTGGACCTGGTGTTCAGGGAGGTAGTTTAGTGTTTAACCTTCAGTGCTGGGTCAAGGGTTGAACTGGATGACCTTTGAGGTCTCTTCCAACCAGATCTGTTCTATGATCAGTCTTACAAGCAAAAAGCACAACGACTGAAATGTAGTTTGCTTTCCTGAAGAAATATCATGAAGTGTTTGTGATGGTGAAAGAAGGAAGGAAGGACAGCTTTGCAGTGCTTACTGCAAGAAGCTATTTGATCATTTCAGTGCTACTGGAGGAATTCAGAGGTTAATAAGACTGCTCTAAACAGGCATAAAACAGTGTATTAAAAAAAAAAAGAACAAAGTAGAAGTTATTGAGGTTTGCCAGGGTATTTGTCATTTAAATATAAAATAGTCCTGTTGCCAATAGAAGCAGAACACGACCTGTCAGCATTTTCTCTTACTGAAATATCATTGTACAGCTACAGACCAAAGCAGCAAAGCAAATGATAATAAAAATACAGTTTGTCAACCTGAGCCAGATTCTCACGGTAGGTATTCTGTAAACAACTCCTCTAATTCATTTTGATAGAGCATAATTGGCTTTACAAGGTTTAAGAGCTTTCTTCTTTTCAGGACAAACACAAAGACAAAACAATGTATTTTATACTGGACGAGTTTTGTAATTTCTGTTAAGACTGTAAATTAATTCCTTTGTACGCAGCAGTGGGTGGTAAATGTTTTCCTGGCTGCAAGTTTCCACTATGGGCATGTGAAGTGGTTTGCTGGAGTGAGATCATACCAACAGCTACTGGTCAACCCGCTGGAGTGAGCAGACCAGCAGGGCTATGTTTGGGTGCAGTGGGGTGCCCACTGTCCACGTGTGTGACAGCGTGGGCTGAAGCTCATGACTGGGTGATACCTCGAGAATACAGCACCAGTTCAGACTGGGCTCCTGCCATATAGGGGGATTTGCAAAGTGCCTGGTGCCTGATTTTAATGGAGACAGGTAGGAAGTCAGGATGGAAATGAAAATTGTTGAAGGAGGAATTGTGTGGCTCATTTCTTTCAAAGTCTAAATTACTTTGGATTCAGAGCATGCCCTGGGATTTATGATGTGGAGGAAACAATTAGTGATGCTCATGCAGAGAGAATGAAGAACTTTGCTTTTGCTACCAAGACGTATTTTCATGAGAAATCCAGACTATGCCATGTCCTGGAATTACTGTAAATTAGGCTCTTATGAGATGACTCAAGAAGAGAAGGACTAATGAGACGTGAAGAAGCTTTTAAAGTACAATATACTCTAATCAGTGTGTACGTGGCTTAAAGGTAACTTCTGCCAGCACCTAAAAGGGAGCTTAGTCCCCGAATAACACTGGAGACTCCATGTTCTGTGTAGACTGCACACAGAAAATTACCATCTATTCCACAAATTAGAACAGCCTTAAAAACCCTTAACAGCTCTTTGATTAAAGGATATCAAAGGCTTTATGATCATGAAACAATCTAACACCTAGCTCTGTTGGGAACGTGGGTTTATCTTCTCTTTAGCAAACAAAAAACAGGGTTAGGATCCATTTTGCCCAAGATCCTACCAAAAACCAAAGTCAGAGCTGGGGCCATGCCCAGTACAGAGCTCTGACCAGTAGCAAATATTCCCTGGACCAGACTGGCAACTTCACAGCAGATTCCCTGGACCTGGCTCTGTGGCACGTTGTCTTAACCAACAGAAAAAGTGTTGTTCAGTCTGCATTAACAATCTGAACGTCCCCTCAATGAGTAGCACCATAGCTATTTTGGGGCATGCAGGATAGCTCTCCTAGAGTGAATCATAATGCTCCCTTGTGGGATCAGCAGGTCACTGCAGAGAGCTGAAAAGACAGGAGCTGATCATCAGCAGTGAAGTGACTTTGGAAGGACACAGACCGACAAGATGACAAGAAATCTGTGTTGTACCAAATTATTGTCAAGAGGAGACCATGGGAGAAAAGATTGGACTGACATAATTTGTACCTGACAGCCAGCGTGAACCCGGATCAGGGCTCTGGCTCTTAGACTGACAAACTCAAGGAAAATCTGAACAAAGTTCAAGCTTTGTTGCTATCACTCATCAACAGAATGAACAGAGTAAGCGTCTGTGATTCGACAGTGCCAGTCTGCCAAGACAGCTTCAGTCCAGGGCCAGATGTTTGCAGTTACCACTCTGAACAATTTCTTCTCACACAGGTGTAGGTATAGCTCAGGGCACAGACATGTCAAAGCAGTCCCTTTGTTGTGGAATGACAGAGAGGAGCATGAGACTGTGGAATAAAGGATATTTATGATGTTGATGGGCTTTGCTTGTCCTTGGCAGACGACCTCCCCCCACCCAGGCTGTGAAATACAAGCACAGGTGCCCTGTAAGATATGGTAGAGGTGGCCAGGCTGGGATAGTGTGTCTGAGAAGTGCTACAGAGCAGTAATTCAGGGAAGAGAGGGGTTGGAGCCCACCACTGCCTGCCTAGAAGACATGCTTGTGCCGGCAGCCAGTGAGCTGTGCAGGGAATGGGCACTGCTTGGAAGCACTGGCATCAGCATCTCGTGGTCACTGCAGCCTGCTCTGAGGCTCATGAAAGGGCTTCTGTTTCTGGTACGTGGTTCCTGAGCTCCCCAGGGTCCAAAGAGAAGTAAATCCTATCAGTGCTGCCCCCAGGAAACAGGCTAATACGGGGCTAATGAAGGAAGCATTAACAATAGTCATTAATTCAGCAATCTCTTTTAAATCTCGCTCTTAAATCATTAACTATATCTTATAAATTCATCATCTTACTTGTCTTAAAGATACTGAAGTCCCTGGAGGGGATATGGAGATAGCATTGTCCATATCAAGGAGTGTTTTCTGCAGAGTATGAAGCTGGCCACAGCCGTATGGATGAAGTGGGACACGAGGCCCTAGGTGGCCACTTGCAAGATTTGGGTACCCCTCAGGAGGTCTGTGCACTGCCATCCATGTGAAGAGGAGAGGACACACATCTGAAGGACTCTGCCACGCTGCACCACAAGCAGGGGCTGGAGAGCTGGAGCGGCGCAGCCCGACGGGCAGAGTACCCTGGCACCCCGCAGGCAGCCGAGCATCACTGCGTCACCTTCACAGTCAGCGGAATAGAGGCAGCCCATGCCAAGGGCTTCTCTTGCAAAACACGGCAGTGCAACCTTTGAGCTGCTAATCGTTTTTCCTTTCTGGCAGCCAAACAAATGTTACGAAAGAGTAATTCTCAGCATCCATTGTACCCTGAGGGTTAACAAACGTGTAAGAAGAGCCCCGGATAGAGGGCTGGCAGCTTCTGCTTCTCCTTTAGTGTGTGGAGAGCTCTGCTGAGACTTAAGGGATGATGCGAGTTGTCTTTTCTTTTTTTTTTTTTTTGAGCAATAAGGTCACAGAACTTGTCAGAGGAGCATGTGGAACCATTATAGCAAAACCGCAGAAGTCTGTTAGAGAAACTTCCTGATTTTAGAAGCCTGAGTCTTGTTATTTTACAGTAAGACTGCAAAGCACGAAGTCTCCCTGAGAGAGCCAGGGAAAAGCACAGTGGTTTGTGCAGAGCAGGGGGAGAAATCGAGGCAGGAGTGGGCAGGAGGGCAGAAACCAGCATGTCCACGTGAGATGGCTGATACGAATCTCATGCAGTACTCTCCAGGGACAGAGCCAGCAGCCTTTTTACAGTGCAGGGATGCAGCACCCTTCACCCTGCCATGGGCTGGCTCCCACAGCTGCTGCCATCCAGTGGTCACTTCTCTGTGACACTGATTGGCGATCATGGGCCAGTTGCTAGTGGACAGAGGCAGAGGTACAATGTACAAGGGGTCGCAACAGTGATACCTGTCCCGGACCAGCATCCAGGGCACAGGGCTTCAAGTGCTGTCACTTCCTCAGCAGAGGATGTAACAGAATTTCAGAACACATCCTCCAAGTCTTACTGCACCCCAAATCTCACCCAAGTGCCTGATTTTTAATACTTATTCCTCCTGAGATGGCACAAAACACAGGAATAGCACTGGTGGCAAAACTAGAATGTCAGGATGAGACAAAGGTATCACCACCTCACCTAGTTAGGATCAGTTTAACTTGTAGCAAGTACTTAGTTTCTTAAACAGTTGTTTTAAATTGTGATGTGGAAGCTGTGTTTTCACAAAATAGCTGAAGCAGAAGCATCTCAGATAATCAGCAGCCTCAGCTGTCTTTAGGGCTTTGCTGGGCACCACTGGGAGTGAAACCTCTTCTTGGA
This sequence comes from Tricholaema leucomelas, assembly GCA_013400475.1. Lineage (NCBI taxonomy): Eukaryota > Metazoa > Chordata > Aves > Piciformes > Lybiidae > Tricholaema lacrymosa > Tricholaema leucomelas. Next base: position 1,040,857 of record WAAF01007965.1, read on the forward strand.
GTGACCTCCCCTCCCCTGGTATGTGGCTAAGCCAGGAGCTTACCAGGTAACACCAAGAAAACAGGCAAAGACTCTGATGATTCTAAGCTGCATCATGGGCAGCTTTTATATGGACTAAAATGAATTCAGTGTTTGTGTGAATGGTGAGCTGCTGACAAGAACACTTTGTTGGAACAGAGCAACATTTCTTTAACTTTGCTGCCTTCCCTACAGGCTGTGGAGGAAGTGACTAACTCCTGAGCAGGCAGTCATGGATGTGGGGAGAGATTCATGTTCATGTTGGAAGGTAAAAATGTGCTGGTGTTCTGTCTGGTCTTGGTGATATTAGTCAAGCATAAGTCATAGCACTACACCTAAGATAGACTACCCCAGGGAACTGACAGACTGATAATGTGGAGGGAGGAAGCAATGGGGATTTCATATACTAAGATGATAAAATAAAGGTCTTCAGCTGAGATAATCCATTCTGGGAGATGGATGATAATTTTCCAGAACAGAGGACAGATGAAATTAATAATCATACTGTGTTGTAATTTGTACTGCTCAAGAGCTGGAGTCAAATCAGTGCAGACGCCAGGGATCTGTACCTGATTCCTCTGGATGAGAATTTGTTCCATTAATCTGAGCAGCTTGCAAGGAAGATTGTAGTAATGCTGAGCAGTTGGCTTCAGCTGATACAACAGCTTCTGCTGAAGACATGAGAAGATCTGTGACTTAAAAGGTATGTGTTTTTGTAACTGGACTAGTTAATGTGATGTGGCTTGGCAGAACCTGTGATTCCTTCTAGCATTGAAATGAGTTACCAGATGCATTTTCAGTCTATTATCTGAAGTACAAAACCATGCTCCCTCCCTTTCAGTTTTATGTGAGTAAGGCATCAAGTACTGCGTCACATTTTAAGAAGTGAGATGAAACCCTACTCAAAAACACACTCCCTACATAAAACCAGTCAAGCCCTCCTGGAGTCAGCTGTACTGTAGAAGACCACAAAACTCATAGTATAATGTTAATGTTGCCTAAGGGCCAGGACTGTCCTTCCTGACCCCAAGGGCAATCAGGTTTTGCCTTGACTAAAATTCAGCTACTTTTCTCCTAGCCCATGTCTCTCTGAAAGGCCTCAGCACATCTCCAGTGCAGAGTCACTCTGGAGGCTGGCCCCCAGTGAGCCCACTGCCCACCCTGGTTTCCTTTTTTTCAGCTGGGATAGCAAAACTGCAGCAAATGCTCTCAAAAGGTTAAAGAGAAAAATGCACCAGAAATGCCGGCCAAGTAAGGATCAGCCCTGGAAGCTTTCTAACTCTCAGTATGAGCTTGGACATGTGGAAAAAATAATAGTCATGAAAGGACTTGCAGGCCCTCCCAGGCTAGGTGAAGAATAACACAGAAAGAAAAAAAAAAAAAAAAGAAGATAAATTGTGATTATCCTCCCAGAAGTTGTAACATGGAAATTAGGACAGGATAAGAGACAATTTAATGCCAGCATATGCATTGGACAAGTGGATGTGGCCACAGAGGGGATTAAATATGACTGGGAAAACAGCTAGTGTCAGTATGGGAGCATCATCAAAATAAGCCAGAGAAAGGGAATGGGCATACACCACACTGAAATTTGCTACATCGTTCACGAAAATGTCAAAGGAAAACACAAACCCACATGAAAATAAAGCAAATTGTTACCAGGCTGAGCAGGAAGACAAGTCTGGACAAGGAAAAAAAGTCACTATCTTTGGGGTAACCTAAGTCCAGAAAAAAGAATGAAAGGGGTTCAGTACTGCAGAGTTAAACTGAAAGCTCTTCTGGTCTGTTTTTGTTTTTTTAATTAAAGAAAGAAACACCTAGGGAAAGAATGGAAGTGCTATTGCTACTTCAAAGCAAGAGGTGGTATAACACATGCAGTGCAGGAGAGGAGTGTGAGCACCCACAGTACCTGCATCTGTATTCACAGTCACCACAAGGAACATCTCTGGTTTCAGTAAGCAGATTAAAGAAGAGAAAGTGCTCAGTGCACTGATGTTAATCTGCTCCAGGGGAAGTTCACAGCACAGCCAGGCTGGTGAGCCAGTCTCTGCTGCATCCCAACCAGCTCAGCACAGGTCAGGGACAAGGGGATACAGTACTGGGCTGACTAAAACTGTGAATCATAAAATCATTGCAGTTGGAAAAGACCTTTAAGATCATTGAGTCCAACCCAGCACCATCAAGTTACCACTCTCTCAGCATCACATCTACATGGCTGTTAGCAAAATAACATCTCACTGCCCTCCCAGTGCTGCACTGCAGTCTGCTCCATGACTGCCTGTCTCTGCAGAGCATACCAGGCACTGCTGCTGCTTGACACTGCTCAGGTCCAAAGCACAGCAGGTGAAGAGGGTGCCTCTGGCCAGGGCTGCACAGGGGACAGCTTGCCTCACGGAGGGCAGTAGGAGCTGTGGTGGGGGCGGACACCCCGTGGCTTAGGGCAGGCTGTGCGAGGGCACAGGGCTGGGCAGCTCCCCAGGGCACTAGTGCCTGGGCAGAAGCAGACCAGCATGTGGGGAATTCTCAAAGTGAGGTAAGTTTTTCAAATGCCCTCTGTGTTTGCAAGGAGTGAAGAGCTGCTGGGATGCCTCCTGTTTGTAGGAGGGTTTGGCTGGGAAGTTTCTTGGTTAGAGCTAGAATTGGACCTACTGATGCCAGGTAATAAACTGCATAAAGCACCTTACCAGGACAGGTCTCATCTTGGGAAGCCTGTGCACCTGCAGATCTGCTTCAGGGGCCAGGGCCTATCCCTTAATGCCATGTCCTCCTCAGGTGAACCTGAAGCAGAGGGCAGTACCTGAGTACTGAGCAGGCAGAGTTAACGGATGGGGCATTTTCTGGCCTGATTTGTTGCTGTTTTAGAAGATACGGAGGTGGTGACCTGTAAGCGAGCAGCAGTAGCAGCTCCAGAGCAACAGAGGAGTTCTGCCCTTCATGTAATGCTCATACAAATGCTCCTTTTCAGGCATAAGCACGTGACTGACCTCAAGTAAGTGGGCAAACTGTATTTTTAATGCTACAAAATGACATAGAGTTTACTGACAAAAGCAGACTGGGCAGCTGGTGGGGATTTTTAATCACAGAGAAGATTCAGTGGTCACTGAGTGTTAATCCACAACTGTTTACAGAAGCACATTGTTATCACAGGATGTTGTTTTTCCTGTGCAGGAGTTAAAAACTGTATTTTAACACAATGCAATGAGTATGGTTATTAATTGACTTTAAAAGAGCATCTATGAACATTACAGCATGTAAGAGATACACAGTAGTTTTATTTATGTACATAAAATGCAAATCCATGTACTTCATATATAAATACATCTAGCTATGCAGGAGGACATGTCCTACAGGAAATACTGGGGGCTGGTGATAGGTGCACATCAGATTTTATGATGTGGTTTTCTGGTTTGCAAGATACTGCTGATTTGTCTACTTAAAACCAAACCAAAACAAAAGAAAGCCCTAAACAGTAGTTCAGAGATTTGGTTGTGAGCTTTCGTATTCAAATATCAAATAACTGTATTAGCTTTCTCCTTTTGGAGTTAACTAATCCACAGGAAAGAGACAGGAAGGGCAGATAAGGTGTTGGGATGGGACTCAGGAGGTTGACATACCAGTTACATCTGCCTGCACTCCTGCAGTGGATGTGCAGATGCAGATAATAGCTGGTTTACTCCCACTCTTAGCATGTAAAGTTTATGAGCTTATGGGCCATCTATTACTTTATAACCTAGAACTGGGGCTTCTGGAAGGCAAAGAATTAACAATGAAGTTGGCCTGTTCCAAGCACGTATGAATTTGCTTTCTGAAATGAGGCCATAGGACTGCAGCACCCCAGATTTGGTCTGCAGAAGATTCCAGACTCACCAACTGCTTAAGATGGCTCACCCCATGACCTCGTAAGATGCTGGAGTCTCAGCTAGATGAAATCAGCTTTCACCCTTTAAAGCAATGTAAGCACGCAAACTGCTTCAGAGAGGTATGAGAGCTCACAGACTTAAAGATGCTTAATTGGTTTATGGAGCTAAACTCCTTAAAGAACTTAAGCTGCTGTGAAAAAGGAAGCTGGTTTAAATCCCCAGCTCTCCCTGCTGGAAGGCTAAGACCAAGTGAGCTATGGGGTGCCAGTTCTGGGCTCAACCACAGCTTGGCTACTGTAAAGCAGGCAGGCAGCCCTCTGGAGCAGATGGGTTTACTGGATGGCACGAAAGCTGCTATGGTCAGTAAAATCAGTTACTCTGGACTAGTAAAACAGTGAGGGGCTGCTGAAAGCAGCTGTCATTTAGGGAGGTCTGAGCACTCTTTCACTTACCCCAGGAATCAGAAAGCTAGAGACTCATGAGCGATGGAAACTGATAGGTCTATTAACAGAGTGCCTTTGTTTCTATATTACTGGGGCTTGGGAGGGTTTTCTTGTCTGTTTTTTTTTTGCTTCTGCTGCTGCCTCTTACTATGTCTCCTGTGACTGAAATGCCTACTATTTTCTCTTTTAGAGAGAATATAAAGTCACTTCCCTTTTCAATAAGGTAAGAGCTTTAGCTCTTCAGGGTGGGCACAGTAAGCCATTTTGTATTCAGCTGTTAATGTTTGTGCCATTTCTTGCACTGAATCCAAGTCCTTATTTCTGCTCTGCATGTCATCAGAAAGATGTTCCAGCATCCATCTCAGCAAAGCCATGTGGGAGGTCAAGTCCCTAGCCCTAGTCTGCCTTCTCTGCTTACGCAGCCATGATCCCATCATCCTTTTTGCCAGAGTATTGCACCAAAGCATTCCCACAGATTGGCTCTGTTTGATGTAGTTTGTGAATGCTTCTGGGATTTGGTGTTCTCAGCACTGTTCAGGCTGTCCTGGGTGCAGTCTGGCCACCATGGGAAGGATGGTCTGTGCCACAGCTCTGCCACCACATGCAGGCTGGGCTTGCACATAATCTGGCACAAGCTGCTATTAAGACAAACATATTTTAATGAATTTAGGTATTGAGCCATGCATGCTACACAGTGCAGTGCTGTGCCACTTGCACACTGCTTCTTTGTGCCTTCTGTGAACTAAGCAGTGATTGTTTGGTATTTGTTTTCAGGTTATCAATAAAAACAGTGAATACACCCAGCCTTGGACCTGCACAGACACATTCCCTCCCCATAAAATGTCCTTTACTAAATATTGGTGAATGACTGGCAGCTGTAGAGAGGCTTCCCATTCTTCCCAAGCCACCAAACAAGATGTCAAATTTAATTTTTAAAATGTTTACAGCCTCAGCTGACAGCTGTGCTGTGCAGCAGCAGCATCAAGGCAAGTGTACCTACCCACTGCTTTCCCAGAAAGACTGTAAAGAGCAGGGAGATTGCTGACATCCTCTTGAGCTGCCTGTTACCAGCCTGAGCAGGGTGTTACAGACATAATTGAGACTTGGCTGGAAGTTATATGCTGGTTATTAATATACAAAGATAGAGAATGTTTAGATAGGTCTGGCCAGGATATACAGGAAAAGGCACAGACTTACTCATGAGTTAATGCTGGAAAAGGACTCTGTTGCTCAAGGCTCAAATGAGCTTCCCTCTGCCTTTCCATCCAGCCATCATAAACACACACACAAAAAATTTAGGCAACATCCCAAAGACAGAATACATTTCCCTTGAGGAAAAGAGGATTTAAATTTGAAAGGCTCAGGCAGTGTGCTGGGGCATCCAGGCATGTTTGAAATGTTTGGAGCTGACAAACGACTGAGATGAAAAGCAACTTGGAACTAAATAGAAATTGGAGTGAGAATAGAGGAGACTTCCCTGAAGATGTTTAATAGGTCACAGAGGGCAGGTTTTGTTCCAGAGGGCTGGATAGGGGCTCATAAATTACAGTTCCTCTTTTGCCTTTTTTTTTCCCCTATCTCCTCTAAGAAAAGGAGAAGCAAGGGGCCTGGGAACTGCAGATCTGGGACTGGGACTTAAGCAACGAAGTAGGTTTTTGGTGTTTTTTTTAGCAAGGTTAAAGTTGTGTAATTTTTGTGAGGCACAGGTTAGGCTTGCAACATGAGTGAAAAATTCTCCCTAACTTACTGAGAATGTATCCAGACTGGCACATGACTTTGAAAAGGTTAAAAAGACAGGATACACAGGGGTTTGGTTTGGTTTTAAAGGACACTGAAAGATGTCCTCACTTCTAACATTGTTACATTTGTTTTCTTTCCTTTGGGGAAGAAGGGGACCAAAAAAACCCTACCAGCACCCTGCCCCTAAAACCCCACACCCAAGACTTTTATCTGAGAAGTCCTCTGAACCAAGGGTGATTCAGATACCAGTTCCTTTTTAGCTAACCACCAAACTTCAGTGGCTTGGATAAAAAGGAACTGTGGTCTGAGTCATCCAAAGTTAGCATTCGGTTGGCAAAACCAAAACCATGCCTGCAAGATGTTCTAAAAATCAAAAAGCCTCTGCCTGTCTGCTAGGGAAGTTACCACAACTTGTCTTGCTTTCATTAAAAAAAAGGTCATGCACCACATGATGTTTTGACTGATAAATGTTATGGGATAGCACTTACATTATGCTATGTCAGTTTTCTTTGTATTTGGGTTTTTTAACTGAGAAATCTGCCTGTGAAGAGGCAGCAGCTATTTTTTCCCATAATTGCATCTGTTTCAGAGAGCAGACAGATGTTGGGCTGAAATTCATTATGGTATTCCTAAACCCCATTGGGATCTGATGACCTAGTAACATAGAGCTACTGTTCCTTGCAAAGCGTTTAAAATGGTTGCCACTTTGAATGAAGAAATAACTTTGTAGAAGGTGAGAGGGAAGGAAAGTACTTCTAGGTAGGCAGATGGCTGCACAAGAGTAATGTACAACAGTAGTAAATGTGCAAGTTCAGTTTATTTTAACAGATCCCCTTCCTCTTAATTTTGCAGAACTGCAGAACAGCAGCTGTCGTGCACTGGTGTTACCCTGGCGGGCAGGTACTGTGTTGGTATTCGGGTGCTAAGCATATGGTCAGAGTGAAATAGCTGGTGACATAGAAAAGAAAATCAGAGTAGCATTAACTCTCTTGGGGAGACAATGTAATAGAAATACCTTTCACACAGGGAAACGGTGATCTGCACCATTCCTGTACCACTGCACAAACTGACAACTGAGGATTCAGTGGGGGCTGGAACTGAGGAGTGCAAAACACCATCGTTCCAGAAAATGCAGCTCTTCTCCCTGAAAGCGCTTGGGTGGCTGCTGTCAGGGACAGCAGGGATGTGTGCTGGGCTAACAGGAAATGGGAAATCTCCAGCAGCAGCCTTCTTTCTCCAGAAACTCTGAAGTGCTGTGCTGAAACAATGCTGTGAAGTCACGGGTCGCGCAGTGGAGCAGTGTTATCAGTCCTGCAGGGAGAGGGTTCCTGGGGCTCCCTGTGTGCACTGTATGGGGATGTGCTCTGCTCAGGCTCGTTTCTGTGCAGTTGAAAAGAAAAGAAATGTCTGGAAGTCCCAGTGAGTGGCATTTGGACTAATGCACATTTTGTGGGAGACCTGTATTTTAAGTTTTACCCTGGGAAATGAGGTGGACATCCTGGTTATGATTACAGTGGTGAAAGGCACTTTTTCCAGCTTGCTTGTCCTCTCAGGAATCCTTTGGGAAGGAAGCTGTTTGGTCTCATTTTGGATATCCTGTGAAACTGAATGAGCATGGCTGCCAGGAACTGAAAAAAAGTTACTTAATTTTTAAAGAGCTGAAAACTGCTGTATGTGCTACTGCACAAATGGCTGCTTTGCTTGGTTTGTCTGGATTGCTGCTATTCTCAGCTTACTGAAGGCAGAAACCTTCTCTCTCAATCTTAATGCAGCAGCCTCTGCAAAGTGCACATCTGAAGATTCAGGTTCAAATTTGACTTTCTGACCCTGCCTCAATGTGTTTGGAATGAAGTGGAATTTTCTTTAGTTCAGATAGGAGAAAGCATGAGAAATATTCAGAGCCTGATCCAACAATCCGTTGAAAACAAAGATATCTCACTGTGATTTCCAGTACTGCAGGGATGGGTTGCAGAAATGCTGAAGTTATGAAGTGAATTGGGTTGGAGAAAGGGGTGGGTAGGTCATCTCTTTTAGCAACTTTTAACTAAACTGGAATGTAATTAACCAAATGTCCGTGGCCTGAAACTTTAAATCTTTCCCCTGAAAACTAAAGAATTCTTGCAGCAGCTACACCAAGTCATACTGGTATTTTCCAAGGTCTGACCTGATGAAAGTATTTGCTTTTCTGCATTCATCTGTACTCATGGCGTTGTGTGACTGCCACCAGGCTAGCATGAAGGCATACCCAGGCTGTCTGCAATCCTAGACAGTATTAAAATGTGCACTCTTGTTCCTGACTGCCTAGCAAAGCTACCCACAGTACTAAACCATGCTGTAATTGGAAACGGAAAGGGACAACTTTAAAGTTAGGGCTTGGACTAATAAATCAAGATTTTTGTTGTGGCACTCAAGGACTTCATAAAAAACATTAGTTAGAATAAATCACTTCCAGATTGATGCTGTAAATGGTAATTAAATCAAGCAGCAGCCAAGAGACCCTACTCATGGATGAATGTTGGGCTTAATACCATGCTGGCTGTTGCCACCCATTGACTCTCCTGTAATCAGCTTTTAGCAGCTGGTTATCTTCTGCTTCAACCAAATGAGGACAAAATGTTTTCTGAAAGCTTTAGGCAATAAAATTGGCCTGCCTTTTTGAACAATCCACACAGAACTTCTGGAAGGTGAGTGTGAAGTCTGTAATTCCAAGCAGATTTCATGGCATTTGCATCACTTTGCTGCCTTTTGGCTAAGAGTTGTGCCCAACAGAATACTAAAGAGGCAGCTAAAATCTCTAATTCATGCAAAAACAAAAGTCCTAGATCTTGCAAGTCTGAGCTTTTCTGAATGATCATTTTCATGAATTTACTGGTCAGAGAACTAAGAAATAGTGAAGAGAGTAATTTTGTCCAGTTCAGACTGACAGCACATGTTAAGAAGCTGTTTATTTCCTGCAGACAGGAAATCCCGTCCTCTTATGAGTTATCTTTTGGGTTTTTTTCTCTGCCAGCTTCACACCTGTAGCTGAGCCCCCAGCGTAAACAAAGCTAAAGGAAACAAGCCAGCACGTCAGTTGGAGCCTCAGCTTTGAACACTCCTTCCTTTGCTAAGTGTCACACCCGGCAGGGGTAATTTTTACTAGCAGTATTACTATGGACCGAAACCTTAGTTGTTGTGGGGTGGGGAGGATGCAAACAGAAGAGCTCAAGTTTAGCCACATGCTTCTGGGGTACAACAGCATTTCCTTTGCTGGAACAGAGGAAGCTCTTCTCCCCTTCACCCTTGTATTTCCCTCTTAACACAAAGCATCCTTTTCATGCATGCAGGCTTTGGAAAGGTTTTACTGTTCAGGTCTATGGGTGCTGAATTTGGCACCAAGGGTTTCACTGCAGCTGTTGGAGAGAAAAGCCATGCTGCTGGCACTTGATTGTCTCCTGTGCTTGTTGTGGCTTGGGTTGTTTAGTTGGGTTTTTTTGGTGTTTGAGGTTTTTTTTAATTTTATTTATTCTTTAGAGGATCTTGTTCACTTTTTATTATTGGCAAGATGAATGTGGGTTTCCCAGTTATTAACAATCAGGTGACACAAAGACATTTAATATCCTGATTCCTGGGAGCTACTCTGCAATGTGGCTTCAAGCAGAAGAGCAAGGTGCGACAGGCAGCTTGCGGATCAGCAATAGCTGGTGATGAAGAAGACAGGGCTTGTAAATCTGGTTCTACTCTGAAAAGTAACCTTGTCCTGATGGCATTTCCACCCTCAGTAGATCTGCTGTGAATACCAGTGACAAAAATAGCTGTTGCTTCTCTTAGACCTGCAAGGCCTTTATGGGAAGAAGATGTGCTGCCTTCTTCAGCAGCGAGGGAAGAGTAGTTTATGGCCCTTTGCCCACAAAGTGGAACGAGCATCCACAGAAACTCTACCAGCAGCAGGGTCAATTGGAGGGAACACAATGAAAAGTGGTGATAAAAGAACATAGCAAAGAGATATTGAGACATGCCTGACAAAATACAACAAGCCATGTTATACTTCTAAAAACAGATTTTCATATAATTTTGGGGTAGACATTTGTGTCAAATGGAAATTAATCCTCAGGTCGAAATGCTTAGTAGAGGTGAGCAAGGCAGGTAGGATTAATTTCAGCAAAGAGTTTAAGAGATGGAGCAAGAGATTTGTATTTGGTAGCTGGGAGTTTCACACCAGTTCTCACCAGGGAAATAGGAAGGAAGTGGAAAGTGGCAGGAGACAAAGGACAGCCTGAAGGTTAGAGAGGAGATAAAGAGGGATTGTGAGAAATAATACAAGCAGAAAGGCTAATGATGGATTTATGTTAGGCAGGAAGGTTGAGAGGGGGAGGAAAGCTGTGGCTTAACTTTGTCAAAGGTTTTCCAAATACTGCCCAGGGGAGAGCAGGGGACTGGGCTGGGCACAGAGAGGGACTCGGGCTGGGCTGTCACTGCCTATGGATTTCTGCCCCTTGTAATGCATAGCTGCATTACACACATTTAGTTCTTCAACAAACTTATGCTTTGATGCAGCAGTTGGCCTCAGATCTGTTAGTGGCATGTTGATATGTTTGCCCCACAGGCAGACAACAAGCACAAAGATGGGGGGGGGTAGGGGGTGGTGGTGTCATTTTAGCAGACAACCTCCCCAGCGTGGGCCCTTTTAAAGGAATACTCCGAGATGAGTGATGCATCAGCATTTCTTTTAAGGAAATTGCCACATGCCTTTGTTACAACACTGCCCTGCCACTCTGCTGCTGGCATTGCATCTGCTGCAGTGTGCTCATGGGCACCGACGATGCTTTGACCACTTTGTCTTGATTTCATGTCTGTGACTGTGAAAATCCTGATTCAGAATTTTGGTCCCTTTGCTGTCTGTCTGTGAGAGGGTAATGTCCTAGCCCCGAGCATCATTCAGAAAGGGTTTAAGCTTTATCTTGGTAATGTGCATTTCCACTGGTTTATTTTTTTCAGTACAGTTGGACTTGATGATTGCAATGTTTTTGGATTTTTTTTTTCTGTGCTTTATTTTTTTGTCTCAAAATATGACCCCCCCTCCCCCAAATATCCACAAGTTCTTTCACTCCAGTGTTTTTTAGTGTGGTCATAATTAGAAGGTGAAGACTGTTGTAATGAGCGGCAGAGCTTACAGCAATGTGGCGCCTGCCTGAAGCTGGTAGCGGTGCTTTGGGACAGCCTTGCCAGGGGGCTACTACCCTGCTCTGCACCATAGTGCTTCCACCTGACCCCTATTATGCATGGGGCTGTGAAGCTGGACTTCTCCAAGCCTGGTGCTGGGTACAGCACCACTATTTCCTCAGTGGGCTCGTGTTTGTCACCCGAGAGTCCCGAAGTGTATCAGCAATAGTGTAGCCACCAGGAGCTGGGAGGTGAATCTGCTGCTGTGCTCAATGCTGGCGAGGCTGCACCTCAAATGCTGCATTTAGGTTTGGGCCCCTCACTACAAGAAGGACATCGAGTTGCAGGAACGTGTGCAGAGAAGGGCAGTGGAGCTGGTGAAGGATCTAGAGAATCATTCTTAATGAGGGGCAGCTGAGCGAACTGGGATTGTTTAAACTGGAGAAAAAGGAGGCTGAAGGAGAACCTCGTGGCTCTCTACAACTACCTGAAAAGGAGGTTGTAGTGAAGTGGGGGATCAGTCTCTCCTCTCGAGTAACTAGCAATAGGACAAGAGCATATGGCCTCAAGTTGCACCAGGGGAAGTTCGGACTGGACGTTAGGAGAACAGTCTCTGCTGAAGGAGCGGTCAGGCATTGCACCAGGCGGCCCGGGGAGGTGGTCACCGTCCCTGGAGGTGTCCAGGACACGTGTGCACTTGGCACTTCGGGATGCGGTTTCGTGGGCACGGTGGTGCCGGGCTGGCGGGCGGATTCGGTATCTTGGAGGTCTGTGCCTGCCGTGGCGACCCCACGGTTGCGAGTGTCCGCGGGCGGAGAAGGCGCGGGGCGCGGCGGCAGGTGGCCCCGGCCTCACGTCACTTCCTCGCTAACTTTTTTTTCCCGAGGAGCTGTCTCCGTGAAAGTTGCTCGGCCCCGGGGGCTGCCTCCATCCCCTCCCTGCCTGCCTCCCTCCCTCCTTCCGCGCCCGCTGAGCGGGGAGGGCTTTGCTGGCGGCCGGGCGGGCATGCCCGCCTTCCTGCGCGCGCCGGGGCACGGCCGGGCCGCCGCGGGCCGCCCGCGGGACCGTTAGCTCGGGGCGGCGGGGTCCGGAGCGCCATGGCCCGGGACTGCGCCGCCCGCAGCCTGGACGGCATCGACCTGGCCGCGCTGCGGGTAAGGAGGAGGGGCGGAGGGTGTCCCGCGGAGGGGCTGTGGCTGACCCGCTTCGACTCCGTGGGGTAGGGATAGCCTCTGGGCTGTCTGGAGGCTGCCCCGGGACCCTGCGGCCTGCCGTGGGGCGTGCGGAGAGAGAATTCAGCCCTTTGCCTCGTGCCCCCCACCCCGGTCCGAGGGGACTCCGCTCTGCCGCCGCGGGGAGCAGCGGCCGTGGGACAGCCCGGCCGGTGGCCCCGGTTCTGTCCCTGCTGTCGCGGCTGAGGGCGGCGGGGCGATGCCGTCCGTGCAGGGGCTGAAGTAGGCTGGGGGTCTCGGGCTGGTGCGGGTGGATGCAGAGTCCCTGGGCTACGTGGGGCTGCACTCCGCCGGCAGCCCGGAGCTCGCCCTGCCCGGTAGCTGAGGCTCTAGGGCTCGCTGGGGTGTCCCACGGGAGCACAGCCCTGCGCTGCCAGGAGGTTGTCACCGTGCGGTTCGGCCCCCTCCCAGGATAAGTAGTAATTCCTACCGGCATTCCTGAGGGCGATGTGAGTGCTGTGAAACTGCGGGGTTGGGGGGGGGGCGGGGGATGGTGTTAAAAAGATCCGAGAAAACAAACACCAAATGAGCAACGAGGAGTTTCTAGAAGGAAATGTGCTATGACTTCGGTGATTTTTTTGTTTTCTTTCCTCCAGTTGAGGTTTAGACTTTTTAGCTTCGGGGGGAGGGAAAGGTCATCATTCACCGAGTTTGCTGTGAATTTGTAGCGGTACGCTTTTGTGTTTGTGTGCCCAAGCTACATTAAAGCCACACTTAGTGTTTCATCTCCACAAAGAGTGAATGCAGTTGGATGTGATGCCCCATAGTTCCACTCGCTTTTATCTATAGAAACCCAGTCCAACCAGGGCAGTTGTTGGGGTTTTTTTTGAGCACTCTCCACAAGAGAGAGAAGAGTTCAGTTGTGGCAAAGAGCAGCCCCAGACAGTGAAACCAAAGCAAACTGCTGTCTAAAAATACCAGAAAAAAAGAAGAGAAGCCTTTGCAATAATCACATGGTGAGGAGGCTGTTCCAGACCAGAGGCAACAAAAAGGCAGGCAGCAAAGACAGGCAAGTTTGTGAAGGTGGCACCTGGCTCTGCTCTGGGGAGTAAGACACGTAAATGGAAGTTCTTTGTTAGAGCTTTAGCAGGTGAACTTTATCTCCTTATTGTAAATTACGAGAAACCAGTGTGACTTTGAATAAGAACAGTGCTGCAAACCAGGGTGCAGGCTTTGCATCCATATCATCCAATGCAAGACCCTCCTGGAAGCTCTGAGTGTTGTTGCAAGGTTCAGTGTCAGCTGGGAAAGGGACAAGCGAGTTTTTTCAGAGGACACCTTTTTCACATGTCAGCAGCCATGGCCTGGGGTTTGTGTGTAGAGGGAAACAGGAGGTGGGTGAGGCTGAGCTGTAGAAATTCGGTAAAGACAGATGCTTTACCTTTGCCTTATGTGTTCCCAGGGCTAGTGGGAGCTGCCTGGTGCTGTGCTCCTGCCAGCCTCACTGTGGCCAGGACTTTCCAGTGGGGAAGCACAGCTGTGATTTGGGTCATTTTCAAACTGTGTGAGCTGGCCTTGCTCCCCTCCAAATGGGTGCTTGCCAGGGCTTTCCCATTTTCTTGGAAAGAGGTGGTTTGTGCTGTAGTTTCCAAATGTTGCCTGAGCATCTTGTTGGGATGCTTCTGCCCTGGGTTCATTAGGGCAATCAGGTGGTTAAAAAGCCTTTAATCTCTGCATTACATGCTGATAGGCAGAGTCTTGAAGCTTGAGTAGAACTTGAGCTTCAGACACCTGTATCTTGTTTAGCTGCAGTGATTGTGAAAAGTGCAGTTCAATTGGGCTCTGCTGCATGCATTGTTTTTCATTCTGCTGTGAAGATGGATGTGGGTTTGGATGCATCTGGGTCAGCAGTCTTGCTTTTGCCTTTTGGATATTCTGCAGATGACTTGCAGGAAAGCAAGAAGGCCACCATATGGTACAGTGCATTACAGTTATTAACCTTAAAGTGATGAATGTTCAGGCCAGAATTTTGGCCTCTTTCAAAGGGAACTTAGCAATTTGGCAGGTGCTGGCTGGTGAAGGGTTAGATGGACCATGGGGCTTAAATGGTAGCTGAGAGGAAGCATTACATCAAAGATGATACCTAACTCCAAAATAATTAAGTTGGCCCACTGTGAGAAGTGCCAGCACACAATGCATTGCTGATATCCAAGCAAACAAGGGCAATACAAGGACCAAAGTTGGATCTCAGATTAATATCCTTTATGACTCTTAACAAGGCTCGGTTTACTGTGGTGTCCTCATTAAAAGAAGAGAGGTGGCCAAGTATTTTGGCTGCACTCAGAGCTGCAGAGCCTTGAGTCACTAATGCTCAGTTAGCAAACAAGGACAGGGTAGGATTTTCTCTGTATTATAGCTAAAGCTAGCATTTATTTAGATAAACATTTGAGTTTTTCCTAGGGTGTCTGAAACCTTTGTTAGCAAGCTATCAGAATGCTAAATCAGAACAAAATTGATTGGAGAGAGGAGAAGCCAATTTTGAGGTACATTATACAGTTATACTTGCATAATAAATAATCTTGGAGAAGAAGAGTGAGGACAGAGCACATCTTTATGTGAGAGCAACAGTTGCAAACTCTGAGTCAAACATGCAGGTTAGATTCTTTTAGATTTCTGTGTGCTGTAAACACTTCTTAATCCAGCAGTGCTACTGTCTGCAGGAGAGGTTTGGAAGCGGAGTGCTGCTCATGCTTCCTGTGGAAGAGTATAGTAGATACTGTGCACAGAGGCCCTTGTCTGGAAGAGTTCCTCAGTGAGTTGCTCTGTGTTTTACTGCATGGGCCATGTGTGACCTGTGGGAAGGCGACACATGAAGCAGAGGTTTGTACCACCTCTTTAGTACCAGCAATGGATTATTGCTGAGTGTAGGTCTGCTGAGGCAAAGCGTGTGACCTGTTTATATACCCAAGAATAGTGGAAACAAAATATGAAGAAATGAGAAGGAAGCAGAGCACTTTACAAAGGTCCCAATGCTGCATGCATTGTTACAACTGTGCCTAGTGCTGTACACGAGTGGTCCCATTGATTTCTTCTTGTGTGAGGGCTTTTGGAACTGGAGTTTAAGTCTGTCAGGGTGTGCCTTACTATCTTGTTTTAAAGGTAAGAGGCAGAAAATAAATTAAACAGGCTGGCCTGTACATGGGTTAAAAATAAGTGACTTGATCTGGTTTGTGCATTGTTAGTTGCTTGATTTTTAAAAAAATACTTTTTATTTAATAATAATAAAAAAATAAAGTCTTGTGAGCCTGAAGTATAAGATTGAAATTCATTTGACTTAATGTCAAAACCAAATAAACTCATTAGGCATTTCAGTTGTGGAAGTCTGTGCTGTATTGCTCTGACAGTTAAAGGCACTGCCATTGATTGTGACAGTTGTGCCAGTAAAGGTAGAATCTGTTCAGGAAAAAACCTGTATATTTCCACTGGGATTTTGCTGAGGTAAACGTTTCTATATCAGATAGGAAGTAAGCTTTATTTATTTTAAAATAATCACATGTAACTGGAGTGGAGAAGCGGCCTGATACCTTAAAAAAGGATGTTTTGCAACAGGGCACTTAGAAATAGTACTTCTGAGATAACATTTTTCTGTATCTCATCCCTCGGCAGTACCAGTAGGCATCAACTGACATGGCAGATTGCTGAGCCAGATGTGGTAGAACTGGCACATGAAGTTGTTACTATTTTATATAAACCTCTCAATGATATCATCCCAAGAAATGAGGGGACTGATAAATGGCTCAGCCAGAAACCAAGAAACTGATCTCCTGGGTTCTTAATGTTTTATATAAATCTCTCCAGTGACTTTTAGCTGAAGCAACAGATTTCTTAATGTGCTCAGTCATGCAGGAGTGATCATTTACTCACCCATGCCTTCCAACAAGATGGTCTTCCTATACTGAAAGGCTGCCACATCTCATCACTGAAGGAGGAAGTCCGCTGCAGTGGTTGGTTTTAGAGTGACTGGTGCTAAACGAGTAGGATGAAAATTGGGTCCTGTGGTGTAGTACACTGACATGATTTTTTTAATGTAAGTTAGGAGCAATCCAGCTTGGGTTCAAAGCCGAGACTTCAATACATCAGTCAGTTTCACCTTGTAACATTTACCAAACAGGGTTATTGAGCATTCTTGGGCCATTTGTAGTGTTAGGAATGCCTGGGCTGGTGCATTGCCCATTGCTCGGGTGCCCAGTATAGTATTTTTTCAAGTCTGTGATTTAAGTTCTTTCCTCTGTTACGTTGCCAGTGCTAAGTGTTTCACAGCAGAAGATGTAGCTCAGCTTCCAGGCTGGCTTAGAGCTTTAAGGCTTAGGAAACCTGGATTTTGTTCCTTATTCTACTGCTAAGCTGAATCAGTGGAATTCTTGCATTCTTCACACATCTCCATTTACTTGTTGTATCTGCTGTATTGCCATGCTACGGATCTTCACTGAGTTGTGTTCTGTATAGGGTTTTGAGGAGCTTGACTGCAAACTTCAATATTAATGTGTTTCTTACACTGTAATTTGGCTATTTCCATTTTAGTGTGTAATAGAGATCATTAGGAGATGAGCTCCAGACGTTTTCGCTTTGACCTCACATAGTTATGCTCTGTTATGAAGTGCTTGCTTTGCTTCAATAATGTCATTTCATCTGCTTTTTGCAGGACCCTGTGGGAATATTTGAACTGGTGCAGGTTGTTGGAAATGGGACATACGGACAAGTCTATAAGGTTTGGATGCCTCTCTAATTTATGATGCTGTTCTTAATAAAGCTGATTTTCCTAAAGGAGAAATGAGCACTGTTTAAGAAGGTGTACCATATTGTTCCAGCAGTAGCCTGGTTTATCTTGCTGTCTTTTCTGTGTAATACAAAATGGTGTCACCTGTGAACCTCTGTGCCCCTTCCTTCTGTCTTGTCTTCATGTCTCTCTGCTGCCACAGGTTGGATCAGTGCATTTGCTTTTAGACTGATTTCCCTTTGCTCTGTTTTTATTATCCTGTGGTTATTTTCTCTTTTTCAAAATTCAAATTGGTGTCAGTGGTGACTGAATTTGGCCTGGATTGAATATAGAGTTCAACTGAGGCTTAGACCACCAGTACTCTTCAAGATAGGGATGTCAATTAATGCTGCTCTGCAGGCAAGCTGTGAAGATTTTTGTTTCCATTTTTACCTTTGTTGCTGAGATAGCAAAGCAGAACCACCAGTCAAGGAACAATAGGAATTAAATGCTGTCTGTGGTAACATGCTGCGTGCACTATGTGATGCGCACCTTCAGTTAAAAGAACTAGCCCAGAAAAGTGTCCTTTCATTGTGAAGCCTTTCCTGAGAGTGATTAAGAAGAGAAAATAAAGGCAGTAAAATAGGGAACTGAGTCTCTGCTTTTCCCATTTGGAGAGAGAAGATGGAGGAAGGAAAAGGCCATGCTGCTGAACCCTTAGAGGTATCTCAGAAGAGTAACAGCATTAGAGGAAGCTGTCTGGTGGTGTTTCCCCCTCAGGTCTCGCTGCTGAAGAGCTCCTGCATGCCCAGTTGTTGCATTGGCACAGGCTCTTTCTCTCTGGATCCCTGCTGCAGGAGAAATGCACGAGGTGACCCTGATGCAGAAATGCTGGACCCTTTGTCTTTCTCTGATGCCAGCGCACTGAACGTGTATTGTGTTTCAGTGTCCGTCCTCCGGTGGCAGTTCCAGTATGATCCCGTTTTGGCTGCCTTTTGCACCTGTAGATAGTCTTTCAAAGATTCTGGGAAGTGCTCTACAGAAGCAGTGGGCAGTTTCTGCTTCCCCATACCACATGTTTTAAAATTTATTCTGTCAGAACAGGATCTTAGTCATGTAATTCTTTGCTGCTCTGATTAAGTTTGTGTTGTTTCTGAGATAGTCAATCAGATACTGAGGTCAGTACAACTAAATTAAAAAGAGGCTCAGGGTTCACATGAACAGATTAGAGGCCAATAGATAGTCAGGGGTGCTGTTGCCAGTGTAATCATGGAGTTTTCTACCTGTGAAAATATGCTGTGGCTCCCAGGTAGCCTCTGAAATAGTTGCCTTTCTCTTCATTCCTGAATT
The DNA here is from genome assembly GCA_013400475.1 of Tricholaema leucomelas. Classification (NCBI taxonomy): domain Eukaryota; kingdom Metazoa; phylum Chordata; class Aves; order Piciformes; family Lybiidae; genus Tricholaema lacrymosa; species Tricholaema leucomelas. Next base: position 1,059,338 of record WAAF01007965.1, read on the forward strand.
TATTCTGTACTGGGAGGGAAACTAATTCCTCATCTTCTGAAGATGTTGAGAGTGAATCAGCTGCTTAATCATGGCAAGACCAGGAAAGAGCAGCATAGTTTGCCTCTCTGCTGCAAAAGAAAATGTTTTCAGCTGTCGTGTGGTTCACTGGAATGTTAATTGCCAAAATGTGTAAGAAATATTGACAATGACAATTGAAAATCCTACCCAAAGGCTGCTTTCCACTGAGCACACAAGAGACCGAGGTCTGACAGCTCTGGATAATGGGCGAGTTGAATCTCAGCTCATTCTGCACTTGGCATAGCTGAAACATCTACGCGAGGCACTGAGAGACAAGGTCTTGCAAGGCTGAGGGGCAGCTTTGTGCACATGCATCGTGCGATGGAGAGGCGATGGGCTGTGTGCAACCCTCTCTCTGCAAGCACACCCCTAACAAAGGCTTTGTTCAACAGAAATACATGTGAGCACTGAATTCAGGGTGTTTTGCTGAGCCTTGCTTAGGGGATGGAGCCGCTCTTTGTGGGCGGATGACAGTGCAGTACAGCGCTAGGACTGATGGAGTGAATTAGAGAATTCTAGAATCGTCTTGTAGTTTGCCTAGTACAGGTTTGTGATCATAAATATTTAAGTTATAAGGTAATCTCTGTTATCCTCGTAGCATACTCATGTCATTAGAGCACAGTTTTATTCTCCAGAGGTGTCACAATCTTCCATACATTCAGAAGCTACACGTAGTGGTTTGCACGTAATCAAAGCAAAGCTCATTTCAGGCTAAATAAACTATATCCAAGATTACTAAATTGCTTGGTTGACTGTGAAGATGATTCACAAGGCTATATATTTTAATATATGCAGCTCTATAAAAGTGAAAATAAAATGTAAAGGATTCATCATTAGATTTGGAAAACAACATTTAAGGGATTTATTGAAGGAGAGTATTGTTCATACTGAATTATTCCAGACCAGTTCCAGTTCAGTGTCTTTTTAAATGAAAGGGAAGAGGTATAAATTGTACTCATGATAATGCTCAAGCTGTCTAGAAATGTTATAAAGTTGAGATTTACATATAATAACTGACTAAAGGCTAGCAGATTTTTTGACACCTTATGAAGTAGTGGGATGTAAATATGCCACTACAGGCAACTTCAGCCTTTTGGAAAGTATGAATTAGATATTAAAGAGTCGGATGGTACCCAGAAGTTGTGAGACTTGGACTTTGTTATCTCTTGTAATGTGAAATAAGTTTTTCAGTTAATTAGTGGCCTCTGGGAGCTGAAATCTGAAGGACAGTATTATATCAGAGGTGATTCTGAGTGGCGTCACATAACATGGTGGCAGAGGCTGCTCTGAAGGCAGCTGGAAGTGGCACATTTGCTGGTGGTTGGAGAAGTATGAGTATTCTCCCTTTCATGCCTTCGTTTCCTGAACTTTTAAGTGCTGAAAGTCAGATCGTGTCCAGTCTTTGCACTATCTACATTGAATATATATGGGAAAGAGAAGCTTCTGAACTTCTGTGCACTGTGTTTTGCAAGGCCTGTCCCATCTTCCTGAGAACCCTTGAGGGCAGGGACCACAACGGCTGTGTGAGGGATGTGTGGCTTCTCTCCCAAGTATGAGGGCCAGTGTTTGGGGTTGTTTGCAGAGCTGCCAATCAGTAAGGGTCTTCAGACAGGGCACAGGAATGTTTTGCGTTGTGTAGCTGTTGGTGTAGTTGGTAAGGAAGTGAAACTGATGAAGGTGTTGCTTTCAAGTTCTTGAGTTTTGCTTCCTCCCTGGTCTGCAGTTGTGGTGCCTTGGAACCCTCTCATTTCCAGAGCTGGCTGAGTCTAGTCTGGGTGATTTCTGAAGGTGGGGTGGGGGCGGATAACACCCAAACCATCACACTGGGGAAACTCAAACTGGGTGTTGTTTGGGATGGCAGTGAACTGAAGAAAACAATCTAGGAGAGTTTCTAAACACCACCTTCTTTTATTCACTGGTGCTCACTATGCTGTTCTGGTATGGTGCACTGTTAAAGCATCATGAAGCTAACAGCTGTGGCTGTGTAGACTTGCCTTGCTTTCCTTCTGTGGTTAGACTCTATTGCTCTAAAGAGCTGAGTAGTGACCATGTATCACCCTTGTATCTTGGTCTGTCCTTGTGCATTTAGTAATAAAAAAACTGTAAGTTTGGACAGATGATTTTTTTTTTTTGTCCTGTAAAGACTTCAGCTGTTAGGTTAATATTTTGTCGATAGTTTGTGTTCGGCAGGAGCCTGTCAGTACATTTCTACCTTTTAATTTTCCCTGCAGGGTCATTTTTCTGATGGGTGAATAGTTAAAGCAGACATTGGGCAACTGAGGTGGGTGCCTTTTGTGAGTCAGACAATTTCTCTTGATCTCTGGAAGAGACTGTGTCACTCTGTTGGTAGCTGCTTTGCTTTCTTAGTTATCAAGATAGGAGGAATTGCTTCTAATCTCATTCATCTGTGCTCTAAAACATTTTCATGGGCCAAATGAGGTCATTAATAGTGTCTGTGCAATCTCCTTGTTTTGTTATGTCAAGAAGCACCTGACTGGGGCTTTTGACTTCCTCTGTCTTAATGGCATGGATCAGCCCTCTCCTGGGGGTCAATATTTTTGACTGGCCTAGGGGATGAGAGGTCAGTGTCTTTGGCGAGTTCCCACAGCTGATATTTACGGAGTATGATCTTGCAGGTTGATGATAAATCATTGACAGATGTTCATCTGCTGTATGTGCAGAATGGTTCTATCTTTCATGGAGTCTGAGGGCTAAAGGAACTTGAGAGAGGTGCTCAGGTTTGAATCAGTGAGACTCAAAAGGGAAGAAGTGCTTCCTGTAATGCAACTGCTGAAGATGCAACAGTGCTGTTGCTGGAGCTTATTAGCAGAGAGTGGAAGAAATCTTGCTTTTCTGTAGTGGCTCTGCACAGCTAGTATTTTTGTTTTTATGTACTCACATAAGACTGGATACAAAAAGGAAGCAGGTCTGAGTAAGGAAGTGTTTGGGGGGTTGGGGTTTGTTGCTTTTTTTAATACAGCTGCTTCTTGGCATTGAATCGTATTTCAATTGTTGACATGAGTTATGAGTTAGCTGTTGATATACAGTGACAGGAGTGTAGTGAAGCATTAATATGTCTTTTCAGTTTATCTTAAACAATTTGAAAGTCTGCTGAGTTCTTCATAATTCATTCAATTGAATAACTGGCTGAAGTAATTGAGACCAAGTTGAGAGGGATGGTGGAAAGCAACATGTTTTTTCTTAGACTTGGTACTGGGTGGAAAGAATAAAGACCGTGCTAAATTATAAAGTGTTAAAATCTGTGAACTGTATTGAGACCTCAGGCAGTTACTGGAAGGTTAAATGTAAAAAACATGACAGTTACATTCAGTGCAACCCAGAAGGTGAACATGCATAAGCTGAAAACTTCATAACCTGTCTGTTCTGGGTGTGAGTCAGAAGACAACTTCTGAAGAATATGTCTTGGGGTTGAAATTCAGTTGCAGTCTCCAAACAGCCAGAAGCAGAGACGTTAAAATGTCACGTCCTCTTGGCACATTTTGTTATCATTTGTGGTAAGTTACAGTCTGCAAGCTAATCTTAGCCTTCAAGGCACTGAGATTTTGATGAGTCAAGTAGGGAAATCAATTGTTCTTTATAGAAATGACAACATGCTATTTTCTGTTTTGCTAGTTGTTGGTAGAAATGCTTGTTTGTCTATTAGTTTTCTCAGTTCTGTTTTTTAGTAGCATAGCTGATTATCTTGCCCATATGAAAAACTAGTTAATTATTACAGGCAGCAGTCTATGAAGAAGTATTGCTGCAGCGTACTGGATGGAGTCAAGAACTCATTGTGTAGGTCCTTGGTTTAGCAGTGCAAACAAATAATGGAGACTGTCTGCTAATCCTGGCAACAGGGATCTCTGATTTTTAGTAACACCTGTGAAGTCCACAGTCCACATACTACTAGATGTGTCCTATTCTCTCAGCTGTGTACAACTCTTAAATACACTCTCATGTCTGCATGCTTTTTTTAAAAGCTTCCATCCCATCATGGTGGTCCTTTTCCTCCTTCACCAGAAAGGATGTGAAGTTGGCAGTGCACCTTTGCAGTAGTAGGGGTGAACTCTGTCTTGTACTACATCATCGAGAGTGTAGCTAGCAAATCAGCAGTTACTCCCCCTGCTCTTGTTAAGTCAGGCCTGAAATACTGTCTTCTGTCTTCCCTAGTTCTGGAGAAACATTGGGAAACTGAAGAGGGTCCAGCAGAGGGCTGCTAAAACATGAAGAGAGTTGAGAAACATTACAGAAGGCTTAAAATAATCTAGTAACAGTCTTCAAATGCTTCAAAGGTAGTTTGTATAGAGGATGCAAGTACAGGGATGCACAGGACAAACCAAACCAAGCATGGGTTGCTCAAGAGGAATTCCATCTGAATGTAAAAAAAGTTCTTTACTGTGGGAGGAAGTCAGCATTGGAATGAATAGGTTTTCCAGGGTAGTGGTGGAGTCACACTTGCTGGAAATAGTCAAGTCTGTTTGACACTGGCTTGGGTAACCTGACTTCAGCCCTGGTTTCAGCAGAAGATGGGACCAGGAGATCTATTCAAAGTTTGATTTAACGAGAGGACTTTCAATACAGAACATGTGAATGGTGGGCAGGAGATGCCTACTATCAATCCAGCCTACTAGATTGCAAATAACTGCCTTGGAGAATACTAACTAAAATACAGAGGAATAGGTAGTGTGTTTAGTTGTGTATTTAGTTGTTAGTGCCAGGAGAATTTTAATTTTGTTCCCTAGCGTGAGAGGGTTTTAGTGTTTTGTTTTTAATCTTGGCTTCCCTGCTTTATTTGCATGGCAACACCAAACTATATTCATCACTGGAATTTAAAATAATGGATCATACATGCGAAGTTAATTAGTAAATTGTGAAGTTCTGGTTCTAGTTAGTGAATATTTCAGATGGATTCAATTAAGATTCTTAAGTGTAGGACTAGTTTATCAAAAATAGAAGAGTAAGGATGTGAAAAAACCTCTCGGCTGTTGAGTGCTTCTGTACAATAAAGGCTCTTTGACGAAGCAGAGCAATGTACAATAATTAGATGTGCCATAAAGGCCATTAGAGAGTAGTAAAATGCTTGCAGATAATTTGTTAGCAGGCCTGCCACTTCCAGCTCCTCGGTGTCTTGGACCTGAAGGTCCATATGGGAGAGTGCAATGTATTTTCAGCCTAAACTGGTTGCATTTTGAGCTCATGTTGCATAATGCTTCAGATGCTGGCACTGGGACATGCTTGTTTTGCAGGTAGGAGAACATACTGAAAAGGCACTGATGATAAGACGACCAAGAAATAGTTCAAGCTCTTAATTCCCCACTCAAGCACTTTGCTAACATTTTAAGCACCTTACTAGTGACATTGATTTCAGTATTCCTGACTGATCAGCAGCATCCAGAAACATGCCTATGTGAAGACACGCATCAGAGTGAGCAACACTTTGTGTGCCTGTGTTCTAGAATACTTGACCTACTCAGAACTATTTAATTGTGTGAGTTACCTCTTCAAAACACATTGATGGGACTGGTGAAAATTGTTTCACGGATATGTTTTAAAAATCTAAATTGCGATCCTATTCTGAAGGAGACTTTTTTTATCTTTGTGTTGAGCAGGGTCTCCAATAATCCTGTAGCAGTAGTGATTTGTTGCAGACATTAGAAATATCAGTCAGTAAAGAAGCAAATTCTCCTGCTGAGGTCTGTACTGGATTGATATTGTCCATGAGTTTGTCAGAGTGCAGCACTTCCAGCATACACAGCTGGACTGTGCACAGTGGGACTGTCGAAAAGCTGATTGCTTTTAGCTCCTGCTTCACTTCAGCAACCTGAGCTCTGAAGTCTGTTTCTGGAGTGTCTGCTGTGCTGGGACAGTGACCACAAATGAGCTCTGGCTTGGTTGGATTTTGTCCTATCTCTGTCTTCCCCAATGTCATCTTTTTCTGTCTTGCCCAGTAGCTGATCAATCCTTCTGATGGATAGAATGGATATTGGTTTGTTTGAACTGCAGAATGCATCTATAGTTCATTCTGCCCTCAGTTAATTATCTTCACTACAGAAGTGAGCTTACTTCTGGGCAGTCTGACTTGTGTGAGAGCAGACACATTATGAAATAATGCTGCAAGAAACAGTTGTGTTAGAAGCTGCTGAGTTGTAGCTGTGGAGATTTCACTTTTGCCCTACGAGGGCCATCTAGGAGCAGTTAAAAGCACTATCATGCTTGTGCAAGAGAGATTTCTTCTGTACTTGGTATTTCAGCTTTGGACAATTCTTGGGATAGGACTGCAGCTTTGTTGTGTTGCTTTTCTGGAGCAGACAGGTGAAGAGCATTAAGGAATTGTTTTTATTTGTTACGCAGGTGAAGTTGTGAGCGTGGTCATTTGCTGTCCTGCAAACCACATGCTGATTGATGTCTCTGTAAAGGTTGCTAAGAAGTCTGCCAAGTTAGGCAGCAAGACTTTTTAACACTGGGGATGGGAAGTGCTGAAGCATGAGGGATGTTCCCACAGCTTTACCTTGGCATGGTCAGCTCCTGTGAACAATTGCCACAGCTCCTCTTCCACGATCTCTGAATTACCTCGCCAGCAACAGGCCAGCACTGTGCAGGACATAGCGGGAAAGGAGGGATCAGGGCAGCCTGCCAACATAGCTGGCAGCAGAACCAGTGCCACTGACAACATGGTCCTTGTGCTTGCTGCTGGGCAGAGCTTCTCCTGAGAGCATATATCATGATGTCTCCCAGTGCCATGTGGGGCTCCGTGATAATATTGCTGTTGAGTTCCCTGGGGGCATCGCAGCTCTGGTAGTCTGGCACGGCTATGTCTGGTGGTAGCACAACTATTCAGGTTGCAGCTGCTTGGATGGACAGCAGCAAAATCTGGTGGGACAATTGTTACTCCTGCCCTTCCAAGGCACTTGTGGGGAAATGGAGTTTAAAAGCCAATTTTCATTGTTGGCTGGGGTCAGACAGCTTGCTCAGTAGATGCAGGTGTGGGTCAGGCCCTTGTCCCATCATAATGAAATTTCCAGTAAGTAATTTTAAATTGTAGTGTCCAATTTAATTGTAAAATCCATAAATGTGATAAAATTGTGCTTTTCCTGTCTGGTACTCAGCTGTTCTTGGGCTGCTGGCCAGCAGTGATTTTCTTGGCCTGTGCAGATCTGTGAATATGGATCTTGGGAATAGAAGTGAAGAAGAAAGTATTTTTCAGCAGTTTGGAGAATACTGACTCTTTTTTTTAATCCCTTGTGTGTTGGAAGCCTGCCCTTGTAACCTGCTGACTTTGTGGGATTCCCAAGACGTTTTTAAAATCTGCTTTAGAAGCACCTTCTCAGACCTAGTTTCTTCACTATGAAAACATGAAACTATCAACTTCTGGAAGATGTATCTTGTAGCCAACTGTGGCCTTCTCAGTGCCCTGCACAAATAATGTCATTAGCTGATATGCAATAGCTGGCATGCCATCAGTAGCAGTGCTGTGAGGTGCTCCTATCCCATAAGAAATACACTCTTCCCTAAAGGTTAGAGCGGAATTGGTGTGGACAGCTGCAGCTCAGGAGAGCTGTGTTTCCTTCTTGCCTCTCCCTCTTGTCATTGCTCAAATCCACATGAATTCCCTGGAAATGGAGCTCTCTTTGTCACTGTAGCTATTAAAATGGAGGCAGGCCTTGTTCTAAAGCATCCTGGTATTCAGTGAAGAGGAATGGGATGCCCAGGGAGGTGGTGGAGTCGCTGTCCCTGGGGGTGTTCAAGAAAAGACTGGTTGGGGCACTTAGTGCCATCTTCTAGTTGACTGGATAGGGCTGGGTGCTAGGTTGGACTGGATGATCTTGGAGGTCTCTTCCAATCTGGTTGATTCTATGATTCTATGAATTAGTGTACTTAAGGAGGTGATTTGTGAGAATTGGTCAGCAGCCACTTAGAGAACAACATGCTGTCTGAAAACAGTTTCCCTTGAATCAAAACATGTTGAGTTAACAGAAACTGTAGGGGGAAGATTTTAAGGAATTGCTTGGCTTTTGTTTTCAAACTTTGTTTCAGAAACATCATAACATTGCATTTCTTCTGCTTCATTTGAAGTTTTAGTTTAGCAAGGACTTCTAATATTCCATAGATATTATATCTGGGTAGGTGCAATCCCAAGCACAACTCCAGGCTGGGTGGGGAATGGCTGAGAGCAGCCGTTAGGAAAAGGACCTGGGGGTCTGGGTTGATGAAAAGCTCAATGTGAGCCTGCAGTGTGAGTGCAGCCCAGACAGCAACCCTGTGCTGGGCTGCAGCAAGAGCAGTGTGGCCAGCAGGGCAAGGGAGGGGATTCTGCCCCTCTGCTCTCATTAGACCCCACCTGGAGTCCTGTGTGCAGTTCTGGAGCCCCCAACACAAGATGGACATGAACTGTTGGAGTAGTCCAGAGGAGGGCCATGAAGATGATCAGAGGGCTGCAGCAGCTCTGCTATGAGGACAGGCTACAAGAGGTGGGGCTCTGCAGCCTGGAGAAGAGAAGGCTTCGAGGAGACCTTACAGTAGCCTTCTAGTATCTGAAGGGAGCCTACAGGAAGGCTGGGGAGGGACTATTGACAAGGTCTTGTAATGACAGGACAAGGGGTAATGGGTTTAAACTGGCAGAGGGTAGATTCAAACTAGATGTTAGGAAAGGGTTCTTTAGAGTGAGGATGGTGAGACACTGGCACAGGTTGCCCAGGGAGGTTGTGGCTGCTCCCTCCATGGAGGTGTTCAAGGCCAGGCTGGCTGAGGCCTTGAGTGACCTGTTCTAGTGGGAGGTGTCCCTGCCTGTGGCAGGGGGTTGGAACTGGATGAGCTTTGAGTTCCCTTCCAACTTAAACCATTCTATGATTTAGAATCATAGAATCATAGAATGGTTTAGGTTGGAAGGGACCTCAAGGATCATCCAGCTCCAACCCCCTGCCATAGGCAGGGACACCTCCCACTAGAGCAGGCTGCTCAAGGCCTCATCCAGCCTGGCCTTAAACGCCTCCAGGGAGGAAGCATCCACAGCCTCCCTGGGCAACCTGTGCCAGTGTCTTACCACCCTCACTGTAAAGAACTTCCTCCTAACATCCAGTCTAAATCTCCCCTCTGCCAGTTTAAACCCATTCCCCCTCATCCTGACACTGCTAGACCGTGTAGATAGTCCCTCCCCAGCCTTCCTGCAGGCTCCCTTCAGATACTGGAAAGCCACTATAAGGTCTCCTCGAAGCCGCCTCTTCTCCAAGCTGAAGAGCTCCAACTCTCTCAGCCTGTCCTCATAGCAGAGCTGCTGCAGCCCTCTGATCATCTTTGTGGCTCTCTTCTGGACCTGCTCCAGCAGTTCCATGTCCTTCTTGTATTGGGGGCTCCAGAACTGCACACAGTACTCCAGGTGAGATCTGACAAGAGCAGAGTAAAGGGGGAGAATCACCTCCTTTGCCCTGCTGCCCACACTTCTCTTGATGCAGCCCAGAACACAGGGATTTAATACTACATACTAGAGAGGGAAAAAAAAAAAGATATTATCAGACTGAAATAATTTGACATTAACAAACTAAATGCAAAGATTAATATGGATTCTTTCCATTCTGTGAGGAATGTTTACAAGCAAAATGAGACCAGCTGGCACAACACATTTTGTTGAGGTTTACTGAATACTGGAATTAACTGAAAGTAATTTTCTGACTCTACATCTGTATTGCTACATCTGATAACAGCATTTTCAGTGTGATCTCCTCTTGTATTTCTGGTGTTAAGAGTTGAAACATTTTGAGGAAAGGGGCACAAGAGAAACGTTTGGTAGCCTTTGAAATTATTTGCTNACCAATTTACTGATTATTTCTGTTGTAGTAGATATGTCTACTCTTGTTTTACTCTTGGCTTTAAACTTATGAACAATTACACTAAAATATGCAACAAAACCAACATAAAATAAACATGTATATGGCTTAGATAATGGACTCTCAAATGTATTATTTACACAGATTGTCCACGATGTTGTCTTGTTATACAGAAAAAGGGAAGAGCCGGGGGGGGGGGGGAAACACAAACAACAAAACACCACAAAACCAAAAAAACCAAACACTTTTGCTGTAATATTTGCTTTTTTCAGTCTATCATGAAATATTTATGATAACAGGCTTCTTGTAAAAGTTCTGCCCCCAGAAGCCAAGTTATTTCAGCAGATATTCCATTGCCTTTTATTAACATCAGATTTGTAGAGCAGCCTATCTCTGCTGCTCTAAAAGTCAAATGGCTGTAGCAAAGCTTCTAGTTGCTGAAAGCAGGAGCTGGTCTTGTGTGTGCATTTTGACCTGCAGAAGAGGACAGGCAATAACAGTGTATGGTTTGAGTGCAGCAGACCGTTCCTGATGTAGGATTCCTATTTGATGAAGGATAATTTGTTTCCAGAGCCATTAGAATATGTTTTGTCATCTCTCCTAGTGGAAGGTTGCCAAGTTTCACAGGCAGGCACATTAAGACTTGAGGCATAGGATGTGCCCACTGAACCCGGTAGTTGGGAAGCCTGGGACAACTTGGACATCGTAGAGGTGGTATGTGCCAGTAAATGTGCTGTCAGGATACACTGGGCTTTTTGTGCCTGTGCAGATCAGCCTAAGTTGGTCTGACATTTCCCAAATGTGTTGAGCTCCCAGTTCACATGCTGTTGAGTAGGTGTGCATGTGCATAGGGCATAGCAGATTGTTTGAAGCCCAACTGGGACAGTTTCCTTAGCCAAAAAAGGGATTGCATCTGGAGAAGCTCTACAGAAATATGTCTGAAAGTGGAGAAGTGGTGAAGGAATAAAGAAGTTGACTTGCATTCCTCTTGGACACTTGCAAGGTTTCAGCCAGAACTGTTTTGAATAGAGGAAGTTGCAAACAAAGGCTGGAAACTTAGGTCTCCCATCACACAGGCTGAAGGCTAAAGGTTAGGGAGGACTTAGGTTTCACCCTTTCCTATGTTCCTCTTTGTATCATGTAGGTACCCAGGATACCCACCTGGATGAAGACTTCACATGTCCTGTACACTCGGCTTGCATGTATTTTCATGTCAGCACAGGAGCGCACACGCACAGATGTGCACGAGACATCAGGTTTCTGTGTGTTTGCAGAGAGCACCTGCTGCATTCATGAGGGTCTTCAGATAGTCACAGTGAACTCCTGGTTGGGTTCTGCAATGCCATTTGGCTTCTTGCTTCTGCCAAATTCAGAATTTTCTGAGCAGGAACGAAAGAAAATGGCCATATCAGCCTTGGGTGATGCTCAGAGCCTGCATAGCACTTGTCTGATCTGTCATGCAGATGGGGTTCAAATGTCAGCATAAGTAGATTAAAAACAACTTGGCTTTTTGAGCTTTTGTGACTACTGCGTTTTGAACTGGTTACATTACAGAGTTCTGGCAGAGCTCTCCCTTTTGATGTTATTAATGTTAAAATACAGGCTTGACTGAGCCTCCAGGTACCTCCACTGTCCTGCCAGCAGAATGTGAGTTGGAGATGACACTTCTATATAAACTGTGATTGCTAATGCAGAATCTGACTGATTGAACCCTGTTGCTTGTAAACACGATCTGAACTTGCAGAGGGCTGGTTTCCTCAAGTTACGGGAGCATACGTGAGGAGTGGGTTAGCCTTCCTTTCTGTCTTCCTCTGTTGCCAAGCAAGCAGCATGTATGTCATCATGCAGTGCCCTCAGATACTGCATGATGAATTTTCATTCCCAAGAATCTCCTTAGAAAACTCAGAGCGTGATCAGAAAGAGAAAAGAGGAAGTTGCTGCTGCTTCATTTTTTCCCCCACCCCAGGGCAGGCTGCTGTGTGGTTCACTAAGTGTGTTTCCAGGAGTTGGTTGTGATTTGATAAGCCACGTCTGGCTTGTGTCCTAGCTGCCAAGGAGGTATCCATGTTTGTGCATGAGCACTGGCCGAAGGAATCTTGGTTAGACAACAGTTTGCAAAAGGCATGAGATAATACAGAGGGCTTTACATCTTAGTTTTTATGTTTTTCCCCACCTTGAATTGTGTTTGCCATCAGCGTAGCCTTGCATTTCTGTGGTTGTGCTTCTGAGGTCTAGCGTTTCCAACCCATGGGCTCTGGATCAGGTTGTGTGGATGCTGGTGTAGTTGCATAACAGGGTGTGTGCCTGGAGCTGGTGATGAAGCAGAGCAGCAGCTCTCTTGAGGTTTAGCAGAGAATAGTTTCTTGCATTATTATTCTTAACTTTTTTGTTGTTTTTTTTTCTTCTTGGCAAAAATGAAAGGAAGCCTTAGCAGGTAGAGAGGTTGTTGCCTTGCCACAGAAACATCTTCTTGTATATGACTGCTGCAAGGGCAAAACCTCCTCTGACTATGGCCAACATTTGCTGTCCCAGTCAGTGGTAAACCTCCTGTTCTCACTGGATCATGAGACATACGAGCATTAAGCTTACACCAGCCAGCTTTTTAATCAGTGTTAATTGCTGACTTTCCTAAACCATGTCCTTTTAAAAAAAAAAGACTGGTGGCAGAAATAAATGGGTATTTCCAGAGAGCTCTGCATTAATCTCCCTCTTCTTCTCTCAAAGCCACTGAAACTGCATGGACTAAGTTGGAGTTAGGAAAAGGTGAACACTTTGGAAAATGATGTCCAGTGTGATAGGATCAGTTAAAAGAGAGTGACAAACAAAACTGATGCAGGCCAATGAGCGTGTCCATCCTTCATCAAACTGAGCTGGAAATATGTTTCTAATTAAGCTGGGTCAAACCATGTGTGCAAACCAGGTCTTTAAAAATAATTATTTGGAACTTCATTTTTTCCAGTCCTTTGCACATGATAGAATTTGTTTCACCTATTCAGAATGGATATAAAATGTGAACAGCTGATGTTTTATGCTCACCTTGCACTCATTTGATGACAAGAATGAATGGAAATCACAATCAGCGCTGGGGAGTTAGTCCCTAAAGGTGGCCCAGTGACTCAGAACCCCTTCCACTTGGGTATTTGGGGTTTATTAATCTTTCTGTTATTGGATATAGCTATTTTCTTGAGTAAATGTGTCAAAAATACATATTTTCTGCAAGCCACAGTGGTGCAAACATGAAAATGCTTTTGGAGTATTGATGCTAAGACTAGAGGAAAGCAGCCTGCAGCACTTAGGAGAGATGAGTTTATATATCAAGGTGAATTCTGAAGCTGTTTAAACTTCCTGTGTTTTGAGGAAAGCTTTGTAGTAAAACTAACAAGAGGCAGTTGCTTTCAAATTCATCTTTACTTATCCTGTCCTGCACCCCTGACATCAGGAGTCCCAGTTCTTGGGTTGACTCCTTTAGGATCTCTACTAGCACTCATGCCCATGGTCTCTTATTACTCCTTAGCCACCCGCTCCGAGCTGACACTTCAGCAACAGCCTCCCGTGGCTACCTGCTTCTTACGGGCATGAAGCTGCCTGTGCTCCAGCTGGTTGTAGGTGTGAGCTCTCTGGCTGGCCAGGTGGCAGGCAGCATTGGGTGGGAAACCACAGAGCCCGCTCTGGAGCCCTCAGCTCTTCAGGAAGGCAGTTTGTCTCTATGTCTATTTTCACAAAGCACGCAGGAACTGAATCATCCTTGAGACTTCTAACTGCCTGTTAGTGTGGGCTGAAATGGGCTGGCAGGTTAAAATCTAGTTGGATGCAAGGGCAGCACAATCACATATGTATTGTTTTCTAATGAAACCTGGCTCAGCTTTTGTCTTTGATAGTGGAGGAGAACTTGCAAGTCCCTATATATCCATGTCCCTCTCTGAAACTAAAGGTTCAGAAGCTAGAAGGTAGTGCAAAACATTAGGGAGGTAGGTTTTCTAGTACAGTATTTTCATATGCACTTTATTTTGAAGACAATTCTATTGTTAATAAAAGCCTATTAATTGAAGTTTCTTTTATTTAAATATGTGTATGGGCAATTCTGTAGCGTTTTATCTGACCCTGTGAAATTTCTCTGGCATGGGTTACCAGATTCATTCTAAGGAGCAGTGAACTGCTGATGGATTTTGGCATCTGGATGTGGATGACAGAATATGCAAAGAAGCTGCAAAAAGAATTTGTTTAGAAACTTATGGATGGCTAAACCTTTAGAGTAAGTTTTAAACTGAACACAATTAGATGTTAAACCAGTGATGCTAGTGTTTCAAATATAGTAGGTGTTAAGCCATCTATATATCTGTGAATGTAAATGTATCTGTAAGCAATCTGAATAGCAGGAGTCTTCCGTTTCCATCTGGCCTTCATCTGCAGCTTTATGAAGAGACTGATTTCCCATAGGCAGTGAACTTTGGGTAGTGGTGGTACAGGTGGTTGTTGGGTACTTTTACACAATTGGACATGCTGTAGTAATGGCATAGGTTAACTTCTTGACATCTGGATCAAACTTGTGACACAACAGGTCTGAATGCATCTCCTCCAAGAGAGAAAGCATGGAATACACACACACCTTTTCAGGGAAAGCCTTGGTGCAAAGTCAGGTTTGTTTAGTTAGAGAAATTTGACCTTTCATGGGACAATTTCAGATTCTGATGTCAACTGTCGACATCAGAGGAGCCTGAATTGCATGCAAAACCCCCCGAGCATTAGGTGGGGTAGCCTTTGGTGGGAAGTCCTGCAGGGAACCTCTCAGAAGTGAAGCCAGGAGGGCATCAGAGAAGGGCAGGGGGCAGCCTATGGGCTCTGCATTTGTTCACTGTATAGTGCATTGCTCCATCCTATACTGTAATTGCAGGAAACTCTTGGTCTCTTTTGTGATTGCTTCTTCCAATGGTTAGTTGCTACTTTTGCTTCGTACATGCTGGTAATTGTGCCAGTCTATATTGCTTAAGGCTCTGTGGCTCTTCAGCTGGAATATATTTTATCATTTGCTTGAAATTACTCTGCAGGGATACTTTTTCTTCTCCCTCTCAGGAGTTCACTGTTTGTTCTTTCTCTGTCATGATTGACTTCAGTCCCTCCAAGTAATACAAAAAAAAAAATGGAAGATAAGGCAATGAACAGTAACTGCTTGTAGCTGTTCAGGAACTGTTACTGAACATCTGACCTATGGTTGGCTGGAGAGGGAACCTTTGCCAGCCAGGCTTCTGCTAGATGAAGCTGATTAGATAAGTTTAGGGAAAAAAGTAACACCAAGGTTCTTCTCAAATTATTTTTTCTTTCCCTTTAGAAAAGTGAATTTGGAGGCACTGCTCCTTAATTTAGTTAGAAAAGGTATGTGTTACTTTTAAGAATAATTAGAAGGGTAGTCTGGTTTCATTTTGGAGACCCACCTAATACTGAAAGCCTTTCCAAATGTTTGAGCAATTTTCCCTTGAGTTTTGTGGACCATCTGGCCAATAGGATTTTGGAAGGGAATAGGAACTGACTGCTGCTGTGAGATCAGTGCCATGTAGTTCATCTCTTACAGAGCTCATTCAGAAATCTGGAGGCTGATGTGTTTTCTCACAGACTAATTTTGTCCATTAACTCCTTTTAATTTTTTTGGGGATGATGCATCAAACAGAGCCAAATGAAAAGGCACTGAGAGTAGATGTTCTTTTTTTTTCCCTCAGGTAAATGCTCTGTGAAAGCTTTTGTATATGTATGTGAAAAACACCCTTTCTCTAGCCAAGGCTCAGATCTGCTGAACTGAATGCTGGTGCTCAGTTGATGTTTTTGACTTTAGGTTTCACCTCAGGTGAAGAGAGTTGTAGGGAAGCTATTTGGCATGAAGTACTGAAGGAAAGGCTCAGAGACCCCCAAGAGAAACTTATACAATGCCAGTTGTTAGTGCTGGGCTGTCTTGTGCAGTGCAATGTGTACAGCCTCTCATGGTCATCTGCAGAGAGATACATACCTGCATGGTATTGCACTCTGTGAGAGAAGAACCCCAGCAGAACTGGAATGAAAAAGTAAATCACTTTAAGGTTGTTTTAGTCCTCATCATGTAGGCTGAAACTTGCAGTCCCAGGTGTGTACCTTGCTTGCCTTAAAAGCCTTGAAAACAACCCCCAGCAACTTAAATTTAACCCACATAGAGCTGTGCCTGTGTTCTGTATTATACATAGAGAAAATTCAACTCTTCAACACTTACTCTTCCCAAGGATGCTGAAGGAGTTTTTAAAATTCAGTGATAGAATTGCTGACAGCTTAATGTGCACACAGAGTTGCACATAAAGGCTAATAAAGGTTTTCTTTAGCCTGTATCTGGGAAGGCTGCATTGCCTGAACTTCTAAAACATGACTCTCATAACACAAAGTTTGTAATTTCTGTGTGCAGCTTGACCTTAAGCGCTTTGTAGTGATGGTGAGCCAAAAACCCCTCCTTTGAGGGACTCCTGCTCTGAAAATCTGGCCACCCATCAGCTGACCTCCTACAGTTCAGCCCTCACTTCCTTTCAGCAGGATGAGGCCAGTGGGACACATTTAACTGCTTGTGACTTCATCCAGCAGAGATGTGCTGGGTATAGATTCTCGCTAGTGCTCTGTATTTCTGTAAATGGATGCACATGAGTCAAGCAGCATAAATTCACTGGGGTGGAGGGATTTGTATCTCTCCCTAGGCTTAGCTTCTTGATGGCCCCTCATCTGCAGAGAGCCTTTCAAAGGCTGAGGATTTTCTTCCTAAACTGTTTATTTTTCTGGATGAATAGACTTCTGGCATGGTGGACCTTTGCTGTCATAAATCACTGCTGGGCTCTTCAGGTGCTCAGCAGAACTGGCTCTGTGGCAACCCTCCTGCCCCCAGCAAGAAGACCCATTTAGGCTCAGAGAAATCAGGCTTTATGTCCCAATAAATGGAATGTGAGGAAAAGGGAACAGCTACACAGCTTGCTTTTCAGACCTCTCCCTCCATTCAGCATGCTGCTTTCTTGACCCATGTGTAGCCCCAAAAGGTAGCTTTTCTTTCCTTGATGGTAGCAACCTCCATTCAGGGGCCTTGCAGTGAACAAGAGAACAGAGCAGACCTAGATGTTCAGTGTTTGTCTTTCCCTCGGACCCTCCAGAAGTATCTCCAGATATACACAAATTGGGCCAGATCAATGTTATTGGGAGTCTGATGCTTCATCAGGAGTACCTCTGCCTTTGGTAGCCTGATATGACCCCAAGCACCACCGACCCTGAGCACAGCAGCAGCTGTACTGCATCTCTCCATTACTTGCTGTTACCTCTCAGGAGGAATGCTCCTACTCCTCCTTCTTGCCCATAGTTCAGGAACTTCAGATAGCAGCAGGATTCGTAAAACATCATGTCTGTATGTTAGCTGAATAAGGTGAAGCTGTGGGAGAGCCGTGCTTGCCTCTAGCTGAGCATGAGAGGTTCTGCTGCGGACAGAACTGTGTGATGACACATTTCAAATGGGTGGAGCTGTTTAGAAGGGTGTGTAGCAATACAGGGAAGCACTATTTAGAAGGGCTTGTAATGATAGGATGAAGGGCAACGGTTTTAAACTGGAGCAGGGCAGATTTAATTTGTACATAATAAGGAAGATGTTTTTTCAATAATGAGAGTGGTGAAATACTAGAGCAAGTTGCCCAGAGACGTGGTTTACACACCAGAGACATTCAGGATCAAATCTGATGGGGCCCTGAGCAACCTGAGTGATTTGAAGATGTTCCTGCTCACTGCAGAGGGATTGGACAAGATGACCTTCAAGAGTCCCTTTCAACCTGATGCATTCTGTGATTCAAATAATAGAGGACAAAACTCTTTTCATTGTGTTACGACTAGCATGGTATTTTCAAAAGTGATTAGTGTTTCTCTTTATCTTGCTGATTGCAGCATGAATGACCTCTTTGGGAGCAGGTTCCAAAATCCCAAAAGATCAATCTCTTGTCTGCTCTTACAGAAGCATGCAGTAGCCTTGAGTAGTTCGTGTTTTGCACAAGGATGGTAATCTGATCAACTGAACACACCGAGGTTGCAGAAATGTAGGTGCTCAACTAAGTGTTTGCGACAGGGCTCGAGTTTGCTCCTTTGTTTCGTTTTCTTTTCCCACTGGTCTGCAGTCAGACACAGACAAACATTAGGCAAAGCAAACAATCTGCGTTTCCACTTGTACAATGGGAGGAAATAGGAACTGAAAGGATAAAAAAAATAACCTGGACAGAAAAATTGCTTCTTGTGCCTCTTGGGTTTTACAGTTCATGAAGGCTGTGGTACAGACGCTTGCAGTAAGGGTGAAAAACTCCTTTTCCTCCACAAATCAAGGTGCTTTGATTTGGTACCATTGAAATGATCCCTATCTATCCCTCCTTTCCAGCCAGTGTTGACCTGGGAAGAATTTTAAGTGATTAATAGAGGTTAGATATTTTCATCTCTTCTCTTGGCTAATGTGTTGCTATTTTAGTACATGGGAAGTCCTCCTATACCCCTGCCAACTTATTTGTCTTCCATAGTCTTATGAGTTACAGGGATATTTTTATGTGTTTATTTCAACATGTAATGCAATAGGGATGGATCCTGAGGGTAAAACCTGATTGACTGATTTATTGACATCTTACCCCTAAATTGTGGGATCAGAGAGTGGTAAGGGCTGGAAAGGGACCTCTGGAGGTCAAGTCCAATCTCTCTATCAAAGTGGGATTGCCTAGGGCAGGCCATACAGCCACATATCCAGGTGGGCCTTGAAAGCCTAAAGCATCTAAAATACAATTTAAAACGTCCTTATAAAACTAATAGTTTCACTTCAAGTGCCATATACCTATCTACTGAGATGAGAGGGGGAGAGTGAAACAGTGGGATGGGTAGAATCACCTGTTCTGCTCAGAGAAAGAGCAGTAGTGTTTGCTAGGAACAGAACTTTATTTTACGGAATATTGAAGTCATTTTTGCTATTTAATTTTGCTAACCTTTACAGAATTACCCTTTTTCATTTGGACTGCAATTTGACCTTTTTATTCCTAACAATATTTGATTTCTTTGTAAGTTATCTCTTCATTAATGTAACATGCTTCATCTTCAAATGCCCTGAGTGCAATTAATTAACTTTCATTCTTCATATATCTACATGCAGACACATTAGATTTTACTGTTAACATTTTACAAACCAGGTTCTGGGGCATGATAAATAGTGTTTGACTTAGTAGTAGGGTCTGTACTAAAAGTGATCTATCTCAGCTAACTTCTTAGAATGTACCAAATCATAAAGTAGAATGGGAATTAGCATATGTGAGATAAAAAAATCCCACATAAACCTTGAAGAGCATGTCTTGATTATTTACAGCATGTTTGTTTTTCTGTTGTTCATCACTCTGAGCAGCTACGGACAAGGATGATTGTATTTTCCACTGTTTATGTGACATGCTTTGACTTCCCTGGGAGGAAGACATCTGTGGTCAATTCTGAAGGCAGCATAGATAAATCTAAGTCAAACAATCCCATGACAACCAAAGGGACTGACTGGTAGTGTCTAATGTTGGATTGTCTCAGAGCAGCAGAGGACCTGTATATTGCCGAAAGTAATCTCAGGAGCTCGTTCTGATGCTGCATGCATTTAATAGCAGAGGGGTAATGGCAGAGAAAGTGATACAATTGCCTGAGTGTTTCTGGAGGAAAGGGGGAAATGCAATGTTTGGCTGTGCTGTGCTGCACAAGTGGTTCTGGGTGAAACCTAGGACTGCCTGGAAATTGGATGTAAAATGAGGAGGTGAAATGGCAAATATGTTTCATCCACGTGGTTGGAGTTTTTGCAGTGCAGCTGGGTCTTGGTTTTACAAAGTCCTGCATCCCTGCACTGCTGTCATCAACACAGTCATGTGAAAGGGAAGGAGGAGGTGCTTCAGCTGGGAGATGCAGCTGAGAGCTACTGTAGAGGTGACCTGGAATAAGGCCCAGACTTCCACTTCTTGGCATCTCACAGTATCGCAAAGAAGAAAATAAATGTTATGAGGAATAGCATTTTTTTTTTAATTTCCCACCCCAAAATACAACAAACACTCAGATTTTGTGACTGAAGTGCCACCAAAACTTCATGATGTCAATCCAAGTAGGCTTTCTGCAGCCCAGGTTGCACGATTAAAAAGATGAAGGTGTAATCAGAATTATAGCCACATTCCCACCTGGCTCATGTCCTGAATCCTTCATGTCTTGTGTTTTGGTTTGGGTTTTTTGGCTGTTTTGTTGTTGGTTTTGTTGTTTTTTTTATAAGGACTTTCTGTAACTGTTAATTATCTGCCCAAGGCTGATGTGTGTTGTGGTGGGTTGTAGTTTACAGTGGAATGAGTCACTTCTGAAATCCAGTGCTAGTAGTATTCGATGCACAGCTGACCCTGAGCTCTGCCTCGGAGCAGTAACTAACCAAACCAAGGTATAAGCTTCCAAACTTTTCATCATTTTTGCTTGGACTTTATTGCTGTCCCATTTCAAGGTTTGCATTATTGTTGTATTTTTAGCTGAATGGTTCCAGCCATGGCTGGATTATCTCATGTGGTACCAGTTGCTGAGACAAGGATTACAGGCTGCTCTTCCTGAGAGCTCTCCTGCTAAGTAACTGTCCTTCCTTGAGTGACACTTCTCAGCACTGAAACTTACACGTGTAAACCCTGTCTACTTGATTGCCTTAGTCAAGACTCCAACAGGACCCCAGAGAGGCATCACATATGCAGATTTTCTGTTCTTGAGGTCCTTCTCCTTGACGTGCTAACCCACTGGTGTATTTTCAGGAACACACTGCAGCTGCATTGGAGGCTGCCCTTGCCTGCCTGCAGTGCAAGCAGACAAGCCAGTGTTCCCAGGCTGGTTCTGGAGCTGGTGATAGCAAACATTGCTCATCTCTTCTAGGTAGGTCCAAGTAGGAAAGCTACATGTAGGTGGAAAGGGAAACAGAAGGATCATGACTCTGTTAAGGTCATATGGAATAGGACAGAGGGTTTCCTGGATCCCTATGCAAAGCATTGTTCATTTGATGCATAGTCTCTTAAAGGCTTTCCTTGTGTTACCAGGATGGAAAGGGTGGGGAGGAGAGAGGGGCTGAAGGGTGGGGTCCTGTCCTTCAGGGCACAGAACACTGAGCTGGCAGCTGCAGGGACACGTAGAATTTTCTGAGCTGAGATCAAACTTCAAAGTTCGTAAGTGGGTTCTGAACAAGAAATCTGCTTGTTGAAGTTCTCTTTCAGTAAGAACTTGCAGTGAAGGAGCTGTGCCTTCACCTTGCTCCTAAAGGGTGGATGGTCACAGCCTGCATTGATTATCCAATGATAAATGCATCTGTGTGAGAAAATCCTCTGGCCTTCGAAGTCCTCCACCTTCAACAGCCAGAACTTACTTTCAAGT
Source organism: Tricholaema leucomelas (assembly GCA_013400475.1). Lineage (NCBI taxonomy): Eukaryota > Metazoa > Chordata > Aves > Piciformes > Lybiidae > Tricholaema lacrymosa > Tricholaema leucomelas. The sequence goes on from WAAF01007965.1 coordinate 1,080,631, forward strand.
ACAAAACTTTTTTATCCAGAGAAGATGCCTAGAGGTAAATAGGAGAAAGCTACCATCATTCTGGATACCACAGCCAGTCAGGCAGTGGTGCAGTGAAAGATCACCCAGGAGTCCCAGAGCCTTGTGCAGCTGTTGTGAGCAAGTTGTGCCTGTGCACAGAACAGGTACACTGCAGATGTGTGTGTGCCTGATGGGGCAGCCTGTGTTTAATGTGAAATTGCCCTCCACGTGAGCAAAAAGGTGTGAAGTAACCAGTGTCCAAGGCTCAAGGTATCTGGAAGGTATTCCTGCACATAGGTATCTCACAACCTGGCCAAAAATGCTGCATTCTGAGAGAGACAAAAGTGAGGTCACGTGTCTTGCTGCAGACAGAGCGTGGGCACAGATGGGCACTTCTGCATCATCTTACCCAGCAGCTTTGTACTGCCTTGGTATCCTGCAGCAGGCAGCCCCAGCCCTTCACATGCACCTTTCCTGCTGTGGTTAAATGGGGACAGCATCATCAGACAGACCCAGAAACACTTGGACATTAATGAGCGCCTGCTGCCAAAAAGGAAGCATGCGATGGGTCTGTCGTGGGCTGCCTTGGCGTGCTGTGCAGCACGGTGTGGGACAGCTGGGCTGTTGTCTGGACTTGCAGTTGTCTGCTTCGAATCTCTAGGATCACAACTGGGGAGAGGAGCTGATAGGAGCTGTTTACCAGCCCTAGGAAGAGAGGTGTGTGCAAGATCTGGGAGGGAGCTCTCAAACCAAGCTCTCTACATGTGACCTGCAGCCTAACAATCTCAGCTGTGTGTGTTGCTGGGTCTCTGGTCTTGGGTCTCTGGTTGCAATACTGGCCCAAATTTTTGTTTGGACCTAACAGTAAAAGGTGTTGTACATGACTAAATGTATCATTCTGTAAATATACTGAATTCATGTAAATCCCCTTTATAGCTAAGAGCTTGACTGCTAATGCTGATACTCATGTCTAATGTAAATAGAAAAACACATCTTGACCTTCTCTAGTGGGTATACATAAGTAGCTCTCTTATCTAATTGAGCTAAAAAGATAAATACCCATTCAGTAGAAATAACACTGGATAATCTTTCTGTTGCATGTAGATCTCCCTGCAGAGATAATGCATGGTTGAGCTCATCAGAACCAGATCTTTGGCATAAAGCACCTTCCAGAAATGTGGCTGCAATGAGCTGTATGCAGATTTGAAAAGTGTGTGTGCTGGCTCCGGCTTTGCTGAATGTTCCTGTAGTGACTAACTGGCAACTGCAGCAGACTTTTTATGCAGAAATATTTTCTGGAGGAGACAAGGAATTTAGCTGGACTCAAAGCTAACAGCAGAATTTCTTCCCAGCTTGGATACCTCATTAAACTGTAGGCAGGACCTTCAATTTTAGCAAGTCATTGAGCTTCAGAATTGTCTGTATCTAAGCTCTGTATGTGCTTGATAGTGTTTAATGCTATTTTTTTGGATAGGAATATGGGTGACTTGCAGATGGCTGTTAGATGTTTTGGCTTCATTTTCCAGAGTTGAAACCTGCTCTCAAACAGAGCATTTGAATGAAAGACAAAATCTTTTATGACAAAAATGGACCCACAGACCATTCCTGCCCTCTGCCCAGTTTCAGAGGAAATGTGCAACAAAAGATACTGAATCACTACAGACAGATTCCCTTTAATGGTCTGGAGACGATGGGCAGTGGTGAATTGTGCAGAAGGTCTGAGAGGGCAATGCCCTTTGTTCTTCTTCCTGTTTTGGACTGAAAGAAGGATAAACTTTTGCACATCTCATCACTGAGTAAGTGATGGAAAACAGTTGGGAAACAGTTAAAACAGCCAAATGATTAGAGCTCCCTGGAGCTTTAAACAAAAGTTGAAACAGCACCCAAACCATCCAAATGTGCTGAACCTTGTGGTTTCATCAGAAGTAGCAGCAGTGTGTGAGTTCCGATGACCTCTGGCTAACCTCTGAGATAAATCGATAAATGAAAATATAAAGGGCCAGGCCCTGAAACCTTTCCATAATTGGGCACTAGTCTCAGTCTGTTAACAAGAAGCCCAGGGCTGAGTTCAGGATGTTTATTGCCTTCAGAGACGTCAAGGAAAATCAACTAAAAACAGTTTGAAAAATGCAAAAGAGTGAAACCTGTGCCTTTTCTTCTGAGCTGCCAGCACAGTCGTAGTCTGTGCATGGAAGGAAGCATAACGTGGGCCACACTACCCTGCTCTGATAAGCTGCACAGGCACTGGTAGTTCTGTACATGTCTGTCCTCTGGAAGCTTCAGCCTCCTTAGTGTGGTATCTTGCAAAAGCACTCTCAGCTTTCTGAGTGGTGGTGCTGAGTTAATGTGTACAGCCACAGCTTATAGTGACCACTGGTGTTTGGGTGAGCTGTTGAGTAGCTTTGCTTCATCCCTTCCCCCCCCCAACCCCCATGACTAACTGACTAGACAGGGAAGCTCTGGAGAAGAAAGAATACAATCTAGGATGCCTTGAGGGTTCTCTGATTTTTGTCTCTGCTGACCGAACCTCTTCCTTTGGTGATATTTAGAAGAAAGGTTTTACTTGTGTGTGTTTGGATGATGTCAGAGGTTAAGAAGAGCTGATGAAGTGTGCTGTGTAATTCTGCCACATTGTTGCATACATTAGCAGGTGCAGACACACTTGAGATGTATTGCTGTATGACAGCAACGAATCCTTTACTTTGGGAAAATGTACAACCCTAATCAAAAATAAATCTGCCAAGATGGCAGTAAAATTAGTATCCTACGATGAAAAGGTTTTTTATAGATACATAGCTGTAGATGCATATTTAGCTACAATCCCAAGACACTTTTTTGTCCATGTACACACTTTAAAACAAATTCATCCTTTTTAGATCATTGATACAGATACGTTTACATCTTTTCATGAGATTAACCTGCAGCCCTCAGCATTGCTCTGCACAGATATGTTGGTGGGGGAAGATGAGGTTCTTCAGCGTAATGTAACAAAGAGGCATAGAAGACTCTCACAAAGGTATATTAACAGCTGTTGAAAATAAATTGTTGTGAATTGAAAATGAGAGCAAACCAACAGGAATGAGTTTTTACTACTTCTTTCCTTCAGACTTCTTGAGAGGGATTGGGATTCTCTGGTGTATTGAACCACTTTCTGTTTTGTCCAGGATACAAAGGTCTAAAAGACATGAGGGTGTGAAGTGCATGTACTTAACAGAACTTGCTTCCAGGTAAAGGCTGCTTTAACCAGTCAGTATTTATTGCAGGTCAGCCTGTGCAGAGGAGTGGTTGGATGAACCCTAAGGAATTTCCCTCAGGCTGCCAGGAGCTTTGCGAAGTGTGAGGGGGATAGGGCACTGCTGCAAGGTACAGGGCATGGTCCTGCCCTTTCTACACAGACTGAGCTTCTTCTCTAACAGTCAGCTCAGCGTCTGACGTGTAAATGAGACTACATTTGTTGTGCAAAGATGTATCACAACCCACAAAACCAAAGGGCTTGCTCGTTTCTTTCACATAATTGCTAATACTCCAACACTTTTGGGAGGTTATTTAGTATTCTTGTTTATAATGGTAAGAGTGAGTGAGCGCTTCAGGTTTGCATGCGGTGGAAATGACTGTGTCTGCAAAACAGCAGATGGCTGTCATACAGAGGGGCTTTTCGACCAGGTATCTGAAACCCAAAAGTGAATTATTCTGGTGAATATTCAGTATCAAGTGCAATGCTAGTCTGGTATTGATTAATTGATTTTTTTTCCAGTAGAGGATGCATCTCCATGCTTCTCGCCTATGATCTAATTCTTCTCACCAAAACATTCTAGCTAGGCTCAAACTAGCACATTCACTGTAATGGCAAAAATCAGTCTTGATTGTTGACATCATCATCTGCAGAATGTGCAGCAGCCAGGAGAGACTGTTTTGACAGGTTGTGGCAGGAGACAGAGAATTATCAGTGTGTTTGTCTCTAGACAAACTTTGGAGTTCAGTCAGGGTGCCAGCAGGTCTAGCATGACTGTGTGTTGTGGAAGGCCCTCTCTCCCTATATTGCCAAGACATTCAATGCCTGGAAACGTTTGCAAACAATGGCCTCCAACAAAGGCACCGTGGCTGTGCAGAGGAAGCTTGCTAACTGGGATTGACGTCAGCCAGGATGGATGCTGACCAAACACCAGCATCTGTTGGGCTAGCACTGCTCGCTGCCCGTCTGCACTCAGCTACCACGGAGTGTGTGCCATGGGCTTGGTGAGGGTGTGTCCCACTTGTCTTCCTCCCAGGGTCTGCGATAGTATATAAATCCTATCATCATAGTTTATGAGGAAAAGCTTTGCAGTCCCAGGAGTGCTTCCACGGAAGGAGGACACTTAAAAATACACAAAAACTCAGCAGGATTTATTTTTCTGGAGAAGAAAACCTGACTGTGACATATCGCCTGAGAACGAGGAATCATTTTTCTTTGATGCAAAATTGCTTAGTCTTAGAAATAACACTCGTGTGCAATTTTGTGCACATAGGACCTGGGGTTTAAAATTACATCAACCTAGATTTAATTTTTCAGGTATAAATTGCACCTGCAAATCATTTTGTCTGCCAACTTGCAGCATTTTGTACTTGATACCCTGATTTCCTATGGCTTATTTAATGTCAGTTATTTCTGTGTACAGATTTGCAGGCATTACTATTTCAGGAACAAAATTGCAGTCTTAAAGCTTCAAACCCCTTTCTGGACATTTGATGGAAGTGAGGAGTTAGGATGTGTAGCCAATCTACTCTTCATACAAGTTTTGCCTTTCTAAGATGCATTCTTGTGAAACACTTTTTGTCAGTCTTTCGGTATCAAGTTTGCTCTTCTAACAGCTTTGTTCACTGTTGCGTCTCTTCTCCTAGCTTTGTTTTCAAAAACCAACTACTTGCCTAGTCTAAAATTGCCAGTTATCTGGTGCTAAATAATGATTATAGAGTATGGGCATTCCACTAGTGAAGCATGTGTATGTCTTTAGGCACACAGGGAGTCAAAACCTTGTGGGAGTTACTCCACCACCCACCACTGAAGGCCTTTGCATGCCTTTTGGGAGGTAGCTGAGATGCAGTTAACTCAGTTGCAGTAATAATGTTAAATCCTAACTATTTCACAATAAATTTACTTAAACCAAAATAAAAAGGCAGTTTATTTCAAACAAAAAAAGAAACAGGAAAGTGCATACACTTTTTACCTTTGCAGTAGCCACACACAACTTCACAAATTGGTGCACTGAGAGCCAGAGGTTTGTCTTTACCCAGAGGTGAACCAGAACATACAGGGAGGAGATGGGGACAGTGCCAGCTATCTAGTGTCTTGGTTCCACAGTTTGTGTTAGCCTGTGATTGCAGGCCAAGGAGGTTATTCTAGTTAAGCCACCCAGGATCTGTGTTGAGATTGCCCAGAATAGGGTGCTTGGTGGGGTCACAACACCTGTGAAGCAAGAGTTGCATGGAGCCCCACAAACTCTGACAGCAGAGGCTTCCCAGAGTTGCTTCTTGCTTTGTGCTAAAGTGGGAAATTACTTTCTGCAGGGGTAGCTGATTTGACTTAAGAGCATGGTAAGGGGCTGGGTCTGATTAGATGTCACCAAACTTCACCTTTATAGTTTTTGTAACATTGACAGGTTGTTGATGCATGACTGACAGCAAGTACTGAAGCCCAGTTGTTGTATGCCTTGTTTGTTCCTGCATGCGTAGTTTGCATGCATGTTTTACTTACAGTCTTTTGTTACTTTAACAGGGTCGCCACGTTAAGACTGGCCAGCTAGCAGCAATCAAAGTGATGAATGTTACTGAGGTGAGTGCAGAACCAAAAATCAAACAGTTGTTGTCAAGGTGCAAGGCGAAAAACCATTAGGTCATGAGAAGGTGGACAACTTATGAAAGACAATCCAGTAGAATAAATGACTGTAGATGAGCACCAGTTTGTGTTTTATGAAGTAGTGAGAGGTGTTAATACAACTAGATTTTTCAACTGTACTCCACCAATGGTGACAAAACAAGGAGGGGTCTACACTGCCATGTATTTTGATGGTCTATAATAACAAATAGGAGAACTCTCTTCCTACTTACTGCTAGTTAATTACCTGTTTGCAGTGATAGCAAGTAAAAGATTTCCTGTAGCTCTCAGCTGCCCCTGCTGTGTTTCATCACATCCTCTCCCCTTGCATGCCAGCCATTCCTCAGAGTAGCTACCCTGACAGCTAGCAAGCAGGAACATGATAGAAATGCAAATGTAGCCCTTTTTTTTGTATTTATTGTTATTTGACAGATGAGAAGAGGAGACAGTTTAATTGGTGGTGTCGCTGCTCACATTCATAAAGTGGTGTCAGTGCTGGAACAGGGTGTCAAGAAAGTTTCCAAGTATTGATTTTTATTTCTTCTATTAAGAAGCTACCGTAGCTGGTAGTGAAGCAGCTTGCCTCCTTGAGCCCCAGAAAAGTTGGGAAGAATCCCTGCTCCGTATTCATGGAAGTCTGTGGTTTGGTAGGATACACCTAGTCGCACTGAAAGACCAGTTCCTTGTTTTGTCGCTCTGTCAGCATAGATATGGTGTACAAAACTCCAAGGTGAAGAGCCCTCTTGAGATGTCGTGGAAGGGTTATCACCTGAAATAAAACCAGGGCCAAGTTCTCTGGGTCACATCTGGTAGTAGTACATCTACACGTGGTGTTTTTGGCAAGCACGAGCAAGCCTCACCTGTGTTTTCGTGTATCTTTTGATTGTCTTAGAAGACAGCAGAACAAGTTGGTGTCTGCGTGGGCCTTGTCACGTAGAGCAGATCCAAGACAGTTGTCTCTGCTGATGGTGCAGGAATCCAGCCCTGTGCAGCAAGTCATCCAAATTACACGTTAGGTGTTTGAACTTAGATGCCACTGTGATGCTTTTACAAAGCATATGTAGGGACTGGTTTGGCTGTGACTGGTACCTCATAAAATATGGATGTTTAGCTTTGTCGGTTTTGCTCTTCTCTGTGCACAGAGGAGGGTGCACTTTTGAAGTGAGTGGCACATTGTATTGGTGGGATTTTTGCTTTTAGCTGTATGGGTGCATTTATCACCAGGTGCTATGGTTTTAAAGAATGGCAGTCACCAGAACAGTCCTTTGAAAGGGAGTAGGGGGTAGGGCTTGGTTGCAGGCAGATTCCTGAGATGAGAGCACCTCTGTGCTTTGACAGAGGAGCTAACAGGACAGATCTTGGTAAGAACTCAGAAGCCATCCAGAGCTTCTGTTTAGACTGTTTTCATGCCTTGCTGGGTGTGTGAGGGATGGATAAAGATACCATTTGTTAACACCAGTGACAGTCCCTTCCCTGATGGAACAATTGAAGCAAAAACTGCAGGAAGGAACCTTGGAAAGATTTCCTTCCCTTGGCTATACATAACACTATCTCCTTTGTGTGTAAGCACCAAAGTGTAGCATTCAGTAATGCCTGCTTGCCTGGAAACAAATTTAAATACAGGACAACCTTGTGGTCCAGCTTCAGGTGTTCACATTAATAGACTTTTGTAATTCTTGGAATGAAAATCAGCTGTTCAGGTTTGATCTGCTGCTTCTACACAGGGTGGAGACCCAGCATCATACTGGGGAGCTTGTCCCATGGCTTGAGGGTTAATGATAACAGATGGTGCTGTTTTCAGGTTGAGCCACTTAATGTGAAAGCAGTTGTGATGATTTGAGGGTTGAGGGTGTTGGTGCAGCCACCTGGAGGGGATTTCTCTGGTGCTCTTTCCCCACTAAACCCTGAACAAATCCACTTCAGTTGTATTTGAGTGTTTCTGCTCTCTGACCTTAGTGCAGGGCTTTCTTCTGTTATTTCCACTTTCTTAACGTGGGGCTGGCTGTGATCTGCTGCTGGGGCACAGGCTGGCAGACCTGGATCCAGTCCTCCACTGTATCGCTGGTTTCCTCCAGGCCCTCTCAGTGTCTCTGCGAGATGTGGGACCAGTGCAGGAGCAATTCAGGTGGTTGCTGCCGATAGGTGCTACTTCCTCCTGCAGCTGTGTGCTCTGCCCTGGGGTTGTCCAACACATGTCACAGCTCAGTGTGTTACGGTAATCCCTGAATGCTTCCAGCACTCTGTGCAGCAGCAGGGTGGGCATGACAGCTGTGGTTCTGAGCTCTTCAAACACCTCTCAGCAAATTGCCAGAGTGCTAAGGATGAGACATGTGGCTGCAAGCCATGGAATTACTGCTGGCATCCTGAGCTGATCTGTCTGGCCCGAGCCTCTGCCACTGGTCTTCTGTAGTGCAGAGTAGATGGGGTGGTAGAAACCAATGCTTGGTCATGGTCAAGACTGCTGTTTGTGGACAGGGCATCCCTGAAGCTAAATTCCCCTGTAAAAGAGCAGTAACCTTTTCCCTTCTCATAGCATTTGGTTACTGAAGTTTCTCACAGCATTAGTAGGTTCTAACTGTAATACAGAAATCCTTTCAGTCTCCAGAATTTCAGTGCTGTAAATTTGGAGCTTGTCAGGGATTCAGTATTACTCTGGTATTGTTAGTCTGCTCAGGTTTAAGTCATTTTCTGATCCTTTGGTCTTGAAAAGCTAGCTTGAGGCATTAAATAAAGTCTTTAAAATATTGAAATCTGCATCTCCAGTGTCCTGCCTATAAATTGCACCTGAGAGCAACATCTCACATGGACTTTGGCTGATGAGAAATGGAAGCTGTCATAGTAAACCTGCTTGAGTAAGACAGGAGGCTCCTAGCCCCTGTGGCCATTTTCATCTTTGGGTGATTATATGATCTGATTAGTGCTGCACAGGGAGCAGTCATCTTAGGGAGTGAAAATTTCATGTGGTAGAAAACAGGAAGATTAAAAAAATAAAATCAAATGAAATGCAGTCTCTTCCCCTTTACCTGTCTCCACAGAAAGTGGAGAACAGCTTAATGCCCGGACTTGCTCTATGATTTTGGGTACCTGCTTAGAGGACTCCATAGTTCAAGCCTCCAGTAGATCTGTGCCATTCTAATTGGGGCAATTTCAGTGGCTGAGTTTGATAGAACACCATGCCAGTGTAGGTTGGTGGTGGTTTGGTCACTGTCTTGCTCAGTAATAAGGTCTGTATTGTCTGACCTTGGAGAGGATGGGATTGAACAAAGGTGTCTTGTATCCTAGGGGTCTGAGCTACTTGGATATTCTGCAATGGGTTTCTGTCCCCCAGCATCATGTTTTCATGACTAGAAAATTCAACCTAAGAAGTCTTTCAGCTAACACTTCATCCTAACCAGTACATTTCTGCCAAAAGATTCTGTTTTGTCAAATTGGTGGAGGTTTGTTTTTTTTTTCTGGCAAGATACCATTTCATCCAAAAATCTCTGACCAGCTCCATCTGTGATAGTTCAGCTCAGAGATCTGAGGCATACCAAAAGCTGAGTAAATAGGCCCTTAGCTGTCGTGAGCTGCAGCCTTGGGCCAGTATCTCCAGAGCAGTAGCAGGATGCTGTGGTCATTGTGGCGATCCTCTAGACATCTGTCAGGAAGCGCTGCTGTGTCATGGAGTGGAGGGAGCCCTTTGAAATGGTTGAAGGGGAGCTGATGGCAACACGTGCTCATGTGCCTGCTTCCTGTTATTTGACTGTGCAGGGTGCTTGCAAAGAGATGGACTTCTTTCTGCTTTTCTCTTCAAATAGCACAGGTGATCAAAGAGCTTGTTTGCAGCAGGTCCTTTATTTTGGTCTTATCTAATAGCAAAATAACATTGTAATGAGAAACTTGTGATTAGAACTGTCCCAGTGCTAAGGAGTCTCTTGGTGGAGTATTTATCCGTGATGATCTTGTTTGCATTTGTGGTCAAAGGTGTGTGCTTTCCAGTTCTTTGCTTCCTAATGCCATCGCAGATAGGCCCACATCTTCAAAACCAGCCTTTGATCATGAACCTGTCATCTTTATGCATGCAGCCATCTGTGCTCAGAAACACACTGGCTTGTGAAAGTAAACAACTTTTTGCACCTGCATGTCTGCAAGCTTGTTTCATTTTCTTAAGCAGTGTGGTGTATAGGAAGGTTTCTAGACCCCTGGGAGATGTGCCTGGTGGTGACACTGACAAGAGGCGTGGTGGAAAGTGTAAATCTTGAGCATGTACCTGTAATCAGAAGTTGAAGATGCTTTGGTCCGCAATCACCTTGCTTGAAGGAAGGAGAGCAAGTCCGGGTTCAGTTCCTAACTGGCCTCAGATATGCCCAATGGGGCAGAATTACTTACAGTTACCGTTCTGTCTTGGTTTCTTTGTGTGAAAAAAGAGGAATTTTTTCACATGGAAAGACAAAATACTATGTCTATGAAATGTCCATCTGCTGTCCAGTATTTTTATCTCTACTGCTAGAGAAGCTGCAGTTGGCAGTGGGAAAAGAGCATTACAGATGTGCAACCACACTTTGCTCTTACCTGGTATTCAAGCTCAGTTCATAAGCAGGCATATGCTTATCTTTGTTTTAATAGTATGAAGGAAAGATTACAGAGAATTTGCTAAAGATTTGCAGAGATTGCAGAATAGAAAGTACTTGGGTGAGGGCTGTGCTGGCACTGTTCCAGCATCCAGCAGATTAACTGGTCAAAGGAAGAAGAGCTGAAAAAGATGCAAATGGCTCTTGAGGAAGTGGTTGAGATCAGGCAATTTCCCAAGGGGAGCTTTATCAAAGCTGCAGGCTGGTGCTGAGGGTTTAGCAGTGAAGATCTTTCACTCAGCCTCCACCAGTGCAAAGTTCATGCAGATGGGCAGAGTTAAAATGCTCACAACATTAAAATCTGAAGAGATCTTAAGTAATTTGGGGAAGGCACTTACCAAAGATTAGTAATGCCCTTCTACACGTTTAGTTGCCCTAAGAGAAGTGGGCAGGGTGTAGGAAGAAGTACAGGGGGAAGGAAAAGATCTTCCCTGTTTGTCTCATTTTCTGCCCTTCTTCCCTAAAAATCCTGTTACCGGAAACAAGTCAGAGACAGGACCCTCCTGATCAGGTCCAGGATGGCAATTTCCATTTCCTCACCTGCCTGTTTACACCTCGTCGTGTGCACTGTCTGGAGTCCCAATGGAAGTACAGCCTTGATTCCCTGCACAGAAAGCATCAGCACAAGCTCTCAGTGTCCTCTGATTGTGCCCCAGCTATATGCAGGGAGAAGCAGCACCTTGCTTATGGAGGATTTCCTGCGTGCCATCAGGGAGTCTGCTCTGATTTCTCTTAGAGACTCTAGGTGCTGCTCCAGGCTGCTCCTTAATCTCACACATTAAGTTATACCACATCCAGGGCTGTATTAAGCTGAAGATAAAGGATCCTTCTTTCTCCTTGCTCACAAACAAAGATAAATTCAGTATCTAGTGTAGAGTGTGCATCTTGAGAGCTTGTGTTGAGCAAAGGGTGTTCTGAAGCCTGAAATAGCTCATCTGGCTTCAAGTGGAGTTATTTTACATTTTCCATGCCCTAACACTTAAGACAGTTGGGTTTTGATCTGGTGACATGTCTCCTGTGGATTGATGTTACTGGGGAAGACTTACTGATCCCTTCCATTCGGAATGAGTTTTGTGTGCTTGTGTTTAATAAGACACATCATATGCACATGCCTGAGGGAATGTGGCTTCAGCCTGTCCAGTTTTAATGCCCTTTCTACCTGTTGCAAAACAATGCAGCTGGCTTTTTAAAGCAATCTGATGTGATGGTTAAAGGAATGCTTCAATGGCAAAGCTACTGAGAAATGATGGGAAGGTGTAGAAAAATGTCCTGTGGGGCTCAACTGTTTTTGCTGCCTTTCCCCCCCCCCACTTCTTTTTCCCCTCCTAGTAACTGCTGACTGGGATGTTTTGCAGCAAGGTAAATTAATTTTCGACTTCATCATATTCCTTTTAAAATTTATTAAGGATACCTTGCAGCCAGCACCACTCATTTCCTGTTAAAGCAATGAGACAGCAGTGTCTATGTGCATTTCACCAGGGTATTGTGCACTAATGCTTTTAGTGGCAAGATAGAAAACAGTCTAGCACTGAGGGGACCTCTGCAGATTAGTCAATTCTCCCTGTTAAGGGGAATTTCACTCTAATGTGATTGTTAAAACTTGTGTTTCCATTAGTTGTCTTACTGTGCACTGTGCTGTACTGGGATAAAGAGAATATCTGTCCTGAAGAGGCTGAAACAAAGACAGTGGGAAAACACAACTGGCTAGTTGCCGGAAGGAGATGTGTAGGGGTGTGCTAGCCTCAGAGCATGCCAAAATTTAACTGGCATGATGTTAAGAGGGGAAGAAGGATCTGTGATCTGGATAGAGTATTCTTAAAACTGTAAGGAGGGAGCAGAATCCTGATCCTGCACTGGGTCTGGAGTTTGTGATGAGCTGCCTGTTTCATGGCTTTGATTTCTTCCCAGCAAGACCCTCCACAGGACTGGGGAGACAAATTGGCGGATGTGTGCTCTAAGTGCTTCTCTGAGTATTAAAGTAATGGAGTGTCAGGAATGGTTTTATTTATATTTAAATCTGGTTAATATCTCCAAGACTAAATTACTCCATATAGAAACTGCACATGAAGGAGTAATAGGTGCTGTCTGGGCCTCCTGAGGAGACAATATGTGATTGTTAAACTGAAATCAGAACATTTTTGATTCAGTAGCTCAAACTGCAGCAATTCATGATTTTAGGCCAATAGATCAGGTTGATTCAGCCATCAGTTTAAGAACCTGGCTTTCAGCTGTAGTCTCAATCACAAGATGACACAGGTTGGAAGGAACCTCAGGAGATGAGACTCAAAGTAGGATCAGCCGTGGGATCAAACCAGGTTGTTCAGGGCTGGTTCCAGCTGAATGTGGGAAGCCATCAAAGAGGGGTTGCCCTGCAGCTCTGGGCAGCCCTGGAGCTTGATGGTCTCTGGTCTCTTTTGCTACAGAATGAAGAAGAGGAAATCAAGCTGGAGATAAATATGCTAAAAAAGTACTCCCATCACCGGAATATTGCTACATATTATGGTGCATTTGTAAAGAAAAGCCCTGCAGGCCAAGATGATCAGCTCTGGGTAAGTGTTTAGTGTCATTTACGTTCATCAGATGTATAGCTCCAATGTGCTCAGCTTGAGACTCTGTCCCAGTCAAACTCCGAAGTCACTGTTCTGAAGAATAATGTAGAGAAATGTTGCTCCTCTTTGGATGTCTTCTATCTCCTATGATTTTCTGTGAGGGTGGGTGTAAAGTATGTTATGATACATGTGATGTGCTGTCATGCTGATTTGTTGTTAGAGAGGTTTTTCCCCCAAATTAAAGTTTCTGTTGGGTTGGTTTTGTTGCTGTTTTATTTAATTAAAATAATAGAGACCTTCTTTTCTTCCTCTCTTCTACTTTCCTTTCTCCTTTGTTTCTTTCCTCTCCTTCTATTCACTTGGAGAATAAAAAGGGAACAGATGAATTGACAATAAAACAAAGACGAAAAATAAATGTGCCATTTCTTTTGGCTTCAGGAGTCTCATTTTTCAGTGCTCTTAGCTCTTGTTTTTCTGGTTTTGTACTTTCAAACCAAAACAACCCATGATATGAGAGGAGCACATCTGAGGTTTTTTATTTATTCAGCAATGTGTGTGATTCAGGAAATGAGATTTTATGCCACTTGGCATCCGGGAAAGTCATGTATAGCTTGCCACACCTTGATTGTGGTGGAGTGGGTGTTTGCAGTGGTATCTCTGCTGGCACCCTGTCAGTGCTGTGGTAAAGGTGCGTGGCGTTTGTCTTCCTGCAGTTGGTGATGGAGTACTGTGGTGCGGGCTCTGTCACTGACCTTGTGAAGAAGACAAAAGGGAATTGTTTCAAGGAAGACTGGATTGCCTACATCTGCAGAGAGGTTCTCAGGGTGAGTTATGCCAACAGAAGTTTGTTGCTCATTGCAACAAAAAGGCCCTTCCAAGACTTAGGTTAGTAAGATGGTCGCTAGCGAGCATTACCGTTTAAAGGATTTGATCCTTGAGGCTCATGGGCCTTCTGTATGAAGAACAGAGAATTCCAGTTTTCTGTGGCAAATAGCTGTCTTCTGAAAGCCCAGATTCTGGGCAGATTTTCTGTTTTCAGTAAGTCTGTCCTCCGCATCAGGAGATCTTACCGCTCGTTACTTCAGCAGTTCATGCTGCGTAATCTTCCTCTTCGTGATCCCTTTGGCTGCGCACACTCAAGGACTGCTTTTCTCGTGCTATTAGAAGCAATGTTGACCTAGCAGCATTCCAAAATCTTAAAAGGTGGCCCTGCTGGGGCAATATGCCCCAAGACAGTTACTGGGGCCATATTTCATTCTGTGCAAGCTTAGGACTCTTTGTTTGTGGGGTTTTGTGGTTCCTGGAGTGTACAGGAAATAAAACAATTCTCAAGTGTAATCTAGTGAAATAGCCTGGGAAAAAAATGTTGGAGCCTGTCATTCTAAATTCAAAACCCATTACAGAGTTACTGATCCATTTTTCCTTGTAATGGAGTTTTACTCCTTTTCTAAATAATGGTAAGATAAATGTGTATTCTGGGAGCTGGAATGCAAAATAGGAATGCCAAGTAATGCTTGGATAGGGGTAAATCTTCACTTCTGGAGCAGAGGCGTTGAGAATCATGCTCAGCAGAGAACGCTGGCCATTTACAGGGATTTGGCATTAAAGTGCAGTTTGCAGTAAGTATAGGTGGAGAACATGAGGAGAGCTCTGAAGGAAAAAAAAAATCCAAACATCTGAATGATCTGGTCAGATTGCTCTTCTTTTGCATGTCTCCAATATCTCTAAAGCAGTGGACGCAGAAATATTCTGTTTCTCAACTGAAACAACTCAAGCAACTGAAGACCATAGTAGTATGCTGGTGTTAAATAAGAGGTCAGATTTAATCATGCTGGTTGAAAACCAGAATGGCCCAGTTGCACAAAGATTGACAGTGTTTCCTTCTGGAAAATTTAGAACTTGGATGGGAGCTCTGTTTGAAGTCATTAATGTTACAGAGGCTAAGCATTTTGAGTGAAGAATCTCCTGGCTTACTAGAATGTATTATTTCAGTGTATTCCTTTGTATCTGTGCTACTCTAACCACAGACAGCTTTGAAATGGAGGAGGAGACAGAATATTGCAAATATTAGCCAAAATAAAACAACATTGCATTCTTCAGCCTGGAGAAGAGGCGGCTTCGAGGAGACCTTATAGTGGCTTTCCAGTATCTGAAGGGAGCCTACAGGAAAGCTGGGGAGGGACTATTTACACGGTCTAGTAATGTCAGGACGAGGGGGAATGGGTTTAAGCTGGCAGAGGGGAGATTCCGACTGGATGTTAGGAGGAAGTTCTTTACAGTGAGGGTGGTAAGACACTGGCACAGGTTGCCCAGGGAGGTTGTGGATGCTTCCTCCCTGGAGGTGTTTAAGGCCAGGCTGGATGAGGCCTTGAGCAACCTGCTCTAGTGGGAGGTGTCCCTGCCTATGGCAGGGGGTTGGAGCTGGATGATCCTTGAGGTCCCTTCCAACCTAAACCATTCTATGATTCTATAAAGAGGTCTGATATGTTGTATTGAACTTTCAGTGGTCCTCTTACCATTGACTGATTTTGCTGAATGCAGATTTTAAATCACTGTGGCCAGACAGTTGATCTCTCTGGTCCTCATATAGAGCATTCTGCATTGCTCTTTCCCTCTCTTGTTTGCTTTTAACACATAGCATAAAGAGGCATCCCTTGATTATGAGACAGAAATTTAAAATGCTGCCCCACTACTGTCAGGCCTGTAGGTAAAGAAGACAAACTTGTGGTTGCTGTTTTCTCCCTGAAGCGGGTCTTCATGTTGCTAGTAACATCTGTAGGACTTTCCCTATGAATAAAGTCTGAGAAATGTAGAAGTGTAAAAAAGCAACAAAGCCACGTTCATGATGATAGGAAAAAAGAGTAAGTCTGTTTTTCTTTTAGGGCTTGGCACATCTTCATGCTCATCATGTCATCCATCGAGATATTAAAGGACAGAATGTTCTTCTCACAGAAAATGCTGAAGTAAAACTGGGTAAGTTTCCTTAAATGTGTGCTAGAAACTTCTTCAGAAAAAAACCTTCAGTAACCTAAGAGGAACAAATATGTCAAGTAGCACTAATGCTTGTGTTTGTAAGGTGTCTGCCATGTAGAAAGAGCTGAAAATACGATATGTTCTGCAAGGATGTCACTCACAGCCTGTGAGGAGTGACTTCTGGGCAGTCAAGCACAGAACCTGTCTAAGTAAGTCACAGCACCATCAGGCCTTCATGACAGATCTTGGCATGCAAAGGCTTCCAGAAGTTGAGGGAGTAAATTATGCTAATCCATTTCTCTAAGGGAAGTGGTCTTAGATGTTTTTACCTGACAGTAGGTGAAATAGCCCATGTGTAAGGGCAACCACTGAAGAGTACCTCATTACTAATTGTCAGCTCAAAATGGCTGGAGAGTTTACTTCCTTTTCTGGCTATGACACGTCAGTGTTGACACCTGATTTCCTACAATTCAAGTACTTATCTCTCTTGAGGTGAGGATGTCTTTTGTGTTTTAGTCAGACATCATAGAGAATGCATGGCAGTGATTTAAAGAAGCAGTCTCACTTCTATTATTTGGGATGGTCTTTATGCTTTCTCTTTAATGGAAAGAATTCACTGTAGAGTTTGAGAACAAAAATAAGAAGTGTGACCTGTGAATGTAGGGTTGGATGTTTGGCTGGAGTGAGTGAAAATAGGTACTTTAAATCTCATTATGATTTAACCTTACAGTGAAATCCGGCCTTCACTGGTGTCAGAGAGGGAGTTTTACTGTTGTATTAAATGAAGACAGGATTTTGCTTGTAGTCTCTCCAAGAGAAATAAACCAGTTTTCAGCTGTTCTTTTTGAAACTGGCAACATGAGGGTTTCTGTGTGTTGACAGTCTTGTAAAGTTACTAGTCCCACCATTCTGTACTAAGTTGACAAGAAAGTAAAACCTTTCTAACTGGCTAAAGATGAAACAGATTTACTAAGTACAGCCGTTTTCAGAGAGGTTTAGCTCATAAGTCTTACAGTGAAGAAGCTAGAAACCCAAGATGTACTCAGTCCAGTTCTGTTCCACTTTGATGTGTGTACTTCCTACCAGAAGCACAGAGCACATGATGAACCCAAAGGTCAGACCCAGCTTCCTGCTGGAGAAGGTTTCCTAAAGAGGCACATTACAGTAGCATAAATGATTGTGGTTTGCAGATGATGTGGAGTGAGGCAACGCAAGTGAAGAAAATCTGCTCTTTGATGGTAACCAGAGGGCTGTCTCCTCCAGTCCTCCTTTCTTTTCCCTGTTATTTTGTCTTTTCTGTGAATAGCACTCCAGTGCTATGCCCAGTGGATCCAATTAGAGTATCTTAGAGGTTTCTTCAAAGAAAAATACTATCACATTATTATTGGTTGTATCGGCCATTCACATCTGAATAAAACCATTTTGCTCTGCAGTCCTGATGAAAGTAACACCCTTTACAGCACAAAGAGCATCACACAATTCTCTTGTTATAATGAGCCTAAGATCAGAACAAACTAGTATACTCTCCAGCTTGTTAGAAGGTAGTGTATGAATGTAAGGAAGGAGTTATTCCAAATGTCTTGGTATGAAGTGATGTGATAGTTCTGATAGTTCTTTCTAGCTTTCACAAATGGCCGTATTAAATACATCCAAATTTGTTCTGTAGATTTGTAGATACTATTTTTTCCTTTCAGATACAATTTCAGGGTCTTGAGTCCCATTCAATGTAGTGTCTGGTGTGATGGTTTGGGTGTTACCCAACCCCCCCACACTAAGTAAATCACCCAGACTAGACTGAGCTGGCTCTGGAAATTGAATGAAGCTTTATATTTACAGCTTAGCAGGAGATACAAGCAGATATTTACAACATATACAGTTATATACAGAAATAGACAAGGTAAAAGGTACCTAGGAGGGGCTCTTAACAGTCCTTCCACCTTCTCCCACCCCTCTCTACCTTACCCCAGATCTTGCCTAATGCCCAAGGAGGAATGGAGGGTTGGCCAGGGGGGTTAGGAAGCAGGTGGATTAATCAGAGAGACAACAGGTTAAGTTAGAGAAATGCAGCCCACAGCCCAGACAAAGAGTTGTCTCCCTTATCTATGTTTGGATTCTTGCTCTTATACATCTCAGTAAGCCTATGAGTGAAGTAGACATCACCATTGTTTCCCTTTCACAGCCTGTAATCTAGTTCTTCTCACCAAAACATTCTAGCTAGCTTCAAACTAGCACATCTAGATAAAGCATAAATTATTCTCTAATGTCTTCCCAGACCAGTTTGTCTGCTGTAGCCTTTCTGGCAGGTTCACCATGCTGTTTATTGGATCCTTCTGTCAAAAACAAAACAAAACAAAAGGCAGTTATATTTCAACAATTGGACAAGACAGGCTGGAGGAGCTTGGCTTTGATACGCATTTTAGCTCAAAGGTTTAGTATTCTAAACAGTATGAAAGTAACTGTGTAGAGTTACTTGGGTATTGCATCCCAGTTCTGGATGCCCCCAACACAAGAAGGACATCAAACTGTTGGAGCGTGTCCAGAAAAGGGCCTTGAAGATGATCAGAGGGCTGGAGCAGCTCTCCTGTGAGGACAGGCTGCCAGAATTGGGGCTGTTCAGCCTGGAGAAGGCTCCAAGGAAATCTTTTAGCAGCCTTCCAGTCCCTGAAGGAGGCCTAGAAGAATGCAGAGGAAGGACATTTTACAAGGGATTGCAGTGATAGAATGAAGGGCAATGACTTCAAACTGGAAGATACAGACTGGATGTTTGGAAGAAATTCTTTACAGCGAGGGTAGTGAGACACTGAACAGGTTTCCCAGGGAAGTTGTGGATGCACCCTAGAAGTGTTCAAGGCCAGCTTGGATGAAGTCATAGAATCATAGAATAGAATCATAGAATGGTTTAGGTTGGAAGGGACCTCAAGGATCATCCAGCTCCAACCCCCTGCCATAGGCAGGGACACCTCCCACTAGAGCAGGTTGCTCAAGGCCTCATCCAGCCTGGCCTTAAACACCTCCAGGGAGGAAGCATCCACAACCTCCCTGGGCAACCNAGGAGGAAGTTCTTCACAGAGAGAGTGATTGGCATTGGAATGGGCTGTCCAGGGAGGTGGTGGAGTCACTGTCCCTGCAGGTGTTCAAGAAAAGCCTGGATGAGGCACTTAGTGCCATGGTCTAGTTGACTGGACAGGGCTGGGTGCTAGGTTGGACTGGATGATCTTGGAGGTCTCTTCCAACCTGGTTGATTCTATGAGTCTGTGATACCCACAGTGGGGTGGTTGGACCTATATGATCTTTAAGGTCCCTTCCAACCCAAACCATCCTATGTTTCTGTGATAACCAAGCAAACACTCTGCCACATGGATACAGCTCTTTATTCATCTCTTTACCTCTGCTTGGCTTTTCAGTGGATTTTGGTGTTAGCGCCCAGCTAGATAGGACTATTGGGAGAAGAAACACGTTTATTGGCACACCATATTGGATGGCACCTGAAGTCATTGCTTGTGAAGAGAACCCAGACTCCACATATGATTACAGAGTAAGTGTTAAAATGCTGGATGAGATAGAAAACATGCAGGTTACTGATGAAATTCTGCTCAAGTACTTCAGGGGAAAAGTTCAACCTTCCCTTCTTTTAAAGCACAGCAATGTTGGAACTGTACAAATAGAAGTGTCTGTAATATGTGGTTGGTGACTGTTTTTAAGAGTGGAGTTTAATATTATTTTTTTGTAAATTGCTGATACATGGAAGAGACTTTCATAAACTTCTGTGCAAAAAAAAAAAAACCCAGCCCTGATGCGTGAAAGTTTCAAGTCAGGATAGAAAAGAAAGGAAAGGTAAATTTAGAAGCAGCACTTGAAGTAGTGTAATACTCATGGCAAGTTGCAGCTCCTCACTGTGATAGAGC
This sequence comes from Tricholaema leucomelas, assembly GCA_013400475.1. NCBI lineage: Eukaryota > Metazoa > Chordata > Aves > Piciformes > Lybiidae > Tricholaema lacrymosa > Tricholaema leucomelas. The sequence continues at coordinate 1,100,519 of WAAF01007965.1, forward strand.
TGGTTTACTTTGCAAACAATTGCAAATCCTGGGTTAATTTGCAATAGTTAATATCACTTCACTTATTTATGAGCATGTGACTGTGAGAGGTTTCTTATCACAGAACGATTTATGATTATTCTTGGGGTGGCTGAGGTGAAGAGGCACAGAATTTCTGGTGTTTCAGTTTGTGCCCATTGCCTTGTTTCCTGTCACTGAGAACCACTCAGATGCCTGGCTTCATCTTCCTTACCCTCTTCCCACCAGGAATTTCCTCACTTGAGACATTCGTTAGCCTTTCTTTCTCCAGACTGAGCAGTTCCATCTCTCTCAGTCCAGAGCCTCCTAGCTCCAATCCTTTTGAACATCTTTGGGGTCTTCAGTACAAGGCAGTCACAGACACACTGGAGTGAGTGCAGTGAAGGCCCACAAAGACAGCTATTGAGCACTTTTTTGTACTTCTCCTCTTGACTCTTAGAACACACTAATGTTGCTCCCAAGCCAATAGGCTTACAAAGCCTATTCTTTGTCCTCTGGCCCGTTTCCAGCAGTGGTGTCATTCAGCTGCTACTCTTACCATGCAGGGTGTTTTCCAGGGATGACTTTCTAAGCAGTCACTCTTTTGATGCAGGTGTTCTCTTGGTTGCCACCTTGTACCTTAATATTATTTTGGCTTCAGAAATATTTCTTAGAAGAACCTGTTACTGCTTCCATTTTATAGTGATTCAGAGGCTATGATACTCCCTTGCTGGGACATGTTGTGCTGTGCTGGCAGAGTGACGTCACATTGTGTGAATGTCAGTCATGACCAAAGAATGTTCTTGGATTTTATTTTTCATGTGACATAAATCTTCTATTGAATCCTTGAGAAACTAGTTTCTTACTTAATGAAAAAGTCAGGGTTGTGAATCTGTTAACATCTCAGCAGTTTTGCTGCTAAACTCCATCACAAACTGTGATGCAAATGATTTTTCAGCTTGCATGAAGCAGTTCAGAGCAGCTGAACTGGAAGGGTCTCTTGGTAAAGTCACATTTAGTTAGCCTTGCTGTGTTTGGGCTGCTATCCATGTAGTTGTATATTGTTTCCAATCTTCGGAGATTTTCCTTCTCTTGCTCCCTTTGAGAAGATAAAGAGGCCCTACAAGGTGGTTCACTCATGTGTCTCTCATTTGGCTACATTTAGACACAAAAGGATAATAAAATAATGCACATGATTAATCAAGTGAAAATCCCTGATGGTTTTACAGTCACTGCTAGTGTTTCTGATTTACCTCCCCTGATCAAAACCTGGCTCTTGGCATCCAGATGAGCTGGTGAAAGAAACTGCTCAAAGTTAACTGAGCTGAGCATAGTACAGCATAAATCAGACTGCATGATGTGCTCTCCTCCAAAAACATGTGACTAGAGACGTTGTAGACAGAAAGAGTCAGGCCCCGAGGCCAGACTGTAATTTCTGTTCCATAAGTGTAGAAACTCAGCAATGACTGCTCTGAAATAAGAATTAAGACCAAGAATTTTTTTGGCTAGGAGTGGAGGGGTGAGGCACTGCTGTGTCTCGCTGTCTCATGAGAGCAGTTTAAGAGATTTAGGACGTATATTTAAACATTTCCTGCTATATTCTGGCTCTCTTTTTTTGTAATGCAGAAGGTCTGCATTTTGGGGCTGGCTGCTTAAATGATGAATCAGCTGTTCCGAGTTGCATGGGAAATGGAAAGCTTCTGGCTATTAGCATGTTTCCTAAAAGCTCAGTAGGGAATGGGAGGGAGCAGAATGTATGTCACTCCAACTAAAACAACCCAATCCAGGAGAAATCTAGGAAGGCTGTAAAAACAAACAAAAAAACACCCACCACCAAACCAAAACCCCCAAAGAAAACAAACAACCCTCCCTTTCAGTGCTGCAAACTGCATTGTGCCATGTTTCTTTTCCTGCAGAGTGACCTGTGGTCTCTGGGAATCACTGCCATTGAAATGGCTGAAGGAGCTCCTCGTAAGTGACTTGCTGTAAAGGTGTCTGTGGCTTGTGTACATGTTCTCTGTTAAAGTAACTCATGCTTCACTAATTTGCAGATCAAATACTGGTTCTGGTTCTCTTTAAAGATAATATATGACTTTTTAGGCTTTTGTTTTCCTCTTTTTTAAGACCCTTTAACTCTATATTGTGATTCCTTACCTTCACTTTGTAGAAAAGCAAATATTTTTTTTCTTTGAGCTCTTGTTGGCATCCCTGTGTCAATCACTGCCTGTGGTTACAGCTAAATAGAAGCGATTGGCACATTAGAAGAAAAATTGACAAGAGGCCAGTGAGAGAAGCTAGGCCTTAAAGGTTATGATTTCCCTCTGGGACTGACTTGATTCATACAGGTTTTGGGATGAATTCTGTATGTGCTTATGTCATGGCTTCAGTCCAAGACCACGTTCTCAACCTGGCTGCAGATTGCTGCAGTTCCCCAGCCTGTCCTCACCAGCCAGCTGCCCCCCTCGCTCCTCCAGTTGGCCTCTTGCAGCCATGGGGCAGAGGTCAGCAGCTGCTGTGCGGATGCAAAGACCCTGTGCAGCGTTGTTTCCACAGAGGACCCATTGCTGTGCCCCCAAGACAGATGCGATGTGCTGAGATATCCGGTCACTGAGGAGAGCACAGGAGATGAAATGAATTCTCCTCTGGCCTGAGCTCGAGAGCACGTAGGCTGTGTTTTTAGAAAACACACTTGGTTCTTATCCCATCAGACTTGGTTTTCAGGAGCCAGCTGGAGTTCAGGAACACTTTCAGACACTGTACTTCAGCCTAGATGAAACTGAGTCCTGAGCCGTGAGTCTGTGGGAAGTTTTCTTGGACAGAGATTTTGTATCTTTGCATGCTGATTCCTCATGCCGCTTGTATTCGGTGTTGTCACTAGTTTTGACAGGGCAAGGCTGTGAATTATATTCTGTTGCATTGTGTTTCGCTGACTGTAAGACAGCAGTGCCTGGACCCCTAGCTGGAAAACAGACTTCTTCTGCCCCACATCCCCACTCTTTCACCTGCTGTTGAAGATTCAAGGGAAAAAGTCCAAACCAGAACTCAGATGTGAAAAACAGGAGGTGAATGCTGGCAAAGGAACTAATAGGAGGCTGAGAAGGCTTTACCAAACCAGTGTTCTCACTTTTACTAGGTCTGTAAAGCCATAAGTTCCTGTTAGGAGAAGCACTGATGAACACTTGTGTATCATAAGAAATCAGCCTTCCTATGGTTTCTATCAGTTGCCATGCAGTAGTTCTGTTCTGAGAAGGAAGACCTCTGACCCTCAATATTGGAGCACACTCACAATTCCACACAATTGCTGAGATAGATGAGATGTGACAGTATTTATTTTCTGCAGAGTTCTTTCTAGCTTCAACTTTCCACAAGAGTAACACTAATGAGAAGTACACTGAGCTGAAGAGAAACTAGCATCTGAATGCATGAGTAGCATCTCTTTCAGATTGTCTAGTAATGGTGCCCACGCTCCCAAAACACAGAAAAGATGAGATGTGTGCTTAGTCATTATGCTCTGTGCCACTGATGCAGTCGATGAACTCTCTGCTTCACATCGGGTTTTCTTCATACTGCATTTTCTCTTATGCTGTGGATGATGTAGTTAATAGTTTGGTTAAATTTTAGCTTATCATTTATCTGAACCATAGCCAGACGTAATCAACTCGATAAGTATTCAATCCCAACTTGAACTTCTATTTGTATGAAAGTCTCTTGTAGTGTATTAGAAAGGTGAGCTTTTTAATGTCCTTCTCAAGCCTTATATATAAAAAAGATGAAGAAAGTTGCATCTGTTTCTGCAGCCTTTCTTTCAACTCTTTCTTAACTGACAATAAGAGTGGTGAAAAACGTTGAAAGATTTCTTTGTGCTCAGAGAATTTATTCCTTGGCTCTAATATGAATTTTGTTGAGTATGGATGTGGCTCTGTGGCCAGTGCTGTGCTGTTAGAAGTGGGATTGTTTGTGGAGGATTGCTCTTCTCCGCCTGGAGAGTCAGGCTTCCGACTGGGTCAGCATGGTCAGGCTGTGGGAGGGACATGGTGGGGGCAGGATGTGTACCCTTCAATAGCTTGTGGTTTCCTTTGCAGCCCTGTGTGACATGCACCCCATGAGAGCACTCTTCCTCATCCCACGGAACCCACCCCCAAAGCTGAAATCCAGAAAATGGTAAAGAGATGTGTAAAAAACTGTGGGTTTTCTGCATTGGACTAGGTTTTGGAGCTGTCTCGTCTGGAGACAAGAATCTTGCTAAATCCTACAGTGATCTACAAAGCCTTTCCTACGCTGTTTCTAGTACTAGTTGCAGGCATAGTTTACCTCTTGGAAGCAACACTTCTCTTTTGAACTCTGCCTAGACGGCAGCAGCCATTGCAATTTGGCATGAGTGGCTGAAATTGCAGTATGGACAAGGCTTGGGTGGGCTGCTTGGGGTGAGTGCTTTGTCAGAAGACTGCATGGACGTTGTAGGACTAATGGCAGCCACTGTGGCCTCTGGGGAATTAGTTTGTCTTTTGCATGAAACGTATGAAGAGAATCTTCACTGTATCAAAAGGGTGAAAGAGTTGTGTCGGTTAGGCTGTGGGTTTGTTGGTGTGGAGGTAAATTCAGAGTGGTTCCACTGAGAGGGTGGTCAGGGTGGAGTTCACCATCATCACCCTCAGTGCTGTGCTTTTCCTCAGGAGGCACACTGGTGACAAAACTCGAATGGCCTCATTGAAGAGGAAAACTTGCAGAGTTAGCGCTCTCCATCATTTTGGGGTGGTGCTTGGTGTGCAAGTTGGAAAGGATTATAGTTTCTTCCATTTTTCTGTCTTATTCAGGTCAAAAAAATTCCTAAACTTTGTTGAAAGTTGCCTTGTAAAAAATTATTTGCACCGACCATCGACTGAAACCTTGCTCAAGCATTCTTTCATCCGAGACATGCAGAACGAACGGCAAGTGCGCATCATGCTGAAAGACCACCTGGACAGGACCAGGAAGAAAAAAGGAGAAAAGGGTAATGTAGCAAAAGCAACACAAGGGACTGCAGAAAGTAGGTCCTCTTCCAAATTTGGCAGTAAATTGCAAGGCAGGTGCAAATGAAATGCTAAAGCCAGGAAAACTGTGAGAAAGTGTTGTGCTTGATCTTTTTGCCAGTCAGGCCCTTAATGGTAGTTAAGTGCTAAAGCGTTTGGAACCTGGCTGACCCGGAGTCACTGAGAGCAACCCTAATGCTAACAGCATGAGCAGGGAGCCAAGTCTAGATCTGTACTTTGAGTATGTAGGTAGCGCTCAGTGAGCAAATGCTGTCTCTCATCTCATCTGTCTGTTCCCCAGTCATTTATCTATTGCATCTCCATGTAATTTTAGCTTGTGAGTTCTTAGGGGCCGGAAATGCTCCTTAAGCTTTGTGCAATGGAGTGTCCAAGAGACCTCAAGAAGTCCTTTAAGCTCTAAGAAAACAGAAATGAGTGTTATGAATCATCTGTTTCACAGAGTGGCTGAAGAAAAAGGGAATCTGAGTTTCTTCCAAATACTAGCCTTACTCTTCAGAGCAAAACCTGGAAGTAGTAATGCTGGAATGGGCATGATAGTTGTGTAAATGCCTGTGCACAGCAGACTGAGGTCTAGGCCAAGTTGAGAGGGAGCCAGAACCTGTTGACTGCCTATGTTCTTCCTCTCCTCTCTAGCTCTTCAGTGTATTTTATGTTGGCAGCGGCACTGTGAAGATCAGTAACTATCAGGGCAAACTTGGAAAGCACTACGCGGTCGGAAAGTGGCTTATAAACTCCAAGTATTGATTTGACAACATGAAGTTCCTAAAATGAAATTGCAATTGCATTGTGGATTTACTGACTCCAATAGCAGTTGCAAATTCTGCCACCTCTTTCAGCTATGAATCTGAAAGCACATTCAGATGAAAAGATAGTGAGAGTTTCTCACAAATGCCCTTGGCAGGAGGTAGTGCAGTGTTAACAGTCACGTCTTGATAGATAGTTAGATTTTGACCTGAAAAGTGCTATCTTTAATCAAAACTCACCTGAAAAGGAGAACAATGCTAAATTGCCAGGCTACACACTTCAAAATGATGACTTGAAAAATAAAAATGAGTCCCCCTTTAGCGTGCTATGTAGCCAGCAATGCAGAGCACCTAGCCCTTAAAAGCCTGCTTCATGTTAGCCTTTGGGAGAACTTTTAAAGTTATGAGTCAGCTTCTTCTGAAGCACTGTGCTGAAACTATTGTTAATTTATTATCCCTACTTCTTTTTTAAGTTATTTGCTTTAATACAAAGGGAAATCCGGATTTACTCAAGGCCTCAACTTAGCCATACAGCAAGGATACAATAGCAGAGCAGGACAGGCTTTTATGTCCTATCTACATTTCCCTGCTGGTGTTACAGGGGTTAGAGTTCTCTGTGGGTTTAGCCTAATTCACTTCAGATTGTGAAAATAGGTTAGTTTTACAAATCCAATACAGTCAGTCCAGGGAAAAGGTGGAAGTGTGTATAGGGGCTGTCCTGAGACATTACCTGAACTAGAGTTTGAATTATGTATGTGGGTATCTTACCTCCCCTCAGCTTCCCAGTGCAACCTGTGGCTTTTAAATTCCTGCTGAGCTACGTGTAGTTCAGGTTGAGTGCTCAGAAGCAAAGTTCAAGATCATGTCTTATGTAACAGCATCCTCCACTGGGGTTTCTTTATTGTTCCCTTTTTTTTTTAATTTTAGAAGAAACGGACTATGATTACAGTGGGAGTGAGGAGGAAGATGATGAGCTGAATGAAGATGAAGGAGAACCAAGGTTAATTTTATTACTGGAATAGAAAATTTGATTACACGAGCTGTTCTCATTGAAGGCAGCCCTTCTTAGCCAGAATAGCTTTTCTTGACTTGCTCTGAATCCCTTATCTCCTGTATCCCCCTCCGGTAGCTCTAATTCTTTTGTAGCTATCAAATGTAACCATGAAGTGCAAGGTGTCAGCAATAAGCTGCTTTTTAGCTCCCCTGAAACAGGGAGGAAACCCTCTAATGAAGGACTCGGTCATCAACTTCAGGCTGTTTTGTAGCACAGTAAGTGCAGGTGCATAGTCAACGTGCTGGAGATTTAGTACAACATCATAATTTGCTAGCACAGGACAACAAGCAATTCCCAGTGCACCTTATATTCTCTCTTTAATGTTATGTTTAGTCACGTAGAAAGCTCCACTTTGTTTCAGCTCTATAGTTAATCTCCCGGGAGAATCAACTCTCCGCCGTGAATTCCTGAGGCTGCAGCAGGAGAACAAAAACCGTTCTGACCCTCATCGCCAGCAGCAGCAGCTGAAGGACCAGGAGAAATACAAGAAGCAGCTGCTAACAGAGCGGCAGAAGCGGATCGAGCAGCAGAAAGAGCAGAGGAGGAGGCTGGAGGATGTAGGGACTGGCTTGTTTTGTTGTCCCTTGTCTCATCACAGATGAAAAATGTGCGGCTAGAGAGTAGGCTTTGAAAGCGAGACGACTGTGTTAAATTGTCAGCAGAGCCCGGGTTGTAGTCTTAGCTTTGGGAGAGCTGTGGCACTTTTGAACACGATTTTAAATTGTTTTAAATGGGCTCTGTCACTTCCCTGCTGGCAACTTGCCCTGAGCTTTGAGAGTGGAGGAGGAGAGGCATTTTGCTTGATTTCATTCGGTGGTAGAAGTCCAGGACACATAGGGTGAGAGATCCTGATCTCTTTCTCCTGCCTGTTGCCCAATTCAGAGTGTGTTTCTCTGATCCAGAGTGCTGGCCCTGCTTCTGTTTATGATATTACGAGATAGCTGCTGCCTTTTCAGCCGTCTGACGTGCTGTGGTGTTGAAGGCATTGCTAAATCACCGTGTCTCTTCTCATGGAGTATCTCACAAAATTCAGGCATTGTGCAAGCACTCTGGAGCTGGCATTTGCAAAGCACAGGGCTGCTCCAGCTAAACCAGGGCTCTGGCAAAACTCTTCCTTCTCAAAATGACAGGAAGACATTTGTCATTAGATTAGCTGCCAGCAATCACAGAGATCTCACATGCCTGCTTAAATGAATGGCGAATCTGCCCTCAGCTGCCAAAAGGGCAAAGGTTTCACTTCAAGTTTGGCAGTCATGGTGGTGGCAGCTTGTAGCCGTCTGCTTCTGCTGTGCCACGTATTGGATACCCCCTTTAGTGAGTGCGCAGCAGGAAATGAGCCTTGTGATTAATGGACACTGGCATAAGTAATTGGTGGGTGCAAAAGTAAAGTAAAACAAGCAATGTTATTCCCTGGCTGTCTTCCAGCATCAGAGGCGAGAGCAGGAGCTGCGAAGACAGCAGGAGTTTGAGCAGAGGTGGCCAGAGGCTAAGGCAGTTCAGAAGAGAGAAGAGGGGTGCAAAGAAGACAAAAGGGCTGTGGAAGATGAGCAGTCCATAGTAGATGGACAGAAGAAATCAGAAAAGAAGCAGGTATGAAAAAAGTGTTTACTGACAGCAATTCACAGGTCCCTGTTCCTGTTACTGGTGTCTTTTTCAGTTCTCTAAGGATATTCCCATCATCTGAGTCACAGACCAGAGAGGGACTTTTATAAAGCCTTTGCTGCATTTTGTCCTCAGATTCAGCCTTCCTTGGTGTTAATGTGCGTGTTACTGAGTCACCCTCCTTATCTGTGGCAATGACACTGCCCCTCTCACTTCTGTCCCTGCTGTTTCTTTTCTGTTCTGTTTCTCGTTCCATGGTGAAATCTTGTTGTCAAGTCTGGCACCTTGGCCACAATGTTCTGTAGTGCTTCAGGAGCAAACTGGTTTGTAGTCAAACAGAAGCACAGAGTGTGTGATTGAAGTCCTCTGGGTTTAGGGAAAATCTTTTTTTTTTTTTTTTTTTTTTTTAATTCTGACATGCTTCCAGAGTGTTCACATTTGTGTTATGCTTCCTTTTGCTTGGGGTGGTGTCTCTTCTGCCAGCCCTGCTTTGAAAGACCTGTGTTTTCAGTGATCAGCTTGCTTGTGCTCCAAGGCATTGTTCTCACTGAGGTTCATCACTGGTTTCAGAAGGTGGAGGATGTACAGCACAACAGGAAGGTGCATCGAACTCTCCCCAAAGACCAGACACAGCTGCTGTCTCTCCAACATGACCACAAGCAGAAGAAGAGTTCAAGTTCAGCAGGGCATCCTCCATCAAGCAGTGCAAGCAAGGAGGTACTGTATTGGCCAGTATAGCATTTTGTTTCTTTGCTGGTTTTGATGCTGTGGTAGTGCTTGAAGCAGAGAACAGATTGATCTTTAAATGTAAATCTGGAGCCTGATCAGTGCCTTGTTACACATTTACGCTACGCTAAAGCTTTTAATTTCCATTAACATAGAGGATAAGGGAAAGGAAATGTTCCTTTATCACTTTTACTTGAGTTCAGGGAAGGATTAGACTGATGAATTGGGAAATGTGGTCTTTCTGGTTAACCAGGTGTCATTCACTTGTCCTTTAACAAGGAATGAATTTATGTGGTCTCATCTGAGGTTTAACAGATGTCTTTGCCTTGATTTTAGGGTTCACAAAATTGCCCCATACACAGAATGGTGTCATACCACCCAAGCATAGAGCTCTATGCCTCAGTGTCAGCTTGTGATGCCTTTTCTTGTTCTTTGTCTCCCAGGATGTTAAGTGGGTCAGATTTGATGGATCAAGGGTAGCCACATATAATCCTTGATTGAGAGTTGTAATCCATTTCATTCTTCTGCTAACTCTGAAAGTATTTCTGCCCACCAAATTGTTCTGCTTACTATCGAGACATTGTGAAAAGCTATGGGTCCATTCCACATACGTCATCTCATCGTTTGTAGCATACTTTTCTTTTTGATGTAATCCTAACTTATGAGCCCAGTTCTACAGCTGGTGTGACTTACTGTGTTACCAAAGTCTGGGTCAATGTCAGAAATCTTAGCAGCTCACAGATGCCTCCTCGGGTGGCTGTAGAATAGTGGATATGATGGTCTCTGCATCTTCCCAGAATCCTCCAGCAAAGGCATGAGGAGAGCTCATGCTCATGTTAAGTAGGGGGAATGCAAAGTGCTACCTCTCAATGCCTTGCCACAGTCTTTAAGCAAGTGCTCTCTTCTCCCTGCTTCATATGTGTGCATGTGTGAGTGCATGCTGCTGCTGACTCCTTTAGCTGAAATTCTCTATAGTGGTGGTAAACAGTGAAATGAAACGTGCATTGTTTGTTGAAATGATGAATTTTAATAACTGAATAGAGTCTGTAAACAGCTAAGCAGCAGTGTGAATTCATGAAAACGAAGTACACTAAGCATCCTGTTAGAGTAGCAGCTCATAAAAAACAAACAAATAGAATTCTGTTTGAGGTACAGCTTGACTGTCGAAACCCCAAATGCCCTAGCTCCGAAGGCTTCATTGCATTGGTTGATTCAAGAATTTGTTACTGAAATTCCCGTGAATTCCTTTTGCAATCAGTGGCTGTTTGATGGCAGAGGGCTAGTTCTTACTCCATCTGGAGGGGAAATTGGGTGTGGACAGAGAATTAAGCTGCTTTTGCTAATTACATGTCGAAGTCAACAGAAGTGTTTTGCTAGGCTCTTGGTGGGTGGGGAGAAAATGCAGCTCATCTGAATTACTTTAACTTTCTTTTCTACTGCATTGTAGTTAGAATTCAAAAGAACTGTCAAATGTCTGCTTAAATACTGACCTCTAGTTTGGGCATTTGTTTTGTAAATGACCACTTTGTAGCAGAATGAAATGTATTATGGAATTTTGTGTGCAGTCAGGGTTAACTTTCAGTGGTGAAATAAACCATCAGTAGTTCCAGGTTAAATGCTGCCTGCCTTTTAGGTTCACAGTATGAGGATCTTGTCATTTTGGCTGCTATAATACAGTTTTAAAGATATTACTTACTTGGAAGTGCAAGTCACTGAAAGTCACTTCCACTAAAATCTAGTAGTACAGGGTTGCATTTTTGTCAAGTTTGAGACCTTGTAATTTATCTCAGCAGTTATAATTGTTCACAGCAATTTTAAAATGCTTTAAAGTTTTGACTGTTTATAACAGTGGTAACTCAATGAATTTATTTCTTTGGATATTGATGTTTTCCAATGTGTTAGCCAAAGCAATACTAGTTTGTCTGCTGGGAGAGTTCTACACAGGGATAGAGATAGCCTATTCAGTGAGTTTGCTCTTTAGTACTCAGTGTCATTTGTGGCATCATTTGCAATCACTGATACACAGGCCCTCTGGAATTATTCTTACACTGAGGTGTTAAAAATAAACAAAAAGCCCTAAAGGCCTCCGAAGCTTCAAGGTTAATGTTTGTGGACACAAAACGATTTCTTAGGAGTTCCTTGTCTTTGCCATTACACTCATCCTGTTGCAGGCATGTTAGGACAGGTTTCCCCTGCTGTGTGCAGAGATGAGCTCGCTTTGTGCTGTATCTGGTGCCACTGGCACTGGAGCTAATGAGCTGAGAGAAAAAGGGCTCCTGGTTCAGGTTTGATGCTGCACTAGTCTAGTGCCTGGGTAGGGGCTGTCACTGGTTCTGGGAGCCCAAAGTGCCAGCCGTGTGAGTTGGTATCTGTATTATATATAATAATATATTGCATACAAGCAATATATTGGGCACAGAACTAGTAGGTAAATGTCATAGCTTTTAGATTTTCTTTCTTGGTTATGGTAAAATTTACCTTTCATTATCAGAAGTTGCAAGTAATCAAAATCTGACCTTGAGTAGTATAACAGTTGAGTTTGCTGGAGCTAGAATTTCATGGTATTTAGCTCTGTTGTGCCTTTTAATAAGGGAGGTTGTGGTTTTGTGTGTGTGTATTCCTTTTTTTCCCTCATTCAGGATCTATGAGACTAAGTGGAATCATTTTCCATCTCCTCAGCATTTTTCTAGGCTGTGTTAAAAATATCTTACCTTCCTGACATAGGCACAAACACCCAGATGCAGGGAGAGATACCATTAAGAATGCCCACCCAGACACAGATAACTAGGTGTTTTTTTTTTGTGGTGTTAATCTCTAGTTTACCATGTAGATGCATTTTTAGGCTGCTGAATCAGAGGATATGATGAAGATTTACACTAGAGAAAGCGAATTAGTCATGTTGAATGGACCTGGAAAGACGAGTGGGGGCAAAACTGTAAGATCAAGATTTTTGTAGTGAGCAATGCCCTCAGGAAATAAAAATACTTTTATTCCTTCTAGGTCATGTTCCTCAGTCTTATCCACAGTTCTAGTAACATACCAAAAAATAGAGTGCTAAGTGTTTTGAAGTACAAAACAACATGCAGTAATGTCAGCGTTGTCATATGTTGTCACATGTTTAACCCTAGCTGGCAGCTAAGCCCCAGGAAGCTGCTCACTGTCTCACCACAGCTGGGGTGGAGGAGAGAACTGGAAGGGTAAAAGTGAAAATACTGGTGGTTTGAGATAAAAGCAGTTTAACAGGTGAAGCAAAAGCTGTGTGCACAAGCAAAGGAATTAATTCAGCACTCCCCATTAGCAGGCAGGTTCATCTACCCAAGGAAAGCTGGGCTCCATCACTTGTAACCATGACTTGGGAAGACAAAACTTCACTCCAAGTATCCCGAGCTTTATATTGCTGATCATGATGTCATATGGTATGGGACATCAGCTGTCCCCACTGTGTCCCTTCCCAAGTTCCTGGGCACCCCTAGTCTGTCACAGGTAGGGTGAGGAGCAGAAAAGGCCTTGATTCTGTGTAAGCACTGCTCAGCAGTAATAAAACCATCTCTGTGTTACCACCACTGTTTCCAGCACAAATCCAAACCCTAGCCAAAAACCAGCTACCATGAAGAAAATTGATTCTACCCGAGCCAAAACCAGCATTGTTGCAGAAGAGAGTAATAAATGCACAGCAAAACAGGCTTCATGTTGTCAAAGCTAAGGAAATACAGACAGCTGATTCCTTCCAGCTAAGATCCCAGCCTGCAGCAAATGGGATGGCCTAAAATGCAGCAGATGGCAGCTCAGGCCCTCTCTTTGCTGCATTTTGACAGAAACTTAAAGGAAAAAGTTGCAAATAAAGACTGTGCCAAGACTGACCACTCCCCATATTAGAGTCCATATGCGCTTTGTTGCTGTCAGAGAACATCCAAGGCTGTGTGCAACATGATGCTGCTTTTCTCTCCCTCAGGCCGAGGACTGGAAGAAGAAAAGTGACAGCACGCAGCCTTACCTGCCGTGGCCAGCAGTGCTGGGGCATGAAGCCACACCACATGCCAGGATGGGGTCTGGCAGCAGTTCCAGTCCTTGCACCCCTGCACCACAGAGAGCCATGTTTGTACAGGTATGGTGCTGCTGCCCAGGTGGGGAGGAGGACGCAGGGCTGGTTCCTGAGCAGAGTGCATCAGAAACCTCACTTGTATCTTAGCCTTGGGTAAAGGCTGGCAGCTTCCTTAAGGCCAGTTAGTCACCTGGAGATTAAAAGACTCTCAGCAATGTACTTGTGAAGTTAGATACATGGGTGCCTTGTTGATTTTCAGTAGAAGTGAACAGTGAACTGCACAGTTAAAATGCAAGTGGAATTCATCATAGATGTCCATGCTGGAGAACTTCAGGCCAGGTTTGTCGAAGAGGGATCATCTGTCATCACTGCTCTGCTCAGACAAAAATGACTTCTTACTGGAAATAATTGTATTCTGTGAGATTGTGTGGCACATCCTGGTTGCCCAAATAGCTTTTAAAAAAATTTAACTGGAAATCTTAGTACAGCTCCTGAGCATGGAGCATGACTTCTGTGTCATGTATTCTGTCTGTCTGGTGAGAGCAAGGTGAGATACCACCAAATGAGTGTGCCATTTCCTCCTGCTTTTTATACCTGTCCTGTGCTTGCTTGTTCGCAGTGGTATGGGATAAGCCCTTCTGGGCTACATACAGAATATCAGAGAGGCTTCTTTCACAAAGTCACTGAGTCTGTTTCTCTGCACAGCATCTCCTGCTGCCTGACTAGTGGCAGAATTTAGCTCCCATCTGAAACGAACTCCCTTTTAGAACTGACTGTGGTTTTCCTGGAGGATTTGCTAGCTGTATCCCCTCTATTGTCTGTAGCAATATGGCTGAAACAGAACACTGTTAGAAGAAGTAGCTGTGCATTAAGTCACGCATTGACCTAATGTCCCAGATCTGCTCAGAACTTTAAGCAAAACTTTTTTCTTATGCTGTTTTGTAACAACAGTTGCACTTACCTACCACTTGCATGTAGATTCACTTCTAATTAGTAACTTAGACATCCTCCTAAAAGCAAATACAGACTGTTTTTTAGAATCATAGAATGGTTTAGGTTGGAAGGGACCTCAAGGATCATCCAGCTCCAACCCCCTGCCATAGGCAGGGACACCTCCCACTAGAGCAGGCTGCTCAAGGCCTCATCCAGCCTGGCTTTAAACACCTCCAGGGAGGAAGCATCCACAGCCTCCCTGGGCAACCTGTTCCAGTGTCTTACCACCCTCACTGTGAAGAACTTCCTCCTAACATCCAGTCTAAATCTCTCCTCCTCCAGCTTAAACCCATTCCCGCTCGTCCTGACATTACCAGACCTTGTCAATAGTCCCTCCCCAGCCTTCCTGTAGGCTCCCTTCAGATACTGGAAAGCCACTCTAAGGTCTCCTCAAAGCCTTCTCTTCTCCAGGCTGAAGAGCCCCAACTCTCTCAGCCTGTCCTCATAGCAGAGCTGCTGCAGTCCTCTGATCATCTTCATGGCTCTCCTCTGGACTGGCTCCAGCAGTTCCATATCCTTCTTGTGTTGGGGGCTCCGGAACTGCACACAGTACTCCAGGTGGGGTCTGATGAGAGCAGAGTAAAGGGGGAGAATCTCCTCCCTTGCCCTGCTGGCCACACTGCTCTTGCTGCAGCCCAGCACAGGGTTGGCTGTCTGGGCTGCATGAGCACTGCCGGCTCATGTTGAGCTTCTCGTCGACCCAGACCCCCAGGTCCTTTTGCTCAGGGCTGCTTTAAAATTCCTTCTTCCTAAATCTTCTTGAACTAACTCTACTGACCCATCTGTTGTACTCTTATCACTTTATGCTATAATTCCAGGCAGCAAAGGGTCCTTTCCCTTAGTTCTGTAAGGTGTGCCAACTGCGTGTTTGAAGACACATAGTAGGCAGAACTCTGTCTGCCGGTGCTTTCTGTACAGAGGAGACCTGCTGTTCTTCTAGTAGTACTTCTAATGAAAACAATTTAAGGCTAAAGTCTCAGTAGTTCAGAACAATTGTTAGTGTTGAGTTTATTTTTTTTCCCACACAAGTTGTTTTACCTGTAAAACTTAAAGGGAATATCAAATACTGATTTTTGGGAGCTGTCTGAAACTTTGTTGTTTGATATGAAATTGCAAGGACTTAAAGGTCCTACAGAAATTATCCCCAAAGTAGGCATCACTTCCTGGCTTTACATAGAGCAGGTGTACTGGTCTCTCTCTGCCCAAAGAAGGTATGTGGGTACTATCTGCAGAGCTTGGATTCACCTAGTCAGTTATTTATGTCATGATTCAGCAAATCTTATCTATGCACTTAAGCACAAGTAGTTTTCTGGTAGTCTGCAGGATTTAAAAGCTGGAATTTAGAAAGAAATGTTTCTTGTTGAAAAAGTAGCAAGAAAAAAATTCTCCCTCTGTTCTGATAATAATATACTTGGCTATAAAACCTGTTCTACACTCACATCATTTCAGGGGAGCACTTTGCTGTTGAAATAATTCTGGTTAACTAAAAGCTATTATTAGTGACAATCATGCTGGACAAAAAAGTAATTTTGACAAAATGGAAAGGATTTGGCTTATGAGATGTTACAACTGCTGAAAAAGCTGTTTTCTGTGAAGGGAGTCAACAGAACATACTGTCCAAGAAAAAAAGTAGAAAAAGAGCCCAAATATCAAACTAGGTGAACTTCTCAGAGCTGGCTTTTGGCAGCTGACACTGCCATGGTGGTGTGGGAGGTTGTGATTGGACATTTGAATCGATATTTGCCATCTTTAACTAGTTATAAAATTACTACCTGTCGATATCTAAGTGATTCATTGTTCCCATGAATTAATTAGTCTTGTAGAGTTATAGGGAGCTCATATTGTATTATTGAAAAGCTGTACACACTTCTCAGTTATTGTATTTTACTTTTTTTAGACTGGAGAAGTGGAGAGTTTTATAGGCTTGGGCTGATAAATTATCAAAACATTTGCCTGAGTCATTTTTGGGGCAACTGAACTGCAGCTGCCTCTGATCTAAATTGCAGTAACTCATCTGGGACACAGGAGTTTGGACTTTGACTCAAAAACTGCCAGCCTCTTTCTGAGGTCCAAAAGCAGTGGGACTGCTGGTCTTGCAGTGCCCTTGAGAAGGAGGTGGCTGCCAGCAGAGGTGCGGTACTGTGCTGGGGCACAGGCTGCCTCCTGACACAGGAAGGACATCAGGCTTTGGTGTTGCTGCCAGCTGTGTCTCTGGAGAGCCCCAGTCCTGCTTGGCACGGAAGGTCTGGCAAGGTAAAGCACCAAGTGGCACAGCTTCAGGCGTTCCTCTTAATACTTTTTCCATTTCTGTGACACCAGATTGGCTGTGGCACAGCAGCCCTCCAGATGGGCCCAGCTCACACAGCATTTGCACCTCCTCTGTCACAGGCTTGTGTCCAAGAGGTTTTCTCATGCTGGGGAGGAGCAGCACATTCGGTTGACTTTTTTAGCTCTTTCCCTTTCTTCTCCTTTGCAAGAATTTAAGGGACCTTCCTTCCTTTTATCTCTTTATTACTCCTTTTAATTGTTTTGGACTGGTTTTATTCTTTTCATTACAGAAAGAATCAGAGAAGCAAATTTTTACTATTTTGGATTGAGGTTTACACTGTATATTTGTTGTATCCTTGAAATGGAGACTTTGTAAGGAAGTGATTTGATTTCTTTCCTACTCTCTACCACAATTAGGCCATTTGCTATTGCAGTGCTCTAATTTTGATAGCTTTGAAGAGCAGTCACAAGGAGAGCACCTGGGCATGACTACTCCTGAGGTGTAGTCTGAGCAGTTTCTTTTTTCTTTCTTGTTGCATTTGCAAGCTTGCTTTTTTAAGCAACTAAAAAATCTGTTATAGAGCATAGAGACCCCCATAACCACTGGGGAGCTGGAGTGTCTTCCAGCTGGCAGTTTGTCTCCATTGATTCAGAGTTGATGATGGGCTCATAGCCTAGTTTGGAACTCAACATCTAACAGGGGAGGTAGGTTCCCCCAGTGATTACCCTATCTAAAATTTGAAATGGAAGTGTTGGTCAGATTAAGATGAAATATACTCCAAATTTGGCATCATCCAGATAAGTAGTTTGCTGTCTATTGCCAATGCTCTGGTATCTTCTCCATAGATTTAAGAAAGGGAGATGAGTGTACAGCATAAATGCTTTGGCTGTTTCTTTTTATTGTACCCTTCGCCTTGTAATAATTGTGCCTAATATGCTGGGATTTAATAAGTTGCTTCAGAGTGAGGAAGATGAGTAGGGCTTCATCCAAACACAATACTCCTTGTGTATTTACTGAAAATTTGAGCTCACAAACAGAACCATCAATACCTGTTGAGGCTAGGACCTGTTGCATAGGCAGGGAAATACAGTTCAACAGCTGTTTCATTTGTTTCAAGTGTGAAAATTTCCGGGCCAGTAAGGATGTGTACCACAGCAGTTCACTGACAGATATGATGACAACCCCACTCAGCCCTGTGCAGGATGATGTATTCTGGAAGCTGGGTCCAAATGAAGAACAACCCCCAAAGGTACGTGACCCTCAGGCTGCTTGGCACAGTCAGTAGCACTCCACTCAGTTTCCCTGTGCTCTGTAGTATCCATCCTCTAGGCTTCATGATTCTCAGTGAAAATCTCATTGCTTGTACGTTAACTGGGTCTCAGTGATCTAGAACAAAGACAGGAATTTATAAAGTCAGTGTTCTGAGTTTATGTGTACATATTAGTCTGCAGGATCTGTGATAGCAGATAAAGTTTTGTTAGACCAAGTATTTGTAGCTGCTCTTTCTATGAAGAACCTGGCTTGTTGCAGAGAAAATCGTTAGTTTGTGTAGTTCAGGTGATGGAGTCTTTCTGAGAGCAAGTGCAAGAACATTTGTGCACGTGGGTATTCATGTTACTGCACTGCAGTTGAGGGGGGGGTGTATGTCTCTTTCTCCAGCTGGGGTGGGGGCAGCGTATGTCTCTTTCTCCACCCCTTTGGTAGCATGTAAGACAGTTTACTATCTAGGGAAACTGACCGCAGATGTGTTTCTATGCTTCAAATATCAACCAAGAATAATGCTGATGCTAAGGAAAGGTGCAAACCACTTGCAGTCTGCACCCTGATAGATTACACAAGCCTGGAGCAAACTGGTGGCACCTGCTGCTGACTTGCAGCTTCCAGAGTTGATACCATGGATGTCCTCTCCGCAGGTCCCACTGAAGCATTATTCATCTGCGTTGGTTACTGTTAGTTTTACACTGATGCAGGGTAAGCATTGGGTATATTAACTGAGTGTTAATTAAAACACTGCATTAAATCCTTAAGGTTCCAGAAAGGACAACCTCTAAATTTTACAGCAGGGAGCAACCTGGCCATCAGCAATGCCTCTCAAGGTAAGCTTTTAAGTGTTTTATGTTTATACTAACACTGAATTATTTCTAATAGGAAAACTAAAGTAAATTGATTAAAAGCAAACCCATAACCTCAGTAATACCAAAACTGACCTGGGCTCATACCTTTATCTTGTCTCTTGAGTCTGTCCACAAAAATAAATAAGTTATGGCAATCATTAAAAGAAACTGGCTTAGGCACTTGCTTCAGAGCTAAGATCAGGAAGCTAGATTAAAGAGAAACAAACCTCTTGTAGGTACTCTTCTCATTTTCATGCAAGGGAGTTCTATCTTCTGCTGTAAAAATGCATTTTTACTACATGAGGGCTTTTCCATTTGTAATAATTCCTGCAATTAGTTATTTCATTTCATTCAGCCTGTTTGGCATCCCCATGTGGGTCACATGCAAGTTCTGCATCCATTTTCCAGTCAACAGGTGGTGTGTTGTCCAGTCATTTACCTCCTCCTGCCTTGATGATGCTTTATTTTCCTTCCACATTAAAAAGGCTGCTGAAGGTATAAGTTGAGATCCCGCCTGGGTGCTCTTGCAGAGGCCCTATACTGGGGTCATGTGCCATTGGTTTCAAAGAGGAGTTAGTTGGCTGGGTACTTTGGTGAGTGAGGAGTCTACCCCAACTCCATGTACAAGCCCTCATAGCTTGTGAAGCTTGTGTCTGTAGCGGCTTGAACAGGCTGTCTGTAGATGTGTCTTGGCAGTCTGCCCTTCACTTTAGTATACTTTTTTTACATATCCCAAGAGAAATGGCCAAGGATGCAGAGACCTTAGCAGCAAAGGGTAGTCCCCACTGGATATCTAATCAGGGAACATAATTCTGCAAGAAACTAGGGTTGGAGGAATTTGAAAAGGAAGTAAATGTAGCTGACATAACAAAATAACATGCAGCACTTCTGATGAGCCAGAGTCAGAAACATCATCTGAAATAACTCTCAAGTGAAGGCAAGCTGTAAATGCTTTCCACTTAGCAGTTATAGGAGGCAAAGCAGAATGGAAATGTGAAGTAAATCACAGTGTTACAAGCAAGTGACTTCTGAGCTTGGATTATCTGGGTGAGCCACTGTTCTACTTCACAGCACGGCTGAGGCTGGAAGTGAACTCTGAAGGTCATCTCATCCAGTGTTCATGCTTAAGCATGACTACCTAGAACTGGCTGCACAGGACTGTGTGCAGGCAGCTCACAAGATTGGCAGCACGCTTTAGTGTTGGATGTGTTCCTTTGTCCCTTGATAAGTGTGTGATGATGTATCTTCTTAGGGGATACTGGAGCAGGTTTCAGTATTTGTATGTGATGGTTTGGGTGACCCCCACCCCCCACACTATTAGAAATCACCCAGACTAGACTCAGTCGGCTCTGGAAATTTGAATGAAGCTTATATTTACAGCTAGCACAATATACAAGCAGATATTTACAGTATATACAGATATATACAGAAATAGGCAAGGTAAAAACAGACACAACTCCCCTCCCAGAAACCTGAGTCCTCAGAGGGGCTCTCAACCACCCCTCACCTTCCCCCTACCCCTCTCAACCTTACCCCAGTCCCAAGGAAGAATGGAGGTCCGGCCAAGAGGATTAAGCAAAGGTGAATCAGCCACAAAAGCAAAGGGAGGGTGAGGTTAGAAAGCAAGATGGAGTTCAGCCAGCAGCCACGAGCTCCACAGTAGGCAAAAGTAGAAGAGGACAGCCCAGCACCAAGTGCAGAGCAAAGGTGACCTTATCTTTTGTTTTGCCTTTCTTCCTTACACATCTCAGCAAGACTGTGAGGGAAGTAGACACCATTTTCATTTCTCAGCCTATCATCTAGTTCTTCTCACCAAAACATTCTAGCTAGGCTCAAACTAGCACATTGTAGAAGTCATGAGATTTTGGACTCAGGAGTGGCAGATCTGAAGAGGCCAAGAGAGAAGTGCATATAGTAGGATGTTTTGTAATGACTTTGTTATCTCTGTAATCTCCCAGAATGGCTGCCCAGAGGAAACTGTCCCCTCCATCGTCTTCTCTCACTACTAGACAGTGGCAATGAATATATATCTTTTGTTTATAAGGAGTATTATATAGTAACAGCTGACAGCTCAAGTCAGTGACCTAGGAGGTCTCTTCCAGTCTGTGTTTCTACATGCAGGATAACCTGATCTGCTTTTTGTCTTTCTGTTTAGTAATGCTCATCAGTCATCCCCTGGGGGACATGCTCCGAAGTTAAACAGCAGCAGCACTCCCAGCAACACGCAGTGGGAGATGGGATCTCATCAGAGCAGTTGGTCCACCTCAGGTGATTCCCCAATCTAAAATTCATCAGTCAAAATGTGCAAAATTCCTATCATGTGAAATGAGCTTCTGCAGAATATCAAATGCTGCATTGCAAATGAGATTTTTTTTTTACTAGACTTCTGGTGATAGGCTTTTGAAAGCCCTCTGAATTTTACGGGTCCATGTTCCTAAAATATAAACACTTCCTCTTTGGAGTCAAAAAGTGACTGTGATGAACATATTTCTGTATGGAAAATTTGAACTGCCTCAATTAGAAATTGCAAAAAAATCTGTTCTGTTGCACTTACTGACACCGCTGAAACTCAGCAGAGCCAGCTTTACAGACATGCAGATGTAATTCAGTGTTAATGTTCACCCACTGGCATTTTCTGCATAACCATATGCTGGTTTTCTGCATTGCCCACTGATAAGATGATACAGATGGGCAGTTGCTCTGCACTGGTATTTCTGCACTCTAACAGTCAGCTGAAGGAAGCATTAAGACTCTGGACAGCACCTTATGAAATGTTTCTCCAATATTGTTTTATCTGCAGAAAAACAGTGGAGCTGGAAAAAAAGACAAAAGAAGTTGGGAGGCAGAGTTAGCTTCATCTAATTTAAGCCAGGTGCAGCTTTTTAAGCTATCCTGGTATCACTGTAGCAACACAGGAATGCAGTGGGCTTGCTCATGATTGTGCAGGTATTCTGCAGTACAGACTCTGGTACCTGAGATATGATCTGAGATTCTGGCAGATGGAAGACATGGAGCAGAAGTGGACAGCTTAGTTCTTCTGTTATTGTTCCTGAGGGGTGTTTTCTGTGGTCGACTGTAGGACAATCTCTTGTGTAGCTCCTTGCAAAGCAGCGGTGTGTTACACCACTCTGCATCCAGGTTGACTACTAAAGATGGGGGACGTGGGGAATTATGCCTAATTTGAAGCAGAGTGAGTACTGAATATACTCTGAAACCACACCAGTGAGCTGCTGAGGTAATTTATTTTTAAACTGAGGCTTACATTGTTAATTTGCAAGCTCCTGAAGAACAAATTGCTTATTTATTACACTTACACAACCAAGGCAGTTTTGCTTTTGTTAACTACAGAGAGTAGGGAATTTTGCTTCAAGAGGAATCCAATGCACACTTTAAAACGCTTGGGTTTTGTTTCTTTTTGCTCTAATGTCATTTTGTGTTTGAATAACAGCATAGAGATGAACAATGTGCAGCAGTCCAGCTCAGCTTTGCAGTATCTGCACGATGTGTAACTTGTGTGCTATTTTGGCATGGGGAAATGAAAACCTCACCAGCAATGGAAAGAATAGAAAACCTCCCTTGTGGTTTAAAATGTCTGCTTGGGTTCTTAAGTGTCATTAAATTACATACAGTTCTGGCATGTGGTGTTCCAGAAAGAGTTTGTTGCTTTCCCAAACCCACGGGGATAACGGATTGGGTAGGAAAAGGAATATGAATATTTCAAAGCTCATACTTCTGTTGAGCTGCTTAGGTGCTCATTGACCAATAAAGAATTCTGAATTTTAAAAGCTTTGCAAAATGCATGAATACATGAAGCTATTGTGATGAAACTCTCTAAATTACCAACTACAAATCCTAATTTGTGTGAGCCTAAATTCTACTCCCTTAACTTACAAGGAGTCCTGTTGGTAGCAGTGGGATAGTCATGGGAGAAATTGCTGAATGAGGCAGATGCTTAGCTGGCTGATGTGCCTTCACCCTGCTGCTGGGACGCATCTGCTTTCTCTCCCTTGTGTCAGGAATTGTGTACAGAAGAATCCATCTCTCAAGGCTGCTTTTGCTCTTCTCGGGTAGTTTTGTGGGGAGAGGGGGGCATTGAAAGGGAAGATTCACTTAATTACTTGCAAGAGCTCCTCTTTGATGTGGCATCAGCACATGCAGATGGACTCAGCTCCTCCAGTCTTGTTTGCTTGGATATTCCATAGCTATGCAAGCATGATAGCAAATATAGGTTCCCATACCACCTGGGAGGGGAGCTTAGTGCCACAGCCTGCCTGCTGCCCATACCTAACCTTGGACAGAGCATCACTGCAGAAATACAGGCTGCTATTGCCTACTTCTCCATGGTATGGAGTGGAAGTGGGAGCTCAGAAGTTACATGCTTTGTGCCTCAAGAGAAGCAGGGACTGGAAAATGGTTTTGCTTGTTCTACTGGGGAAGTGGTGAATCCTCTTCTGCTTTTAGCTTGACCTCATGTTCATGAGTGGAGTTCAGTGCAGCTGTTTGCCCTCAAGCCCAGCTGAGTTTAGAGAATGGAACCCATTGACTGGTTTTGTGCAACAGTTTTATGAAGGCTATGAAAAAATGCTCATGTTTCATGTTTGCTCATGAAAAAATGCATCGAGACCCAGGCTCCTGGAACCTCTCTCTGACCTCCTTGCCTGCAGTCACAGGAATGTGGCTGGGTAGCACCTTCAGTGCAGGAATATGACCAGTTGCTGATAATATGTGCTGCCCCCCTCTCTTTTCCCTTGCAAGCTGCCTTCCAGGCCATGGAACGTTTGCTGTTCTGTAGTGGGAGTATGTTGCCAAGGTTTTGGTCTGTTTCTCTTCCTCTTGCAGCATTAAACTGCGCCACTGTCAATTTCTATACATAATATTGTGGCTTCCCGAACCACTGGGGAACAAGCAAAATGTTTCCCTTTGCAACAAAGGGGGGGAAAAAGTTTGCCAGCAGAGGCAGGTGTCTACTTCGGGTGGTGACTGTATGTGCTTGTCGTATTGGTCTGCTCTCTGTCTCCTGCAGTTAGCAAACAAAAAATAATGCTGTTGTTGTTTTGATTTGTTTTGGTTTTGTGTTTTCCCCCAGGGAATCCAGGACCAACCAAGGCAGAGAACTCTTTGTTCCAGAACCACTTGCAGCTGCATAAGAAGTCTGAAAAAGTTCCTCATTCAGGCCAGATTGCAGTAGGTTCTTTACATCCACTGATATTTTTTGATTTCTTCTTACTTTCACTGAGGATATGTCCCTGCAGACAGCTCCTCTGTTGGTGCTTGAGTTTGCTGGCTAATGAGCCCTCCTGAGAGACTGCGTGGGGTTGGCGAGAGCTTACTGTGTGTCATCAGCTTTCAGTCTGGGACTAGCCTGTGTCCAGCTCAGGTCATGAGCAGAGAGTCTAGCTTTTCTGAGTCTGTCTGACCATAAATCTTTAGAAACAAAGGGTATGTCTGCAGTATTTCAGGAAGTCATTGGTCAGTTGTCATGCAGCCCAGAAGTCCAGACAATGTTAGTGACTCCTGCAAATATCTAGCATGTAATTGCCTGGAATATGCACTACAGGCTACAACACACTCAAGACCATCCTGGCTGTCTGATAGAAAGGATAGTTGCTACTTCTCTGTCTTGTTTACTGAGGCATTTCTTTCCTTGGGTGGTGTTTGAGGTGTGTGTGATAACTATCAGACAACTGGAGCGCAGTGCCTTGTGCAAGAGCTCACGTGTGGGATGCTTGGCATTTTAAAGCTTACAGGCAGGCCTGTGGGGCAGCAGGGGACAGCTGGAACTTAGCGGAGACACCAGCACTCCTGGCTTGTCGGAGACGTGTGTTCCCTTAGGGCTGAGGTCTCTAGCTGCCCTGTGAGGGTGGACCGTGGCAGCATTGGTATTGCCTTTCCAGCTCAAAGGTGCTTTGCACCTGGTCTGTGCAGGCAGAGCCTGTGCTCAGGCATAGTCCCACAAGCCTTGAGGTAGTCCAGGGCTGGAACCGAACTCGACTTGGGAAATGCTTTAGGCCTGTCACAGACTGCTCCTTGTGT
This sequence comes from Tricholaema leucomelas, assembly GCA_013400475.1. Lineage (NCBI taxonomy): Eukaryota > Metazoa > Chordata > Aves > Piciformes > Lybiidae > Tricholaema lacrymosa > Tricholaema leucomelas. The sequence continues at coordinate 1,125,122 of WAAF01007965.1, forward strand.
GAGAAATAAGTACTGCTGTGCTCCTGCAGAGCACATAGATGGAATCACAAAGGTTTGAGATTCAAAATCACATACTGACTAAAGTTAGTGACCTGTGAGCTTTTAGTAAAATCAGGTGTTTTGGCATGAGTCACTTTCCTGTGTGAAATACCAACTTGTAATGGACCAACAAAAGCAGCAGCTTCCTAATAAAGACCTTTTTTTGGTGTGGAAGTGACAATAACTGTATTTGTTGGGACAGGGAAATACTAGACATGCTATTTAGTGATGGGTTCTCCTATGAGGGAAAAAAAAGGCAACTGAATTTTCTTTATGCAGAATCCAGGTTCCTTTGCCAAGGGGAAGGACAGTGCCAACTCCCTCTTAAAAGCAGCAGACTATTCCTCATCAAGTGACGAAGTCAGCAGCAGTGATGAAGATGACATGAACCACACCAGGTTGGCTTGACTTCTTTTTTTTTTTACCTTTTTATTACTTCTATATATCTAGAAAAATACTTAAATACTTAAGTACTTAAATGCTACTTCCCCTCTGAAGTTACTATCAGTCATTTGTGTCAGTTGTAATTAAGTAGTTTAATCACAGTATTAATGAACTCCCAGGGGTGAATGTTTGCTCCATCAGATGTATGCAGTGTAATAAGCTTTGATAACTTGCTGCCCTGGGACAATGAGGAAATGTCTCGTTTTAACTGAATATCAATAGGTAGTGCTTTTTGTGGAGATTACTTCACACTCATCTATGTTTAAATGCTATTTCTGAAAGAGAAAAAAGGAGAAAGAAAACTACTGTACACCTTCTTGCTAAATGCAGAGTACAGTGAAACAGAAAGGCAGTCATGGCTCTTGTATTCAGATAGGTATTCACTCCAGGAGAAATAATTACCACTGAAAAGCTGATTCCTTCATCAGAGCTGTTTATAAAGAAGGGATGTTGTAAACAGAGTATTTATTTATTTTGCTGTCTTTTTGATAATGTTGTTTTGCCCAATTGCTGTGATTGCCAGATGAAGCTGTGGCTTGTACCGGCCTCTACCACCTGAACTGTTTCTGACTTTCCAGTTTCTTTTGTTGATTTTGTGCCTAATGTCTTGTGGTGTTTTTGATGTCATGCAAAATGTGTATTCTGCTGACAAATAGTGGAGTGTGAATAGCCTGATAGTCCAAGAGGAGAGAGTGAGGAGATCAGTCAGCCAGCCCTGCTGTTTGCAACAGCAAGCAGAAGGAGCTTTTAGTATTTGCAAGAAAATTCAAACTTTCATTCTTTAAGAATCTTAAATTTAATTCAAGTTCTAGGATTTTACTTTGAAGTGTATCATAAGGCCACAGAGCTCTCTGGAATGGGGTCTTGCTCTTCTGACATAATTGCAGATGCAGTGTTGTCAGTCTTCAGAAGAGATGCACAGATTTGTAGCACTGTTGGCAAGCTATTGCATTGGCCTGGTACCAGTCCTTTCCCCTGTGCTGCTCTGAAGAAGGTAGTTTTCGTGCCTGCATATGGTCCTGATTTGCATTTCTGAAGTTTCTTTTCAAAGCTGAGGGATGAGGGAGAACATTAAAAACCTTGTGTCTTATTTGGTGCACCTGAAAGAGCTGTCTTTTTACTCTAATGCCTTTATTTTCTTAGTGCTCCTCTTCCAAAACACCTTGTTCTGATTTGTAAAAAGTTTTATTCACTCTAGGTCATAGAAATTCATCCTAGACCTCAGAAAGACTCTACATAAATATATGGATTTGCCCCATAGCAATGACTTTGCTGTGTAAGTGCTAGATTGCTGTGGTCCTTGCATGCTGTAATGATTTGAAGGAGCTTTTGGGGAATCTGCATGTGTTACTCACATCTTCTGTGTGTGAGATCCACCAGTCCCTGCTCAGTCCACTTCTCTAGAGATGATACCATCAGGCTTGCCTTCCTCTGCACACAGTCCCCACAAGAACTGCTGTAAAATCCAAAGTGCAATCTTGTCTGTGAACACAATCTCTTCACCTTGGCTGAACAGCATTTATATTAGAGATATTTTGTGAAATATGTCTTTGTTAGTACCAAGTAAATAGCAAAAAGGAGAGTGGTCAAAGTGAAGGCAGTGACCGGCATGGAAACCTTGCATATTCTGGAGAAAGTGAAAGGTTTTGGTTGTCTTTCCCCCTAAAGCATGTGAGTGCAGGGTCTGAAGCCTTTTGCAATCTGTAGGAGTGTTTCTCCTTTGGTTGAGACATCTCGGGACAAGTTTTATTTGGCCCTTGAAAACAATCTATGTTTTCTTGGTCTTGCCTGGGCTGTGAACAGCTTTAGATGTCCATGCTGCATCTTTTATGGACGTGCCCAGTCGCAAGACTAGACTTGGTATATGCAAGACAAAAGGCTTCATATTCTCTTGTTTGAACCCTGTTAGCCACCCTGAGAAGGCTTATTTTTGCTCAGGGCTAAAGGCTTCCCTCTTTCACCAGTAAGCCAATTTGTCTAGAGCATATCTGCTCCACTGATGCTAGTTTCTCCCACTCTGTTAATAGAGAGTGCTTCCTGTTCTGATGCCTGCGGCATTCACAGCCTCCCTAAAACACGGGTTTCCTGGGGCTCATTTTGTTTAGTTCAGTTTCCTCTCTCTGGTCTTTATATGCTGTTCCCTACCAAAATTTGAGTAAGGTGGATGCAGCTGTGTACTTGGCTAGGAATTACTTCTTCCCCTTTTGGTCACTGTTGAAGACAGGTATCGTGCTGGGTGGGTTTTTGGCTCCAGTCAATCCAGCAGCTCTTAAGATCTACTTTCTGTCTCTGTGCACTGGGCAATATTTTCTTTGCTGCTTAATGTATAAGGTGAGGATGTCTGCTTCAGGGAGTGATTCACAGTATGAAATTCCTGTGTAGCCTTTTCCACTAGGCACTGGCAGGAGAGGTCCCTGATAGCACAGCCGTCGCTCTCCTGCTTCCAAGGGCAGCTTACACTCGTTCTCTGGAGAGCAGGGTGGCTGATAATTGCACCCCTCAGGGTAGCGTAAGAGGGGAGGCAGGAGAAGTTCTGAATTAGGCACTTTGCAAATGACTGCTTCAGGTACCAGCTCTCACTTGCCTGAGTTATGCAGTGTCTGAAAAACGATGGATGAAATGCAGGGAGATGAAGGAATGCTCTCTTCATCGAGGTGGGGAGAGCTTCCTGCTGTGAGTGATCCTTCCTCAGGCGCAAGTTCATTCAGGCACATCGACTGACTAATCAGCTTGCTTTTGTATAGGAATCTTTAAGTGTAAGCAGCGAATGCTAATTATGCTCACTTTGGAACATGTGTATGTGGGGGCTTTTGCCTTTTTTTTTCCTTCTTCTTCTCCCCTGAAGTAGTTCTGTTCATTAATTGGCGTTTGTTTCCAGGCAACTGCTAAGCAGCAGAGTGGCAGATTTCTCAAGGACGAGAGTACCAGATGGAATTGAACTGAAACCCCAAAGCAGCATCGGAGAACAGAAGGTAATTCGGCCCTGTGTAAGGGGGTGGCTGCAGTGGGGGGAGAGTGGGATCGTTAATGTCTATGATAAACGCCATATCCATTTCTTCTCCGCAGCATTTTCACTCCGAGTCCTGCTCTGTCACTGCAAATTATAGCTGTAAGCCTCCAAAAAATGTGTAGTTGCAGGTTTTGTGCTTCCTATAAAAATTCTTACATTTAGGTATGAAATTGCACTTCTCTATTTGTCCTTGTTATTGACCTGGTAGTGGCTTCTGATGTGAATCTATCTCTCGAGGGCACAGGGCAGGTTGCAAGAAGCAGTCCTGTTGGTTATTGTTGGTTTGCATTCTTGCTGTTTTAAAAACGTGTGACCTTTTTATATTCCAGTTTAAAGAGAACTATCTCTCACTACTTAAAATATTACCAGGAGAGGGGAAAAAAAACCACTTCATCACTTCATCTCTCCCTACAGGCTTAACCACCATACATGTCTTCTCTTATATCATGCTGTGGTTCCTTCCCAGCTGTAGTTTCTAGTAGAGACTTCAAATCATGTGGATTTTCCCCCTGTGATAAATATTAGTGCAGAAGAGATGAAGGCAGACAAAGCAGAGCAATGTTCTTTGTGGTCAAAACCAAAAGGAAAAAACTACAGTAATCAGACTTTGAGTCGGTGTCAGAGCACTTCTCACATAGTACTGAGCGTAGTTGCATCTCACAGATAGGGAAAACAAATTGGTGTGAAACTGATGTTTTCCCCAAAGCTGCTGTGTGAGCTTTGGTGGCAGGGCCAGGAAGGAAAAGGAGTTTACTTCACCTTTAGTGTGTGATCTCTACATGTCAGCACACAGTGGCACCTTTCCTGACTGGGGAAGACGTCCTACTGGTGGTTCATCACACCATCCTCAAGGACAGAAGACTCTGTTTCAGAGGAGCAGTAAACGGGGCTGTGGCAAACCCAGCCTCTAATGCTTTCCCTCTCTCCTGATATCCATTGAAAATAGGCTGCTTGAGGGAAAGGAGAAGGCTTAGGTCTTCCAGGCCCAGACTGAGGACGAAAGAGAATGGCAAAAAGTGGAGGTCATGTTTTCTGCTGGGTTTAGAGAGGACAGCGTGGGGGAGAGAGCAGACAGATGGCCGCCATGGCTCCTCACAGACCTCTCTGATGCCTTCTAGTCACCTTCTTTCTCATAGAGGCTCCTGTGTGTTTCTCCCACCTCTCTTTCACCAACTACACCCATCATGAGTCTCCAAAACTTCTTCAGATGTCCATTTCAGTGGCCCATTAGCATGAACTGGTTTAAAGTGGTTGGAGTGTACCAAACTGCACAGATTATTCAAATGGGGGATTGGTTCAGTTCAGCTGAATCTGACTCGCAAATGAACAAAAACCAACCCCAAACAAACAAAACAAAAAAACACTGATATGGGTCAAGAACTGGCTGGAGGGCTGGGCCCAGAGAGTGGTGGTGAATGGTGGCACATCCAGTTGGCAGCCAGTCAGTAGTTGTGTCCCCCAAGGACCAGTGCTGAGCCCAGTCCTGCACAATGTCTTTACTGATGATCTGGACCAAGAGATTGAGTCCAGCATCGGTAAGTTTGCAGATGACCTCTGCCTCTGTATTTTGTGCTGTCAGGAAGAGATCCCTAGCGGTACCTCACGCCTTACAGTGTTGACAAGTATTTCCTTGAAGCTGGTGGGATTCTGCAAGGATCTGTCTGCAGTGCCAGGCATCGTTGTACTGGACCCTACTGAATGTAGACCCTACTGAATTCTAGAATGAGGTTTCCTGATTGAGTAAATGTAAAATAGCAATGAAATGAGTGGAAAGGGGCTTTGAACTAAATGCATGTCCAGAACCAAGAAGTGCCTGTGATAGGTAGAGGTCAGGCCTGTAACATTAGGACAAGTCCTTTGGCTCTGTCTCAAGTGTCTCTGAGGATGAAGTTGCTTCTTTTCCTATGGTTGAGGTAACACAGATGAGGACCATTTGTGGAGCACTCCAGGAGTGGACGCTTGTGTTCACATCTCAGGTAGTTGCCACATGCTGTTGTATTTAATTTTTCACTTTAATCCTTCTGTAGGGCTTGCCTTTAAGTGGTGCACCACGCAGAGCACCCTTCCCCAGACCTTCCTCATTTGGCACCCTAATGATCAAGAATTGCAGCATGCAATGGAAGTCTGCAAAGTGTGGACTTTAACTGTGTGTTCTCATGTGCAGGATCAGCTTTTAGGGAAACAAATTTGTAGCATTCAAGAAGGCCTCTGGAGTATAAACAACCAGAACTATCTCCTGCCAGATCTTCTCCAGCAAAGCCAAATTTCAGACTCCGTGAACCCACAAAAAGTGCCACTGACCGGCCAAGAATCTCAGAACAAACCTCTGAACAAGGTAAGAGATGGAATTGCAGATGTAATTAATTGTACCAGCAATTGCCTCCAGCCTTTAAGAGTCTGAGATTGAGAGGCTTTAAACTTCATCTATCCTGTCTCTTTGTGATGAGATTTTTCACCACATCCCTTGTTTTTCTTTAGAAATTTCATGTAGCAGACAGTTAAGAAATCTTGAACTCTGTAACAGATTTTATTGTTTCACTTCTTTGACCCTAACTCTCTCTGCTCCCTTTTCTTTCCTTCCTTCTTTTTTCCCTTTTATACAAGCTAGAAGGGCACATACTCTCTGCTTCTTTACCTGTCATGTCAGCAGTGCAGTGCTCTTGTCTCCTGCTCATTGTCCCTGGTTTTATTCCATCTGAATGTCAGAGGAAAGTGTACAGAGGCCACGGCAGCATGTCCCAGCAGCCCCAGAGAAGCACAGGGGTCCCCTGTGGAGAAGCATGTCACTGGAGGCAGATAACAGATCTGTAAGGGGTTGGGTCACTATATATTGCCTCAGTTGAGGCAACAGCATTTGGACAATGCTGTACTGCAGACAAGACGGCAGGGAATAATCGAGGTGCTTTTCTTCTGGGGACTGGTTATCTCAGTGCAGCACCTCGATAGGTGTCCCAGTGCAACTCCTTGCTCAGCCCTCCTCTTCTGTCACTGAATTTGTACCATGTAGCTCCTGCTTTAAGACTGTTTGTCGTTCCTGAGTATGCCACATGCCATTTCTTCTGAACCTCTCTGTGCTGTCTGCTCCCCTGGCATTATCTTCCTGAAGCAGCTCTTATTTTTCCTTGTAGACTCCCTGCACTGAAGGCACACCTTCAAAGAGCAGTACATCATCTACAACATCCTTTACTTCATTCATAGATCCTAGACTTCTGCCAATCACCCCTCCCACCAGTCCAGTAGGACCTTCCTGTAGTTCTCGTGAGTATGTTTTACACTTCTCATAAAATGCCAGTCCTGGTTTCTTTTGTTATCAGGATGAGGAGGGTTTATTGCTTCGAAGCAAAAGCTGCCACTAACATCTCTGGAAACTGAAACTTTACATTGCTGTGGATTTTCATTGTACTGTTTCTGCCCTTCTTGCCTATGTGGTTTGCTCTGCTGCTGTGCTTACTCTCCTGGTGCTTAAGGAATGCCAGAGGAATTTTCCAGATGTGTGTTTCTTTAACTATGTAATGCTAGTGTTTTCTTGCCCCTCTGAGGTTCCTTCTGTTGTGGTCTAATGTGAGATGCAGCCAGACAGTCACACTTCTCATGACTGCACGTGTTTTCCTTTCTAGCATGCAATGCAAAACCTGAGCCTGTCAGGAGAGAAAATGCAAGAAAGGGCTCCGTTGTCAATGTCAACCCAACCAATATCCGCCCTCAGAGTGACAGTCCAGAAATCCGTAAATACAAGAAGAAATTCAACTCAGAGGTCCTGTGTGCTGCTTTATGGGGTAAGCTCAGTAGTATCTGGGCATGTGTATGGAGAGAAGCCAGCAGAAGGGGAGGCTGGCAGAACTTGCAAGGCAGATTTCACAGTTGTATTGCACCTCTCCTGTCAGAAAGTCCCGGAGTGGATCACTGAGTAGATACCTGCATCACTCACATGACATGGCCTCCCTGGTGGAAGATGGCAAACAGATGACTTACAGTTGCAAGGAATTTTGTGCATCAGAATGAGAAAATGTTTTGACTGAGCACCAAACTGAAACTCTGCTTGCTGAAAGAGCCAAAAGTTGCAAATGTGTTAGTAACTTGTGCGGCTCAGGATAATTATTCTTGTCTTAGCTGTGTACAAGTACAGCTGATCACACTAAGCACTGAGTCAGTGGAAACAATCCAAAACTGAAGGCTTTTGCTGTCCTGTGTGTTAGGTATTCCAAGAATCTGAAGCAGCAGGTCAGGTGTCAGTCTTTCCAAAAGCTTGGCTTCCTAAGCTCCTCCTGTGAGTGTTTACTCAGACCCTTTCTGGATCACCGTTTTCACAGGGTTGGGTTCACATCCTGTAAAATCAAGATGAGTGTAGTCAAAGCAGTTTCCAGCAAATGTAGGCTTGGTCTCAGCCTCACATTAGATAAGCTCTTGAGTTGTTTTAACCATCTTCTACTTCAGAAGAACAGGTGTATTATATAACACTCACTCAGACTTTTACTTCTCACCTTTTAAGTCTGGAATGGAGAATGAACAAAGTAGATAAAACATCATCCAAAGGAATCACAGAATGTTAGAGATTGGAAGGGACCTCCGGAGATCGAGTCCAGCCCCCCTGCCAAGGCATGATCACCTAGTGCAGGCTGCACAGGTTTTGAAGGTCTCCAGAGAAGGAGGCTCCACGACCTCTGTAGGCAGGCTGTTCCAGTGCTTTGTCACCCTCACTGTACAGAAATGTCTCCTTATGTTGAGGTGAGACCTCCTGTGTTCTAGCTGGTACTCATTGTTCCTTGTCCTATCACTGGGCACCACCAAAAGAGAGTGGCACCTTCATCGTGACACCCACCCCTCAGCTATTTATAGATGTTGATAATATCCCCTCTCAGCTTTCTCTCAAGACTAAACAGCCTCAGATGTCTCAGTCTTTCTTCACAGGAGAGATATTAGAATCCTGCAGTCATCTTCCCAGCTCTCCATTGGATTCTCTGCAGCAGATCTGTCTCTCTTGAATTGGCAAACCCAAAAGTGGACACAGCATTCCAGGTGTGGTCTTACAGGGGCAGAGTAGAGGAGGAGCAGAACCTCCCTAGACCTGCTGGACATACTGTTCTTAATGCACTCCAGGACACTGTGTGGATTTCCAGCTTATGGCTTCACAGATTTTGAGTAATGCATGTTTGTAGGAGACTGAGATTTTAAATTAAGAACAGAGCTGCCTGGTAAGGTCTGTAATTAAATGTGCATTGAGGCTGAAGAGCGCCAGGTACTCATCAGAGCATTGCCAGCAGAGGAGGTTTCTTGTTACAGCAAGGTACCTCATGGTGTTTCTTTAGAACATAGTGATTAGGAGACATAGCCGTCATGCCAGCTGAACACAATTGACTACATCCTCTGATGTCAGCAACCCACTAGAGCCTTCACTTCCTTGGGAGCAGTCGAGTTTCAGGTGGATTCACTTTAATTTGGCATTTGAAAGCATTCTCACAAACCAGACCTTTTTCAATCAAACACTCTTAACAGCAGCCCTTCTTCCCACGAGTTTAGTCCTGCTGTGATACAAGTGCTGTGTTTAGAGAAAGAGGGATTTACTGCTTGGTTTTTTATTCCTAGGGTCTCTTAGATCATTTTGTTGGATCTCCTGTATTGCCAGTGGAGTGGTGCTGGACTGGTACTTTTGCAGTGTTCACAGTCACTTACCAAGGTCACCTGAAAAGTTTGAGTTCACAAAGCATTTTCCTTTCTCCTGAAATCAGCACTGATGTCCAAGTTACATGGCCATATTAATGTTATGATAGGTAAAAACTCTAATAGTGAGATCCTTTTTTTTCTGTTAAATTTTCCTGGAGGTCATCCACAGAGCCACAGAGAAATTATCAGGTATCATTAAGTGAGACTAAATAAGAATTGGTTCTCAAAACAATGAATGCTCGATGGCCTCAGAATCATTAGGGGATTTATGTGGGTTGGGGTTTTTTTGTGTATCAACAGGAGTAAATTTACTGGTGGGAACAGAGAATGGATTGTGGCTGCTGGACAGAAGCGGGCAAGGAAGAGTTTATACACTGATAACGAGGAGACGGTTCCAGCAAATGGATGTTCTGGAAGGACTCAATGTGCTAATTACTATATCAGGTTAGTTCAGCATCTAAAAGTATCTGACCTGCCTTGGGTTTGGAAGCAATTAAAAAGAAGAATTAGGTTATAAACTAGGTTGAGGAATTTCCTCTTACAGAAAGTCACAGGATAGTTACTCTTGTTAATAGGAAAACTCTCTTGAATTTTTAACATTTACATTCTCATTTTGGAGCGGCCTTGGGATATTTCATTACCTTGTTAATGGGTAAAAGGCTTTGTGGGAAGTATGAAGCCTCTCATATCTTTAAAATTAACTCTCAGCAAGTTACAGTTTGTCAGTCTTTGCTTCTTTCTGTGATGGGTGAGCATTTATCCAAGAACAATGACACTAAAATACCATTAAATAACCTCATTCTATGTTTAACGAGATGTAGGAGCAGTAACATGAGTGTGATCTATAGTGTTTCACATCAGTAACACTAAATAGAGGAGTGTCTTCAACCTCTGCTAACAAACAGCTTGACTTCTGCTCTGCAAGGTACTGAGGCCCTTGGTCACCATGGATGAGTGTGGTCTCAGAGGGTGCTTAGTACTTAACAGGGTCGGGTCCAGCAAGTAATGACAGGTCCTTGTTTCCAACCAAGCCCACCATGGTAGGTGGTGGTGAGAGCCATTCGTTGTGTATTGCCAGGTACCGTTGTTCGTGTGACACAGTCCTTCTCTTCAGACTAAGCGGTGATCTCAGACTGTGTTGTTGACTTGTATGCATTTACAAACTAAAGCAACACCAAGACTGACTGAGATAAAAGATGACAAAGTGATTCTCACCAGGAAAGGCATCCAAAAGAAAGTATCTAGTACTAATGAAGATTGTCAGTTAATTAGAACTGAGTCACTTACATTGGCCATTGTAGCCATACCTGCGTTCCTTCCTTCATGTCAAAGAGTAAATGCCAGATCATGTGATTATTTCTGATAATACAGGATCTATAGAGACCTGTTCTCTGTCCTGAGGGAAGGGTTTGACTCAGCTCTGAAAATCTTTTACGGACCTTGAGTAAGGGCAGGCACTAAATGCCATAGGACTGCTCACGTCCCAGTTGCCTCCCACACGTCACCATCACACAGGGCTTTTCTTCTGTCACCTTGACTAGGCACAGAGACCTGCTCTACTGAAAACTTTGGAGTTTTTTAAGCATGGGAGAGTTGGTGCTTCAGTGAGTGAGTGTGTTGTGTCTGTTTCTGCAAACCCTAGGCAAGAAGAACAAGCTGAGAGTGTACTACTTATCCTGGCTGAGAAATAAAATTTTGCGCAATGACCCAGAGGTGGAGAAGCGGCAGGGCTGGGTGTCTGTGGGTGACCTGGAAGGCTGTGTGCACTACAAAGTTGGTAAGGACTTTTTATTTTCTCCTCCAAGAGCTGCTCAGTCATCATTTTGCATCCCCTGGCACTGGTGTTTTCCTTCAGCCCTGTGTCAGGATTAGACTGGACTGAATATCTCCAAGTTCTTTCAGACCTCCCTGTAAACATGGCAGATGCTTTGCTGCCTGTCATGCCAGGTAGCATCTCTTCTTGTACAGCTGCAGATGGTGTTTCCTCTGGCGGCTCAGAGAAGGGAGTGCCAGCCCTGATCTGTTGCTCAGTTGGTGTTTTAGACATTCTGTAGTTACTGAAGATTGGAGCTGGACTGATGCTTTCTGGCCCCGTGCTGTCCTGCTTCCCTCCTGGTCCTGAGTAACTGTTAAGAAGCTGGACTAGTAGAGTGCTAGTAAATGGTATTTGTCACAGTTCACAGGTAGATCAGACTGGATGTGCTACAGCTCATGCCTGTCTTAGGATCATAAAAGACCTAAATAGACCTTTGTTTAAACTACACACTGGAAATGATATCAGAGGAGTTGGGGAAACATCTTACTTTTATTTAGCTTTGAGGCAGTTCATTCTTTGAGATGAACATCAGTACTGGGATAGTTTCAATCATTTAACTGCATGAGGCGGTTCAGTCATTTAACCGTGCAAGGAGGTGTGATACACAGAGTGCAGGTTTTGCTTTGGTGAAAAATGATGTACTAAAGTGCAGCAGTTTATAGAGTCCAATAGAGGAATGGTAAAGAGGAGCACAGGAGACAGCAGGGTGGCTGAGCTCTCACAAATACCCTGCTTAACTTTTTTTGTTTGTTTCCTTTTGTACCTCGTGGCTTTAAAACTGACAAGGGTTAAATCCAAGAGACAACATGAAACAGATGGGTGCTGTTACTTTCTTTGTGATTATAGCTGAGCACCCACATAGTCCACTTCAGCTGCACATGTTTGGGTTTGGTATGGTCTTTTTATAATAAGAAAATAGTTACCCTAAAGTTAGGCAGACATTTGGTAGCAGTTTCAGTGTTTACATATGATAAGCCACTCTTACTTCTGTGGCGAAACAGCTGCTGTTGTTTTTCTGTCTTGACCTTTGGTTGCCCAGGTAGAAAAGGAAAAAGAAGTGCTCTTCTGCATTTTGCTGGAGTTTTTTGCTTTCTCTGCCTATGTGAGATTGTCCTGATCAGTGTCCATCCTTATTCACTCTTTGTGCATCTGCTTTGCGCTCAGACAGCATGAACTACTCCTTTTATAAGCAGCAAAGGCTGGGGACTTGCAAGAGCAGGCTGCCTTAAACCAGCATGGTCCTTCAGAAAGTGACCCTTACTTCAGCGGCCTTACACCTGCATCTTTGAGAGATCCCTGCCAAGCAGACACTGAGTAGGGTTGGGATGTGATACCCTAGCATTCTGTTTCCAAAGCAAATCCTTGTCTCTGACAGAGTGAAAACACAATGTCCAGAGAAGCTTTAATTTTCAATGTGTGATACATTCTCTCTTCATGTATTTTTGTTGCACTCTGCATGACCTTAATCAGCTTAGAGAAATTGTTCATCTCTTCAATGCTTACTCATCCCAGAAGCATGGGAGTCCTACACCCACGCTAGCACATGGGGATTTAACCCCACGCATGAACAGTGAAATGGAAATTCATCCCGCAGAGCGTAACAAAACTGCTCAGCCAACAACCACCGCTGCTGCAAAAGCAGCTTATTCACAACCAGCAGTGTTGGAGTGTGTTCACACTTAAAGTAGCTTGGCTTAACTGCAGGGTCAAGACCTTTTTTTTCTGACTACTAAGATTTTATTATTTTATTTATAGGTACTTAAAAAGCAATACATAAATGTTGTCAACAGTCATCTGGCTTTACCGAGAACAAACAAACTACAGGTCTTCAGTCAAAATGTTGTCACTAGCAATATTAAACACTGATGTCCAGAATCCATTAGTCTCCCTTGCTGGATAATGTCTGCCTCTATAAGTAGTCCATTGAAATTATTTCGTGTGATGAGCTGGTCTTTGATTTAAGCATCTGTGTGGTACCTAAGGAATTGTTCTTGTATTACAGTAAAATACGAGAGAATCAAATTCCTTGTAATTGCTTTGAAAAACTCAGTGGAGATTTATGCTTGGGCTCCAAAGCCTTATCACAAATTCATGGCTTTTAAGGTAAGTGAAGCTTCACTTCAATTCAGATGTGTCACTGTCTCTCATCTACTCTTTGCTGGTTGTTGCTTTGTGTAACATTTATTTCTAGTTAATGAAAACATAAGTATTCTTTTAAAGAAAATGTAGCTCATTGGAGAGGCTCTTCAGAGGGACTTGGATAGGCTAGATCAATTGGCCAACGTTCATGGGATGAGTTTCAGCAGTGCCAAATGCCAAGTCCTGCACTTGGGTTCCAACAGCCCCAAGCAACGCTACGGGCTTGGGGCAGTGTGGCTGGAGAGCTGTCTGACAGAAAGGGTTTTGGGGGTTGTAATAGACAGGAGCTGAATATGAGCCAGCAGTGTGCCCAGGCAGCCAAGAAGCCAATGGCATCCTGACTTGCATTAAAAATGCTGTGGGCAGCGGGAGTAAGGAAGTGATTGTCCCCTTGTACTCAGCTTTGGTGAGGCCACACTTTGAGTATTGTGTTCAGTTTGGGGCACCACAATACAAGAAAGATGTGGAGGTGCTGGAGTGGGTCTAGAGGAGGGCAACAAAGCCAGGGAAGGGCCTAGAGAATAAATCTTATGAGGAGTGACTGAGGGAGCTGGGAATTTGAGGAAGAGTAAGCTGAGGGGAGACCTTATTGCTGTCTACAACTACCTGAAAGGAAGTCATGGAAAGGCTGGAGCTGGTCTCTTCTCACAGGTAATTTCAGACAGAACAAGGGGGAATGGCCTCAAGCTGAGACTGGGTAGGTTTAGACTGCNTGAGCCAGCAGTGTGCCCAGGCAGCCAAGAAGCCAATGGCATCCTGACTTGCATTAAAAATGCTGTGGGCAGCGGGAGTAAGGAAGTGATTGTCCCCTTGTACTCAGCTTTGGTGAGGCCACACTTTGAGTATTGTGTTCAGTTTGGGGCACCACAATACAAGAAAGATGTGGAGGTGCTGGAGTGGGTCTAGAGGAGGGCAACAAAGCCAGGGAAGGGCCTAGAGAATAAATCTTATGAGGAGTGACTGAGGGAGCTGGGAATTTGAGGAAGAGTAAGCTGAGGGGAGACCTTATTGCTGTCTACAACTACCTGAAAGGAAGTCATGGAAAGGCTGGAGCTGGTCTCTTCTCACAGGTAATTTCAGACAGAACAAGGGGGAATGGCCTCAAGCTGAGACTGGGTAGGTTTAGACTGCACATTAAAAAAAAGTTTTTCACAGAGAGAGTGGTCAGGCACTGGAATGAGCTGCCCAGGGAGGTGGTGGAGTCACCCACCCTGGATGTGTTTAAGAGTTGTTTGGATGTGGTGCTTAGGGATATGGTTTAAGGTGAATCTTGTAGAGCAGGGTTATAGATTGGACTTGGTGATCCTGAGAGGCTTTTCCAACCTGGATGTTTCTGTGATTAGAATATATATTGGAGATAGTAGGCATGAAACTTAACAGCCATGATCCTGTTGGATGTGAATAACTTGTTACAGTGCTGTGCCAAAATGTGCATTAGAAGTCACAAAGTTGATGCTGATTTCCCTCAAAAAGTGATGCTCAGCCTCCTTTTTGCTTAGTTGCTAGAATCTGTTTTGTTTGGGTTTTTTTCTCACAACAGAGATGAGTTATTCAGTTCTCCTTGAAAGTCTGGGTGAAGGGTACTTAGCTCCCTACATACTGTTTAACAAAAATAGATATCTAACTTAAGAGTTTGGAAAATTCTTAAGGTTGTTTATTTAAATGTACAAACCAGCAGCTTTTATTGCATTCCAAAAGTGTATTTTTCTTTTTCCAGTCCTTTACCTCACTTCATCACAAACCACTGTCAGTTGACCTGACTGTTGAGAATGGACAAAGACTGAAAGTTATATATGGCTCACTAGTAGGCTTTCATGCCATTGATGTGGACTCTGGATCCGTGTATGACCTGTACCTTCCCACACACGTAAGATAGTCCAAAAAAATGACATAAATGCCTCTGTTCTTCGGGCTGTATGTTGATGATGATCAGGGTAAGAGTTGTGCTGTATTTCAAAAGACAGGGTAAGAGAATAATTATTGTATGCCAGCTAATAGAAAACCAATTTTCACATACTTTCATAACACTGAAGCTTTGTTAAAAGGCTTCTACCACATTGAGAATATCAATTTTAATGGTTTAGTGCCAGCCTGTTGTATGAACAGAACATTTTTTAATTGATTTATCCCGGAAATTTAAGACTTCTTAAGCAGTCAAAGACACAATAATATCTACATGAATATAGGTGACTTTTGCAATCTGCCACTGTGCTTTTCAGTCTTATTAGCAAGCTGGATTAAATTATCACTGAATTGAGCTGAAATTTGGCCTGGGTTACAACAACTGTTGCAACATTTTGATCCTGATCCAGGTTCTCCGTGCACCACCGAGTGCCTGTAGCTGGAGGAGCCAGGTATACATGTGCACCTGTGAATAATCTGTTTCTCTACCTCGAAGCAAAGTGGCATTAGTTTCACACGATCACTGATCCAGTCTCCATGTATGAAATGTGATTTGTCTTTCAGTCAGGACTTTGAAGAAACCCAACTTACAGACTAATCTGATGGTTCAGTTGCCTGTGAAATCAGTCCTTAGATTCAAAAGAATGTTAACATTTTCCTCAGGGTTTTCTCATTAGATTGCCAAGAGGGTGGCATGAAGATGTTGATTTCGGGTTGATGGTACATACTGCGTTGTAGGTCTGTTCATTGAGGTGATGGTCATCACTAAATTTCTGCTTAGACTCAGGTAACAGCAAAGTCATTTCCCCTGAAGTGAATGACTGGTATGAAACTATCCAATATGAAGTCTGTGCTATGGTTTTAAACTTGTTTAATTTTTAGCTGTTCCAGATAGTTCTTTTCAAAGCTGTGAGTCTCAAAAGCCAGAGAAACTTGGGGCTTAGGTCCAGGAAACTAGCAGGCTCCCTTGGTTCCAGTCTGATGGGACCTTATGGCAAGGAACTTGCCTGCACACTTGAAAACCTCCCTGAAGTCAACAAAGCTCCATAGAGACTGAGGGTTAGCACATCTGGGTGCCACAGCATCCTTGCATCCCAAGGCTGTGTGACCCAAAGTTATGTTCAGGAGACCTGAAGAAATCTCATCCCAGTTCTGCATGTTGCAGCCTGTACCTTGAACCCTTTGGGGGTTTTTAAATGTTTGGGTTTTTTTTTACCTTTTCTCCCACGTTTTCAAAGCAAATGAAACTTCACACCTCCTGGGCAAGCCACCTGATCACTCCGCTGCCCTAACAAGTGACAGCCTTCAGATTCTCTCAGGCCTCTTTCTGATGGGCAGTGTTTGAGGATGGCTGTTAACTACAAAGTATAAAATCCTGTTCACTATAAAGTAACTTCTGTAGATGTTCCAAACAAACTATTGAATCACTTTTTGATTTCTGTGTTGATTTTTTTTTTCTAAGGGACTTAATATTTGTTTTTTTCAAGGTCTTACTTAATCTGCCAATTAGTAACTTTGTTAACTATGCAATGATGGAAAAAATTCACATCATCTTATAAATCTAAGCGTGGTGCCTGCATACCAACCCCAAAAGCTGGTTGCTAAGCAAGGTGAATAATGACTTGTCAAAAAGATCATTAGCATAATTGCCCAAGATAAGAAAGGCAAAGAAAAAAGTGAACCTTCTTAGAGGCTTCAGTTTTTCAACAGGCTGCAAACATAATTATGTATCAGATGAGAGAGATTTCCCAGGTGACTGCCCTGAATATGTGGGGCACCTTTAAGACTGACTTCATTTGTGTGCACTCTTCAACCAAAAGTTAGCATGCACTAAAAATAAATTTTCCCTTTAGAGTCTGAGACCTGAAATAAATCTGCTGCTGCAGTGCCTCTCTCTTTTTTGCTGTTTTATTATTTTAAAGAGCATCTGCTAGAATCGGAGAATTCTCCGAAGGAGCTTTGTGGTGGCAACAGACTAGACTTTAACAGGCTGACTTTAGATACTCTTGCTTTCTGGTAGCCTCTTTTCCTGGTTCCCCACCTCTTTCTTCATCTCTTACCTGCTTCGATCGCTCATGCGAGTACCAAGGCAACGCATTAAAATTGCTCTGCGGCTCTGGATACCCGTTCTAGTGTTACGGATAGTTGTTGCGGAGGCACGGAGTCAAGTGGTTGGCCTGAGTGTGTTCAGTTGGGCAAGTACAGCTTCAGTGCTTCTTTTACTGTTCATTGTGCCCTTATGGTGTGCATAAATGTATGTGCTGCTGGCTTGTGAAAATGATGTAAACCTCCAGTCATCTGCTTCCTATAAAAATATGAATTGCAGCGGTGTAATTTACTATTTAACATCCTGTTTTGAGTAGTGCTTTAAACAAGGAAATGTTTTGTTGTTGTTGTTTTAAGGCTGTCCTCTTTTTCTTTCAAAAATGCTTTCATAAAACCCCACCTTCGTGGTTGTATACTCAGACTTCCTGGGCTTTTTTCACCTGGGACATGTTGGCTTCTGGGAGAGATCCTGGTGCATTTGAACAGCTGCTAATATAATCTCTGTGTGTGAAATGCTCTGTTCCTGTAGCATGCAGAAAGCGTGTGCTGATCAGCATTGAAATGGGGAACTTTCTAGTAAAGGATGTGGGAAGGGAAGGAGAGAGGCTGGCTGGTATTTGAAAGGTCCAGGTAACTTCTGAACTTGCAGTAAATACTGGTACAGTTACAGGTTTTAGCCTGTGAGTTGGGGATAGGGAAACATCATGGAAAGTGAAAGCACCGATTGCTTGGAAGCTTTTGTCCTTCCTCCGTCTTCTGAAATAATTGTGAATTCAAATTTATTTCACTTCTATTTATGTAACACAAGCGTTTTGTGAGTAAGTAAGTAAATATTATTGTGTCTCAGTGGCTCCATGGCTTCTTGATACCAATTAACACTGGTCAATGTAAAGTGAAATATTGAATGTTGGTTTGTTTGCAAGCCTACCGTCACGTTCAAAATGGGGAGGAGGGGAGAAAGCCTGTTTCAGAGGCTACCTAGCAAACTACACAGCCTTTCTGAAAACAGGCATTTCTTTCACTTTCCATGAGCCATGAGCTCTAGTTGTTGTTTTTATTGCTCTGCCAAGCTAGTTAGATGGATGTAGTCACTAAAATTGCAGTCCATTTTCTGCTATAAATCCTAGTAAAAATATGTTTCTAGATCCAGGGGACTATTCGCCCGCATGCCATTATCATCCTCCCAAACACCAGCGGAATGGAGCTTTTGCTCACCTATGAAGATGAAGGCATCTACATTGATATATATGGGCACTTCACAAAGGAGACTGTTTTACAGTGGGGAGAAATGCCAGCATCCGTAGGTAAGTATGAAAAGTAGCGCTTCGTTAAATGCAAGAATCTGCTGCGTGAAGCCTGACTTCTTGGTATCCATATGAAAGTGGTTGTATGGCACATAAAGCAATCTCTGAGCAAACCAGATGTATAAACAATGAACAGATTGGCATATGTTTGTGTTAAGGCAGCCAAGGATTGCACCAGGGTGTTCCATTTGGATCATAGTTTGCATTCTTGTCACACTGCTCATTGCATCATCACTGTTTATTTACTACACAGCCAAGCATCACTGAAGATGCAGCTTACCAGCAGCTCTCACAGAGAGAATTACACGAATTAGAGAGAGAAAAGGTGTCTGTTTCCTGCTCTGACTGGTCATAGCCCTTAGCATTTTATCTAAACATTCACAGCTACGGAGGGATCAGTTAGTGGAGAGGTTTGTAACTGCTGTCAAATGGGCCCTTAATTTTATCACTATAAATTCACAGTGTTGCCAGCCCAGGGTATTTCTAATAGATTAGCAGTCTCTCCATGCTTGCAGTTGGATTTGCAGGAAGACTTTCTGATTGTATTGTAGCCAGGACAGCTGCTTGTTTCACCTTCCCCAAAAGACTTCACAGTGTAGGGCAAACCAAGAACAGCAAAGGCAGATTTTTGCTCTTTTGTTGCTTTTAATTTATTTTCTGGCTCAGTCCTAACTCTTAAAACAAACACACCAACAAACAAACAAACAAAAGGCCCAAGACACTTAGACTGTAGGAAAGCCTACTATTAGCTTAGCAGAAATTGGATGCCAGAGTGAAAAAGTGGGGATAGTCACCTTTCTCCTTTCACTTCTAGCTGGGTAGTGTGAGGAAAAGTACATTAAAATCAGTAGAATAACCACCCTGAGTCAATACCAGGTTTGACATTTGTAGGTGGTTTTCAACAACCCCCCTCTGAAACACAAATAGGTACAAGATAACCCATTTCTGCACTGCTTCAGTCAAATTCAGCAACGAGATTGCTTCACATTCAAAATGCAGGTGTAAGGTTATGAGCTAACTGTACAGTGTTTCCTTCACTGAACAATAGCCCTTTCTCCAATTTTTAAGCCCATATTCAGAGCTACAGGGCATAATTAAAATGTATCAAGTCAATTCTCCACTTTTCCTAGGAATATCTAATGGTCTGTGATACGTTGAAATTCGTCATCCTCTCCAAATTAATGTTAGAACTACCGTCAGAATAATCAATAAGCAAAAAGCAGTTGCTCAGCCGTGCTAAGAAGAGCTCTAATGAGAAATATTGAATGTAATAGAAAGCTGCACTGATGAATGCTATCTGAAGGAGACAGAAGCTTTCCAGAAGCATGTCATTATGGGATCTGCTTCCTTAGGCTTTACTGACAGTAGCAAGCTTACTTACCATCATTTTCTTCACGGTGTGCATATATGCTGGGTGATTTTCATAAAGATTTAAACTTCCCTTTGTTTCCCCACATGTACTTAAAATGGTTAGAACTCTTTTTCTGCTTTGAGAAGAAATGGTTATAGAATCAGAGATCTTGTTGTGGTGTTGCAATATCTGAAGGGGACCTACAAGAAAGCTGGTGAGTGACTTCTTAGGGTGTTGGGTAGTGATAGGACTAGGGGAAACAGATCCAAGCTAGAGGAGAGCAGACTGATATTAGATGTTAGAAAGAAGTTCTTCATCTTGAGGGTGGTGAGACACTGAAACAGGTTCCCCAAAGAGGTGATGGAAGCCCCATCCCTGGACGTTTTTAAGGCCAGGCTGGATGTGGCTTTGGGCAACCTGATCTAGTGGAAAGTGTCCCTGCCCATGGCAGGAAGGGTGGAATTGGGTGATCCTTGAGGTCCTTTCCAATCTTGACAATTCTGTGATTCAGCTGCATTTATGTAAGTGTCCTGCCAGAGATTAGCCCTAATCTCCTGTTTAATATTTTTAAAACCATGGATGTTATTTGTAACTGTTGCAGGCTTTTCTAGTTGTATTATTCTTGCTACACACTGTGTCCTAAAGTGTTGGTGTTATCAGATGGTGTGCTTCAAAGATGGATGCTACACAAGGAACAAAGAGCTTTCTTACATCCTTCTTTAGAAAGGGGGATATTGCAAGTCACATAGATCCGTGACCCTGTTTGGAAATAAGTAATTTGTGTCACTGGGCACTGACGGTTGTGAAAAGCTTTTTCACTTAATCAGGATAAAGTTTACAGGAATATCTCAGAAATGGACTACAAACAGCTTAAGTCCTTCTTCCTAATGTGGCTGGAAGTACTGAATCATCAAGCCCACAGATTTGAGAGACAGGTTTGTAAAGCATTCTTGTAGCCTGGAAATCACACTGCCTTAATGTCAGTAAAAATGTCTGCACGCTCTACCCCGTGGGCATGGAAGTGAATGAAGCCTCGCCACTCTGGACCAGCTCAATATGTGATCTTCTGTGCCAGTTAATTACTCAAATTCAAACATCCTTCAGTATAGTATGCATTTGGCTAGGCATGATATTCTTAGTTTCTCAAGGTCAGTTACATCTTGATAGAAGGAATGCCATTTGGACATTTGCCTTTCTATGTGCTCGTGAAGCTGTTTCTCCTCTTCTTCAACACACCACTATGATTATCATTTGCATGGCAGGCTATCAGTGTGATATTGCCCAAGCATTTTTGTTAGAGTAGTTTAGGGCAGTTAATTAGGAAGAGGATGGAGAAGGTGCTTCTGAGGGTGACATCTTGTCTGGTGAATTCTACTGTATGGAAGTCACTAGGAGTCTTTTCTATGTGAATAGTTTGTATTTTCTCTGTAGTCAGTCTAGAGAAATAAGCACCACCAGATGGGAAGGAGGTGCCCATCCAGGGATAGGCAGCTAGGGCAGGTATAATGAAATGTCCTCTTGAGGAAGCAGAGGGAGAGTTAAATGCAATGTTTTGGAGAGCTGAATAAACAGTGAGCTCTTTGCAGAGCTTCTCCCAGTGCTCAAGACTCTAGGCTTTCTCTGGAAGGAAAGGCATTGGCCTCCATGTCTGTTCCATTGTTTGTACTTCTGAAGAGAAGCAGTCTCCAAACAACCCTTCTCAGTTGTTTGACAATTCTCCAATGTTAGCTTGAGAAGCCTTGCCTTTCCACTGTTGCTACAGCACTTCTTATATCTCAGAAATAGACTTCTTTGGAATGGAAACTGCCAGTCAAATTCAAGATTAATTTGATTTCTGACTGCCATCACATCTCCGCTAAAAACAAATTAACCTGTCCTATAACTCAACACACAACTCAAACTTTAAACAAGAGTTCTGTTAACTAGTGTTTTAATTATTGTTTCCCACTAGTTCCTATTAATTTTCTTGATCCTTTGAAATCCTTGGCTCCAGACAAAAACATCAGTATTACAGAAGTATGAATAACTTATTTTCATGGCCATACTTAGGAGAACTCAAGAGTTCCATTTTCCTAGAATTTCCAGGTGCATTTCACAACTCCTGAAGTCTGTTTGAGCTTATCTCAGGTTTTTCCACTCTCTGCATTTCAGAGACAGGAAGGCCTTGTGTTAACCTAGGGTGCTGTCTAGTTACCTTGCTTGTTTATTGGTTTCTTAAACAATTATTTCGAAAGAACTTTTGTAGTTGGTGAGAATGTCTTGATTTAAAAAAAAACAGTTTGTGTTATACCTGATGGATTTAGGGCAGGGAATCTAAATATAGCTTACTCTCATAGTCCTTAAGTTGGGACCTCTGTGACCTATCTGTTAATAAGAAATTGGAGAAAGGAAGCTTTAAATCCTGTGGGAAATTAAAATTGTAGAAGTACTCAATCTATGTTTAGTCTGAAAGATATTGCACATATGTAGGGCTAAATACAAATATAGCTATATTTTTTTCTGTAAGACAGGATTAAAAAAGGGTTTGAGAAACATCAAGTTATTAAGATTTGGGAGCACTTTCATCCTTTTGTGTAACTAATGAATTATTTACAGTATATAGTCTTAGAGGGCTGGCACACAACTGGATATTCCCAGAGTGGGGAATCAATAGAAGTCTTTATTTCCCTTGCTGCATACAGAGTAGCAGCAAAAGGGATGTTATGTAGAGAAACAGGCAGCATTACCAAAAGGTGGTTGAATTACTGCCTCCATCCTCTAGCAGCACGCTCACCAGTTCCTGAAACAGCTGCTGTCCAGCTCATGCACAGAAAATGCTTGCTTGTACCCAAATGATTCTCGCTGGTCAGGTCTCCTGTGCACTTTTTGCCCCAGGAAGCTGCAAAAAACATTCAAACTGTCATCCCAGATACATTTCTGGGATGGATTATTTGTTCTACTGGAAAAATTACAAAGGAGTGAGGGACAGCTGTAAGCAGAGAAGCTTTGAAACAGAGCTGCAGAGAAATGTAACTGTTCAGAAGAAAAGATTTAGTCATAAAATTTATTTCTAGCTTGCTTGGAGCAGTTAAGGAACTGTATGTATTAGCCTTTTGTGCAGTACAATCTAACCAAAACATACAGCAGAAGAACACCTGCCTTCTGTGGCCAATTTCTTAGTTTCATAGAATCATAGAATCATAGAATGGTTTAGGTTGGAAGGGACCTCAAGGATCATCCAGCTCCAACCCCCTGCCATAGGCAGGGACACCTCCCACTAGTTTGTTCATTTGTGACTTTATTCAGCCTTAGGTTGTTTTTATTTTTGATTATTTTTTTTAATCTCTCTAGCCTCTCTCATTTAGTAAAAGCTTTCTGCAGCTGTGACTGGAGGAAGTAAAATAGCCACTTTTATCCAGGAAACAAAAATAGCAGTAAAACTATTTAATAGAATTGCACAAGAGAAGCTACTGACTCCTTCCTCACTTTCCTATCCAAATCTGTTCAGCTTTGGGGGCAGTAAGTTTTATACCACGGACAGCAGTCAGAAATACATGTAAGCAGCTGATCAGTCCCTGAATGGAGATCAGGAGCTTCACTTGAGAGCTCAAGGCTGGCTTTCAGTAGGAAAAAGCTTTGTTGCATCACAGGACATTGCTGGTATCTGTGAGTTATTTCACAGAAGGGTTTTGTAGAAGTGTACTCAAGGCCTGTACGGTTTCTAGTAGCTGGTATCTTCTGCTGTCAGCATAGTCATCACTGGATAGTCTCCTTTTAATGTCTGTGCTCAGCTGCATACTTGTCTTGAAGCACAAGTCACTGAATTTCACCTATGCACATACTGTCTCCAAAAAGGACTGCAGTAAAGCTGAGTAGACTCTCTTTATGAAATGGAGTTTGCTAGCATGACTCAGGCACACAAAAGTGGGTCAGACTCTTAATTCATGTTCCATTTGTTCATTTTTAATTTCTTGGTTTATCTAGAATCAGTTGCCTGGGGAATTTTTTAAGTCTCCATCACTAGAGGTCTTTAAGGTCAAGTTAGACAAACAACTTGTCAGAAATGATACCGATGTGGCACAGAGATATGGATGGAAAGGAAGGTGCACTAAGGTCCTTTCCTGCCCTATTTCTGTAACACTAATCAGAACAGCTCAATTTTATGGTATTTTGCTAAAAGCTGGCCTGATTCTGCTCTCATGCAGAGGTCAGTTGGCAATAACTGTATTTGGCTGAATACCCTAAACAGTATATGAGATCAGAAGGGGCATTTTTGAAGAGAAGGCCTTTACAAAAGAAAAGAAACTTTAAGAGGAAGGGAGACTGTAGCAGTACCTGGATTCTGTGGTACCAGGCGCACTTGTCCAATTCAGACTGCGAGTATGCTACCAAGATCATTAGCTCATGACAGGGACACTCAGTAGAAGTTAATGGATCCAATATGGCTCAGTAATTTCTTTCTCCTTTGCCATCTCCCTTAACCATTTCCCCTTGAAGCAGTCACTTCTGTGAATGTTCTGCTCAACTTCATGTTAATACTCAGTGTAAACAGGAAATGCCAAGTCTTGCCCCAGGTCTGAAGCATTTCTAATGCTTTCATGATGCCAAGAAACTGATTTTGAGCTCACTTGGCAGTGCTAACTTTATGGCATATATTCTTTGGTGGCCAGGGAGTCATGCTGGTGTTAGTACTGTAACAAGAACAATAGCTCGTGCACAGCTGTAGGTCTTTTAAGATACGCAGTAGTCTGAGTGACACAGGAGAGCTTCAGGTAGCTCTGAATAACTTTGTTCCAGTACATTAAGCAGTATTACCACATCAGTCTGAGTCAGTACGTGCCTTTTCTGTTGAGCTTCTACCCAAAGGACCAGAGAGGTGGTCTAAGTCTAGGGTTGCTAGAACTATCACAGATTTGGATCATCTGCAGGATAAAGACCCCTGTAAGCTGCTGGCCTGAAGCACAGGGTATTTTTACCTAAAGCCTGTTGAGGTGCAAAGTGAACTCCAAGTAGCTGTAACTATTCCTGAGTTGGTTGTGATTTAGGAGCTTTTGTTCCAGAATAAGACTTCGTTCTGAATATCTAATCTGCTCTCTGTTCATTTCACATGAAACACTTGTGTTTCCACATATCAAGACATAGTACTGACCTTTGAATTCACAGCCTGCTATCCTCCAAATTTGTTTCCGTGTATAGCTAAATCCTTGTAATTGGACAACCCCTCAAGTGCTGTAATGGAGCTTGTCTGTTGGCATGTTACTCCACAGATGCAATCAGAGAACTTTCTGGTTCTTTTTGGTTCTGCTACAAGAATGAGCCTTTGTGATACTTGTAGTTCAACTGAAATTTGCCATTGTTAGTCAACACATTCTCAGTATTACTGGCTGGCCAGTAGACCATGAGTGGCTGAACTTGGTACATCTGTTTTATTATGTTCCTGTTGTAATGCTGCCCAAAAATCAACTCTCCTCTGAACATAACAGTAGTGGTCCTGTCATCCAGGCCTTCCTATCTTGGATGACCTAGAGGCTGCAACAGAACCTGTTTAAGCTGTTACTGGGAGCTACAAGGATGCTATCAAATTGAAATCTGCCTGAGGCATGGATACAGCTGATACAAACCTAGTATACTGTTAACTTCAGTGCAGCTTTCATGTGGTGGAAAAGATAGAGACTTGTGAGTGGATTTGGTCTTTGTCGCTAGGTCTTTATGACCTATACTAAACAGCATAGTCATAGAATGCTTTCATGCTGCTTATATATATGCACCCACCCCCCAGAACTAGGGTGTGCACCTATCTCTGTCAGATCCAAAAGTGGAATTTGAAAAGGTTTATGTGTCTCTGTGTACTAAAACCAGCAATGTCTGAGTGTTGCATCATTTTTACCTTCTTCATTTTGTGTGATCTGGCCCAAACCTTTTAGATACCAGCAGCATACTGCATGGGTGCTGCCCTGTTGCTCATCATGCCACCACTGCAGTGATTCACAAATGTTAACGGCAGTCTTCCTCACGGCCTGCAGCAGTAGAGTCCTGTTGCACAGCCTAGGAACTGAAGCATAAAGAAAAGATTTTAAAGTGTATTGATTTGGGGTGTTTGATTTTAGAAAATGACCCTCCCCCTATCTCTTCTCCCACTTACTATGTTGCCCACTGCTGTTTTTCTTTTCAAGCAGAACGGTTCCTTCCTCTTTGCACATGACTAGGATACTGGGAAGGAATTTTCTCACTCTCAGCTCTACTGGCAGCTTTCAACGTGAACAAAGTATACTGAACAGATTTAAAGGAAATTTGTAGACTTGGAGGGAACTAAAATCACAACACTGTAGCCCAACTACACATTTTCAGGGAGGTATAATTTCCATACACTTGTTCTGATGAGAATTATAAAGCAAGGATTCCAAGTAGTTAATATTAAATTACTGACTGCTAAAAGAAGAATACAGTCACTCATACATGTTGCCTTTATTTCTGTTGGCCTTCTAAGGCAGGATTGCAGGCTCCTGTTTCCCCTATCAGTGTTTACCAAAAGTTTGCTTTTTAAGCAAAAAAGAAATACCGACATGGAAGGTTTTATGGAACAGACACTGCTCACAGTAATCACGTAGGGCAGGCAAGCACTGGCCACTGAAGCTGAAACCCAGTCAAACACACACAGTTCCTCTACGTCATTTCAGAGCACAAAAATCTCAGACTAATGAAATAACAGTTCATAGTTGAGCAAGAACAACAGTTTCTGAGCATTGGCTACCAATAGAGCAGAACTAATGCATTTTTACCTTGGAAGCCTATACATGCACTAATCAAGGCTTTCACTGAAACAGTGCCAGATTTGAAATCTGTGGTGTTAACTCTTTCTTCACTGTTCTGATGTCTCATCTGATTTCTAGATTTAAAGACAGTAACAGAGTAAGCTTCCACAGTGCTGGACAATCTTCTTCTGAATTTGGAGATACTGCATGTAACCATGATGGAAAGATAGTAGATAAGGAAACCAGATTCAGAAGTACTTAGGTTTCAGACACAAATGCAGCTTCCTAATGGGACAGTATAAAAAAGAGAGAGTCAAAGCTTTTCTTGAACAGGTACAGTGAAAGAATGAGGGGCAAAATGGGCACAAGTTGTACCAAGAGAAATTTCAATTAGGTATTAGAAAGAAGCTTTTAACCTTGGAAGAAGTGATGCACTGCAGCAGAGGTTGTGAAATATCCAACAAAACGTGCCTGGACAAAGTCCCAGTAACCTTGTCTAATTTGGCTGTGCTTTGGGGGCAGAGGTTAAGCAAGATGCCCTTCAGAGGTTTCCTCTAACCTTTTGTGATTCTAAACAATAGTAACATACTTAAGATTTATGTCTAGAGTACAAAAGAGGTCTGAGAGGGGAAGCTGAAATTTAGTTACTGTTCCCAAGGCTTTTTGTGTTAACTTAACAATACATTCCAAATTATTTGTATTTTACCAAAGAGAAATGCTTCAGATCCTTACTAACATAAATGACACAAGAATCAGTCTTTGAGCTGTTAAATAGTATCTTTTTTTTTCCTTCTGTTTTTTTTCCCCTTTAGCTTATCTTCAGTCTAATCAGGTCATGGGCTGGGGAGAAAAGGCGATTGAACTACGCTCTGTTGAAACAGGAAATCTGGAAGGAGTATTTATGCACAAGAAAGCACAGAAGTTAAAATTTCTATGTGAAAGAAATGACAAGGTACAGATGACTACAGTGTGGTTATTTAGCCAAAAAATGAGCAACAGCTATGACATTAAGACCATTTCATTTTTTAACTTTGTTCTTACATGGGTTATTTCTTACCTCTGTATGACTTTCCCATTCAAAGCAAATCAAGTGCCTGAGCCCACAGAGCCCTCACTATGGATATTCCAGTCTTAACTGGAGCCAGAGGTGATAACAAATACAGACATTGCCAGCTGGCCAGACTTGAACACCACAGCTGTAGTGGGAGGGCCAGTGAGACAGCCCTGATAATGCCCAACTTTTAGACTGCCTCTTCCAGGCTACTGAAGTTAGAGGCAATTCAGGGCATCCATCATGGGTAAAAAAACCTCAACACTCTAATACTTGAGATACTGCAGGCACCAGAGTATGGATAATAAAGTGTAGCAGCTTTTCATAACTGGTTTGTGAAACCTGCTTAGTTCCAGTAGTATATTTAGAGAACTGGGGCCCCTTGAAACTGTTTAATTATTTTAAAATATTCTCTCCAAATAGTAAAAGAAATACTCTAAAAAGGTTTCTCACGGGATTCAAATTGAATTGTGATGTCTATGTACATCCTTGTATTTGGGGCTGTGGCATTCTCTTGGATTTCCTGTATGGGTAGAAGTATTCTCATAATTGTAAACTGAGAGTAACATTTTTTTTTCTCCTTTTTTTTTTTTTTTTTCATTTCCCCTTTCAAGGTGTTCTTTGCATCTGTACAGTCAGGAGGCAGCAGTCAAATATACTTTATGACTCTTGGTCAGAATGTACTATTCAACTGGTAAATCACATCAAAATGAAGGATGCTTTGAAAATTCCCTGTAGGTAGCGGTGTAAGATGCTTGGAGATAACATACACAAATTTGCACTTTTTACCTACGAAAATGTTGTCGTCATTAACTTATAAAATTCGTATTCTTTCAGTCTGGAAAGAATCCCATTGTACTGTCAAAGTATTGCAAAACATGCTAAGTTTGTCTTCTGAAATATGTTGCAAACCAAGATTGTATTCACGGTGTTAGGAGATGAAGAATGTAGCCATAGAGGAAGCTCCTATACTCTGAAAAGTCTACAGTTTCCTTTTCACAGATGATGTAAGGTTGTTTTCTTGAACAGAAGTCTTTCTTTTTTTAGAGAGCAACATTTGTAGGTGGATATAAAAACATAAACAAGTTTGGTGACAAATGGGAATCTATTTTGAATTGGGTTTTGGCTTCTTTTGCACTTGAAGCAAGCTTTCACTGCTTAACCAAGACTCATTTGTCCAAGTCCTAGAAAGAGCAAAAGAGCAACTGTTCGGGGTGGGGCTTAACACAAACTGGGATGCTCAAGGGATCATGTCCTGTTCTAGGCAGACAGGTGGATTTCATTGCAGAGCTGTAAAAGCTACTTCTAGATGTGCCCCACCTGGTAGCTTTTACAAAACACAGGAGACAGACTTTGTTTCTCTCAGGGCTGGATGCCTGAGCCTGTAGACACGGTTACTGTAGAATGTATTTGTAAAAATAGTTTGAATAGTAGTTTGTCAAAATCATATATGCATAAAGCATTTTGGACCTGAACGTGTAACTTTTACTCAAACATGGGACCCACGCTCTTAAGAGTTGATTTAAAGGCACTACCAATGTATATAAGGGTGCAGGATCAAGCACCTTCTTCCCTTCTTGCTCTTTCAAGACTTCATGTATTTGTGTGTAAATATAATCTTTCCACAACAGATGTTAAGATTAACAAATATATTCTTAATATAGTTAAGAAAATATCCAAAGAGTTAATCTATTATAAATAGAAAATATAGTTAATTTTGGGTGCTTCCTATGCCAATTACAACTAAATAAAGCTGCATCCACTAGTTATTGGTGCCACTGTTTCTGCATAAACTCTGTTCTCAGGGGCTTGTAACTTGGCCATAAAACTATACAGATATATATTATATATATATAAACATATACTATGATTACTTGTAGGGTATAATGCTTTGGATGTGCTTTGAAAATGTAAAGCACCAATTGTAATAGAAATTGCATATACATGCTCATTCCAGACATGATACAGTATGGATAACACTGTAGGCAAAAGTGAAATTGTTAACTACAGTGTTTGAAAACAGGTATTTTTTTACTTGAAATATGTGATACTGAAAGGTGCAGGAAAGTGTGTTGGAATATCTGGTCACCTACCTCAAGGATGATGATTCAAAGTTGACTAAAAAGGGGAGAAATGAAGTTGTTAAAACTGGTAGCTGGTTTGTACAGTATGGCAGGTTAAGTAACTGATAGCAGTCATGCAGTGTGTGACTGACAGGTGCTCAGATTGCAGCCATCACCTCCAAAACTGGGATCCTTGTATATGTCAGCAAAGAATCAAACTAGGGACTAATTACCCCCACCTCTTCTGCATGTTGGCACCTCACCTGTTGCTGTGTTCTTTGGCTATGTAGAGAACTGCACTTTCCAAGTGGTTAACCAAGCACTTTCCCCAGGCACTAGCTTATCTCAAAATGTATAGTGTTTTTAATTAAGTATTTTGCTTTTAAGTGTTTTAACTTACGGAAAAATAAGCCTAAGGCAATACTAAAATATATGTGCAGTTAAATACTCAAAGTGGTTCTTAATCCACACAAGTAATCAGCTTGTGTGCAGACTTCAAATCCAAATGGTATCCTGTGCTTGGGCAGAGCTGTGTGAGAGCAGATCTCTGTCTTTTGTAGTATCTTTCCTGCCGGCTGCTAGGGCTGGGGCAAACGAGCAAAGCATGGCTTGGCTCCCTGTGTTCCTGAACATTGGCCTTGTTTTGTTCAACTTCCACCAACAAAACAAAATAATAAAAATAAAGCCCACAGCAAACAAACACAAACAGAACAGAAAGAGAAAAAAAGTTACAATTACAGGCAAAAAATAATTTGCAGACAATCAGAAATACAATGCACTTGCTTTTGACTTAAAGTCAAAGAGACTGTGAAGAAAGAACACCTTTTGTACACCTACTGGGTGCAATACAAATCACGCTTGCAAAGCTGCACAAGCCATAAACAGTGATCCGGGCTGCCCTGTGATGTTTTTTAAAGTGTGCTTACCTCAGCAGCCTCT
Source organism: Tricholaema leucomelas (assembly GCA_013400475.1). Lineage (NCBI taxonomy): Eukaryota > Metazoa > Chordata > Aves > Piciformes > Lybiidae > Tricholaema lacrymosa > Tricholaema leucomelas. The sequence continues at coordinate 1,155,618 of WAAF01007965.1, forward strand.
GCATTACATGGGATGCATGTGAATTTTTTCCATCTCCCACTTCAGTGTCAACAGGGAAGGAGGCAAATGCTAGGCACTAGTTAAAAGAATTCAGCAGAGAACAGTGGGAATTTAGAACCCATACCAACTGATAAAAGAAGCAAATGTGATCAAACTTGTTTAACGTTATAACAGAGAAGTGTGACAGTAAGTTGGCACTTAAGTGAATGTGCACTATCACACTAAGATGTTAGGGTTTTATTCTGTTTCCTTCTATTAGCTCTCTTTGCTTTATGTCTGTGATTGAAAGTGGTGGATTAGATTCTCATCTGTCACTTTGCATATAAAACCACTGGATTTATTGGGGTTGCATTCAGGTGTAAATATGGAAAGATGGAAAGAACGAGGCCCTTAGAGGTGAGCACTTTTAAAGGATTTAGAAGTGGTATTGCAAATAGCTGCAGCAACTGGATGCAACAAGAAGACTGTAGCATTTGCTCTTTATCAAGAGAAAATCAGAATGGTTGAAGATGAGGAAATGCCTCTGAGATGTTGAGAAAAGTAAAAGATGACAGTGGAAGTGACTGAAGGAAAAAGATGAAGAAAATAAATTTGAGTTGACAAAGGGAAGGGAGTGGATGTCTGGAACAGTGTATTGCTGTAAGAGGAATAAAAAATATGTTAAAAGATTAAGAGATCTTAAGATGAAGGTAACCAAAGAAATTGAAGAAAGGTATCTGGAGAGACTGGGTGATCCAAACAGTAAATGAGAGAGTGAGTTCTGAATAGCTCTTGAGCTCAAAGTTCAAAGGCTGGAACACAAAAAAACCCCACCAAAACAGAGACCCAAGTTTATCCTGACACAAATGTAACTAGGCAAAATGTGTACCAGATTTATAGTTTCATTTTGTGAGGCATTTCTCTAGCTGTACCCTCTCACTAACTTTTAAAACCAAGGAGTGAACCACTTTTTCCTAGTGATGTCTCTTTTATGTGAACAACTGCTACAGGAGCAGAAGGGCAAAACATTAAGGATCCACATCAGTAAACCTCTGGTACATGCAGTATCTAATGGCAGGTGGTGCTCCTAATGTTATATTTGCCAAACAAGACTGCACTAATACAGCAGCAAAATAGTATTGTACGTGCCTGCTCTCATTTTAGGAATGCCAAACTCTGTTCTGCAGCCTGAACCTTGACATGTGACTTTAAAACCTGGGAACAACACAAGCTATGTACTGTATGTTATGTATTGTTCCCTAACGTTGAAATTGTACAATTGAAACAGTAATAAAAAATACTCTGAAAATAAAAAAAACTAGTACTGTGCTGGTGAAATTCTGTAATATTGACATGAGCTATTGTGAAACTCATAGAAAGCTTTGGTTATTGTTTTCCAACTCCAGTCAGTGTCCCCAGGGAAACAACTACATCTGCCTATAGAGCCATAATGAATGTATTTCCTTGCAGTGGATGAAGATGTTGAGGGGACAGCGTGAGAGTTCAGCCTCAACGGAGCGCTAGTGAGGATGACAGACGGTGCTGTGCTGTGTGTGCTGCTAATGAGCTTTACAAGTGAATTCTGTGCTTCTGTCTTTCTCTTTAAACAAATACCCAGTGGGATGAGGGCAGGGGAACTAGAGCAAAATGACAGCTTGCAGTCATTGACACTGCAAGAGCTGGCTTTTATGCCTGTGTATCAGCCTGGATGCCAGGTTACCCCAATTCACTTTTTCTCGAGTAAGCTCATGCAGTCTTTGTTGCTGCATAGAAAATTTCTTGCTGTACACGTGAGGCATGATAGCACATTGTAGCTGTACTAATTAAGAGTAAGAATTAGGAAATTTGCCATTTGTGCCAGTGTTGGGAGTTGGGAAGGATGAGGGTACGAACCATATTTCTCTTAATATTTTTAATTGAAGGGTTATCTTTCCTCAGTGTTGTATCTCTTCTAGTAAAGCACGTTGTTTCCAGTGTTTGATGTATGGAATGAGATCTGTATCCCAACTCTAAAGACATCATGGTTGCTGGACTGGGTAGATAGCACAAGGGGACACAGTCTCAAGTTGTGCTGGGGGAGGTCTAGGTTGGATGTTAGGAGGAAGTGCTTCACAGACAGAGGGATTGGCATTGGAATGGACTGCCTAGGGCGGTGGTGGAGTTGCCATCCTGGAGGTGTTCCAGAAAAGACTGGATGAGGCACTTAGTGCCATGGTCTAATTGACTGGATAGGGCTGTGTGCTAGGTTGGACTGGATGATCTTGGAGGTCTCTTCCAACCTGGTTGATTCTATGATTCTATGTTTTGCAAGTCATTATTGTTCTCTAGACCAAAAGTTATTTCAAAGCTTCAAGAGCAGACTATACCTAGATTATTCCACACCATCTTCAGTCCCCAGCACAACAAGGAATACATCAGGCAATTCTGTCTGCTGGACAGGAAATTTTTCTCTCCTTTTTATTAACTTACCTCCTTAAAATCAAGAACAATGGCAGTAAGCAGAGAAGAGCGAGAATTCTGGCTTCTTGCTTCCACTATGATTCAGTTCTGCTCCAATGACTCTGCTGTAATAAAAAATATGCAATGATTCATACCTGTGTTATTAGTAGATTAGGAGATGTCATTAATGTCATGGGAAAAAAACTTCTGGGAAAATAAAAAGTATTACCTTCTAGAAAGAGCATGAGAAATCTATCCCGCCCCATCTGTGTGAGAAGAACTGCAGGTGAGCCAAGATGGTTCTACAGTTTCCAATAAAAATGCTAGAGGCAGCATTTGACTTGTCCATGCTTGTTTTTACAAAAAAGGCTGAAACAAACTTCTCCCATCACAAAAAGAACACATGATGGAGGTGCATCCTGGACTCCAGAACAACTTTAACATCAACAGATAAGACCAGGCCTCAACTTGCCCTTTAAGATAGAAGCCAGAATCAAACTAATACACAACTGACTTAGTCCCCTCTTCTTCCACACACACTTCATTCCACGCCTACAAAGGTCTTAATCTTTTTGGTTGTTGTTGGGATTTTTTGCTGTATATTCTGTGAGGTGCTACACAAAACCAGCTTATCAGTGCCAAAAGGCAACAGTAAGACTGCCACTAAATTTTATCCAACATGAGCCTTCAAGCTTACAGTGATTTGACAGTAGAATTGCCCTGAAAAAGTTGGGCTATACATGTTGCATCTAAAGGCACAAAAAAAACCCTACACACACAGCATTTTAATTTTACCTTATGCTTAAAAGTAGTTTGCTTCATGGTACTAACTCTGAAATGAAACTGTTTCTCTTAAGAAGCTTTCTTCTCTTAAAAGCTAGCTTACACGTTCAATCCCCTGTTTAGACATCTGTATTTAAGTTAAATGAAACATGAGCAAACCTACAATCTACATAAAAGGCTTCTATAGATGCTAAACCTGTGCAATAAATCAAAGTTCCAAACACTCTTAAGAGATCTTCCACTTTCTTAAACTGCTCATCTAAGTGCAGAGAGTTGATGAGAGGGCAAGAGGATGTCTACTGGGTATTCACCACACATTACTTTGGCTTGCTTTATTTAATCACTTCCTGTTGTTTTCTAGTCAGATTTAACAGAAGTACCTCAGAGATAATGGTGACATGCTTTACAAAGGCTTTTCCGGTTCTGTCCTCAGAATACTTTGTGGAAAACAACTGTGGTTTACAGTACAATTTACAGCCACACAGCAGCTCATTTATTCTAGGGTTTTGTTTTTTTAATCCAGAGCATCACTTTTTATTATTTTGTGCCTTTCATTTTTCCAGCACATATTAAGTGTCCTGTTTAACAGAATGTACTAACATCCTCCTATTCAGCACAGCCCCACTCCTCACTGACATTGCTATAGAGACTAAATGCTGTTTTTCTTAAGGTGTGTTGTAAATAAAACCAGAGATGCTTAGCTGCTAATTAGGTCTGGGAATGTGCGGTTCTGTATTGATTCACCAGTTTGACACTGGTACAGTTCAACACACTTCACTCTAGGTATATGAAAAATCATATTGTCTTCAGTGAGCTTCTTGCATGCCCTGGTGGGACAGGCTCCACAGAACACAGCTTTTCGTGATTCTCATACAGCCATCTGCTGACGAGTCGTCACCATTCATTACTGAGTCTCCAAGTGGTTCTGAAAACTGCAGGTTTCTAATGCAACCACATCCTGCTCAGGTGTGCAAGGAAATCACATCTAGAGGGACTCTCTGACACCACCAGTCATTAAAACAAGCTGTTGATTCACTGTCAGTAAGAGAGATTTACCCTTCCGGTTTTGAAACTGGTGTTAGCTAGACCTCTACTGGTGAGAAAGAAGGGAACAGGAGCAAGTTCTTAAGAGAGGCTTTTATCTGAAACTGCAATACATGTTATCCAAAATTAGTATTAGCTCCACTATCAGTCTACTCCACAAAAGCTATAGCTTCATAGTTTTCACGACTGCAACCAAGTGACTTACAATAATTTAAAAAATCCTGATAGCAGATGTGTCTGTAACAGTGACCTTTGCTATAAATACAGCACCTGCCTTCTGCAAGTCACATGAGCCCAGACAAAAGTAGAGAAGCTGGGAAGAGTCCACAGATGTCCTCAATTTACTTACAGATTCATTTACAAGCTAAAAGTCTACACCACATGTCTGCAGGTAAGGCTTGAATACGATGTGAAATCGCATCCTGCACAACTTCAGCAAAAAGGTATTAGGGGTTGCGTTCATGTTTTTAAATTGTAAATGCCAACAACCGATCACGTCTTAACAGGGGAAAAAAAAAGACATCGCGCTGAAATTTTACCGAGCCTTAATGAAACCATCAGGAATGACTCATTTCTTTGAAGTTTTTCTAAAGGTGCACGGTTTACATAAGTCTATAACCTCATACCATTCCTAGGACAGTCAAAAAGCCAGAAAGGGCTTAGGGCTTATACCCTCGTCTCGTTTTTCCATCTGTTTTAAATAATTCACGCAACATTTTCCTTAAGGCGATGGCAATTTTAGGAGCCATCACAAGACACCTCCATTGCCACTAAGAACACATTCGTCTTGAGGCAGAAGCAATAACGGGTAGAGCGTATCCCCTTTAATTAAAACGGAATCAGGAACGAATACCGCAAAAAATCCCTAACGGGACACAGGGGATAAAGGGACTGTTTGCTATGAAGGAAGCTAGCAGGCCTGCCCCGCTGCCGTTCCATTGAACCGGGAGCACCCCACCACCGGGAGAAGGCGCGGAGGCAGCGATTCAGCACAGTAGCACTACGAACGGACCTCCCGAGAAGCAGCGCCCAGGCTCGGGTCCTAAAGCCCGAGCGACGCTAGCGCTACGGCAGGGACAGTAACCGGAGGCGGAGGGAGCAGCACACCCAACGCCACAGAAATCTTCTTTCCTGGCCGCTACCCAGCCCTCCACTGCCGACCGCTCCTCCCACCTCCTCCCTGAGCGTCCGCTTCCCGCCCAGCCGGGGCCGCTCTCCGCGCCGCCATCCGCGCCTCGCTAGCTCCGCGGCCGTTGGCAGTTTCGAATGGAAGGCGGCGCGCGCGCGCGCGCATCCGCCCCGCCCCGCGCGCCATGGCCGCGCCCCGCGACTGCCGTAGGCCCAGGCCGCTGTCTCTCGCCGCCCTCCCCCGCTCTAGCAGCGGCCCCGGCCCCGGCCTCGGCCTTCACCCTCGGGGGAGGGGCCGCAAGGAAGCTGTCATGCAGGACCCTAACCTGGAACGCGACGGTAGCGTTCTCCCAGCAAAGGAGAGCGGTGGGGCCTCCTGGCTTCAAAGGGTCTTTGAAGACGTGCGAGAATCCTCCCAGCTGAGCGTGGTCCCCGCGGAGCCACCCCCCGTCACGGTGGTGGCGGTGGAACGGTACCTGGCCGAGGCCTCGCCGCCCGCCGCCGCTCAGTACTGGTACGACGTGACGCTGGCGGACGGTGTCTGTCAGGAGCGCTGCTACCTGTCGCCGCGCCTCAACGGCCTGGTGCAGCGCGCGCACCTGCGGGCCGGCGCGCGCCTGCGCCTCACGCGCTGCTCCTACCTGTACGATGAGAAGCGCCTGCACTACGGCTTCCTCTGCCTGGAAGAGCTGCAGCTGGCCGGGCATGCCGGCGCGCCCGCCGCCGCCCAGCTGCGCCACCGCCTGCCGCCCCTCCGCGGGGAGAAGAAGCACTACCTGCCGCTCTGGAACAACGAGGATCCCTACGGAGATGTGTGGGTGGCGGACAGGCCCCAGGAACAGATGAACGCCGACGGTAAGCGGAGGGAAGGTGGCTGTAGATGAAGGGGGATGTAGGCGGAAAGCGGTCCAGAGAACACGAGGGACGCCTGCGCTCCTGAAGCCTTCTAGAGGCGCCCACAAAGATGAGCGCGTGTGGTTGTGGCACTGATTGTGCAGCTGTGCCGAGTTCGCAGGTCAGAAGTGACCTTCCGGTTCCTTTAGGCAGCAGTACGAATGTGCCATACGTACCCAGTTATCGTACAGTCATACAACGTTTTGGCTTGAAGGGAACCCTAAAAGGTCATAAAATCCAGCGCCCTGCAATGAGCAGGGACATCTTCAACTAGATCAGACTGGGTAGATCCCTATCCTGTCTGGCCTTGAATATTTGCCGAGTTGGGGTATCTGCCACCTCTCTGGGCAATCGATGCCGGTGTTTCACCACCCCCGTCATAAAAATCCGTACGTGTAGTCTACATCTACTTTCTTTCATTTTAAAACCTTTACCCCTTCTCCTGCTGCAGCAGGTTCTGCTAAAAGATTGAAAGTTATGTTACAGGTTTCCTTTAAGTATTGAGGGACTGCAGTAAGATGTCTCTGGAGCCATCTCTTCTGCAGGCTGCACAACCCCAACTCTCTCAGCCTTTCTTCATGGGCAGTTCATGTTACTTTGAGAGAGCTTTGTAAACTTTGTGAAACGTGGACAGAAAATATGTAGCTGTGATATTTGCACCCAGTCTTCTGAGGTGTTAGAAGCATCCATGCCAGCAGTAGTCTCTTGGCTAGTCTGAGATTGTGTGCTCAAACCTAGAAGGTGCCACCCAAAAAAGTGTCAGTGTTGAGGGGTTCAAACCAGTCCACGAAGCCTTGTGAAGAGGGAGGTGTAATCAGGAACTTGGGCATGTGTTGATGCCTGTGTCTTTTGTAGTATCTGTTATGCTTCTCTGGCATGATTTCCGTTTCATTTTAAATATGTCATCTCTCTCAAAATGAAACTATGCTGTGTACAGATGGGTCACAACAGCACTTCACGGTAACTTGTATCAGTAAATGAGCTTTTTTAATGTTAGAAGCATCAAGAAAATGTGTGACCTTCTGGTTTGTGCACTTTACTCCTGAAAATTTAAATATTTGATCTTAAATGAGCCCTTTTGGTTGTTTTTTTGTTTGTTTGTTTTTTTTACCTCTTTCACCTCAGTCTCCAGGGTGACTTCTCTTGGTCAGCTGGAAATGACCTGGAGAAGCAGACTTCACTTCCCTCCGCTTCTTGTGAGAGTCCTGCACAAGTCTAGACTAAGGTACTACGGGAAACCAGAGAAAAAAATGGATATGCCTTATCAGGTAAAGCAGGATGGATACGTAGGTTAACACTCAAAAAATAGCTGTAGGATATTTGGAGATCATTATTCCCAAAGAGTAAGCACACAAAGTTTAGATGTGCTGTAGCTACTTTACTGAAATGCTGAGTCCTTTATAGTAGGAAATGGTGAATTTCATGATTGTACATACAAACTTCGGATGTATTTCAAATACAATTCAGGTAAGATTGGGTTGAGCTGAGACCATTATTTATGAGTGTTTAAAAATCTTTTTCACTGCTCAGTGATGCTCAATTATGGATTCAGATTTTACTCATCCTAAAAAAATGCAGACATCAGGTAAAAAGCTTTGCCATGAGAAAACCTCTAGTGAAAATACAGCAGTTTGCACCATAGGTCGTTTTCTGCATTGTTAACTTGTTTGTTTGAAAGACTTTTTTCTCGCTTTTACCAAAAACGTGTAGCATATGGTCCCTTAACAGCTCAACTCTCAAAGTATTTTTTCCTTTGTGGGTATTGTAAAATGTTATTTTAGATACAGGATTTCTCTCATAAACAAGGATCTTTTCAGTATTTTTTTTTTTGTGTATGATATTTCACCAATATCTTCCTAAAACCATACGAGTGAAACTGGCATCACCTGCCATAACTGAGTACTGGAAATATAAGAATTTGGGCTAGGGTAGCAGTGGAAGAATTCTTCTGTGGAAATTAGGGATTTCTTCAGCTCTAGTATGCAAGTTTTGAAACATGCTCTATTAATTTGTAGTTACCAGAGAAATTGCCTGAGTCAAGTTGCTGATGCATTATCCAAAATAAATACAAAGCAGAATGATAACAATGTATTCTGTCTCTTTTTTTCCCTTTAGGCTTACTTTGAAGTTGCTGATGGTTCAGGCATGATGTCAGTGGTTTTGTGGAATTCATTGTGTCCTGAATGGTACAACAGTATGAAGGTTGGGACGGTGCTGCTTCTTGAACAGTATGCTATCAAAACCAGTTACCCATTTAAAACACAGCCAACCCCAGGGGATTCACAGATGAAGAGATTTACTACAATTGGTTAAGTATTGCAGAACCTTGTTTTGATTCAGCAAAATACAGCTGTAAAAAGCTTTGTAGAAATAAAATACAAGTCTGTTGCTGAGACTAATTGATAAGGTACATATCCTTAAATGCTGGCTTTGAAAGGTGTTTAGCATTCAAGTTAGTACTTGTTTATATTTGGATTCTCTCAAGTTTATTGCCACAGTTACATAAAACCTGACTTAGAAAAATAAATAAAAGTCTAATTTCTCATTTCAAGTATTGAGATCATAAAGACAGACCTCTGTTACTGAGTTTGAATGTGATTCTACTCCTGGTTAACAATACAGATACTGCTTTTGCAATGCTCGCAACTTTGACTAAGTCACTGAAGCACACTGTCACCTGATTTGACGTTAGATTTTTAGTGCACGTGGTCGGGGCCCAGAATCTCTGCAAGGCTCCACTAATAAAGCATTGCACTGATTACTGATGTCTCTGCTGAAGCAGCAGCAGCACACAGTACCTGTGTGAAAAATATTCCTTGGGTATGAGAAGGTATTTTCTTACTTGCAGCTGTTTAGCATGACAGGAGCTACCCAAAGAAACACAAGTGCTGCGATATGACAGTAATAACTTTTTCAAACTGAATTTGGTCAGGTTTATTTTTTCTCTCCTACTATGTAAATTTGCCTTGTTGAATGCTGTACCTGAATTCCTAACTTCATTTTGATGAAAGCGAAAAGCCAGAGGAATTGATTAATCATTTCACAAGCAGTGAGACAAAAACAGAATAATTGATTTAAGAAACTTCACCCTGGTTCTGTTTGTGTTGCTTTTTAAAAGGTTTTTCTTTAATTCATGTCCATGCCTTAAATGGTTTTTCTTGGTTTTTTTATTTATCAGAAATCAGCCTTAATGTTCGAGACCCTCCTACTAAAATAAGTATTATTCCAGAAGAAATGGTTAAACCAGAGTGGAGATTACCTGAAGTTAAATATCGTTTTATCACAAGGTAAAACAGAATTTTGTTGGTCCTCAAGTTGGAACTTCAAATTTCCTGCATTACATTGAGTGTAAATTGGAAATGCTTTTTAAAAAGGCTCTGAGAAAGCTTTTTGTTATGTTATTAACAAGTACTCACATTGTTGTTCTGTTTTGGTTTTAGGTCAGAGCTGGATGACTTACCAAACAATCATTCCTGTGATGTTATTGGTCTCGTGACGTTTGTAGGAAGGGCGGAACGAACAAGAAAGAGAGGTTTTTCTATAAATATGACTTTCAGAATTTATCAAACAAATTTTAACTTCCTGAATAAGTGCTGATATGTTTTTCTTTATATTTGTTTATATAGAACATGGTGAAGACTTCTGGCTCTATCGCTGGGCACATGCCATTGATGGGACCTCAGACCAACCATTCATACTGGAATTATTTGCAACTTCTCAGCCAGATGTATTTGAGCGTATTCACCCAAGTATTCATCTCTTCATTATTTACAGTATTTTTGTAGTTGGCTTTTAATGTCAGATTATGAATATAAATGCCACTGAATAATAACTTGCCATGGTTTGTCTCCTCACATGGAACATAGCTGATCAGAAATTTAAATTTAAGCATTTTTAAAATTGAAAAAAAAAAAATCAGCTTAAGTATTTGGAACCCTTATCATACAGCAATCTGCCACTTCATCTAAACAGATAAATGAGCAGCTGGCCCTGGGGGTCATCTGATCTCAATAATTTCAAATATAAACTTAAGTGAAGCAGCTGGGGCAATGTTTCTTGCATCAGAGGTAAATAAGGCAGCTGGTCAAACCTATTACTCCTTTTGTCTGGTAAATATTTTTTTGTTTAAATAGGAATAACTTCAGAGTATTAAAGGAAGGAAGAGGTGGAAGAACTTCATTTCTTTGAATAAATATTTGTTGGCCAAGTAGCAGGTTGTGCCCAGCCGTGTTAGTTTACTGCATGTAAGCTAAGAATTAGCTTACATTGAGAGCTTCTCTCAAGCTGGAGAATCCTTAATTAAGGATATGAAAAGAGTTTTTAAAATTTTTCTTCTTGTGTTCTTTCTCTTCTCTCCTCCAAGCACTCATCCTTCCATTAACAGTGGATGGTATCATGTACATTTGTTTATGTCAAAATTATGATGTCAAAATTTATAATGTGCAACCCTGTTAAGATTATGGCTGCATTTATCTTGAGTGTTATGGGAAAATGGGAAAGATTGGCATTCCACTAATTCACTGAAATATTAACAAGAGAGTTAATTTTACTCTGTTTATAAGCATTGCAGTGGCATATCATGATTTTTTTTTGTGTCTTTTATGATTATATGCTTTTTATCTTCAAGAAACACAGCCGTGTAATGTCCATACTTGTACTGTTTGTTTCATTGATACCCTACCTGATGAAAGGTCTCATCTTTTAGTCCTAGGATGTATGCTGAGATTTCCTTGCACAGTTGTGAAATTGAAAATTTAGTTTCAGCTACGAGTTCTAATTTATAACGGAGGGGTCAGTACATGAAGCATTTGTAGGGGGAAGAACTGAAATGTTTTGATTAGAGAACTTAATCTAGTATGTGTCAGTCTTGACATTCTAAAATCCATGAAGCATCAGGAAAAAAAATGATGTTGGTTTTTTTTTCTCCAGTGACATATTTGGTGTGTACACAGATGAGAGTGGTACGGGACCATACTGAGAATCCTCCCAGCAGAACTTACCTTACAACTTCAAATGAAAGTCAAATTTTCGTTTCAGGTAACTTCAACTTGGTTTACTTTTCTTTAGTTCTCACCTCTTTGGAAAGAGATCTCATCTCTGTCAGAAATAACTTGGAGTTAGTAGTGAAATACCATCACAAGAAAATAAAAGCAAATTTTATTCTTGTGAAGTATTAATGGATGTATGTTACAAAAATTACCTAAGTTGTACTAAGTTAAGTCATATATTTACTAATTTCCTTCCAACCATTTTAATCCTTTGATAGTGCAACAAGGTAGTTTACCACTTCCTTAAAGACATGAAAAGTCACTCGGACAGCTTTTCTGGCTTACAGATTTATGTATTACCAAAAAAAAATAATAATAATTAGTATAATTATCCTTAGCTGAACTTTTTCACTAAATATTTAAAGAGCTATTACGTTTGATCTTTCTTGGTGCAAGGGCCTTATGCAGACCATGATGTCTGGAAAGGAATGTGATGCTGCACCCCACTGAGGGAGCTTTCCTTCCAGATAGTCTCCTATGAATACTCCTGTCTGCAGTTAGAGTGCTTTCTATGGTCCTGAGATATATTGTACACTAGATAGCACCAGTCAGCATGTCACAGACAGGACAGTAACTCGCTTTAGTTTTGATGCCTGCTTATTTTTGTTTTAAAAGGGTGGCACAAGGGCCAGCCATACACCAAGGATACCAAAGTGAAAAGCTTCATTCGGTGGACTAAAACACAAAACGAAGCTGATCAAATGAAGAAAGCTGTCATTGGTGGCTATTATCCTTTCCCACGACCTCCAAATAACTTCTCAAAGTACTGCAAAAACAATAAAGGTATCACTGCAGCCTTATTTTGGTTAGTCTCACACCGTGCATTTAAAGCCTCTATTAGAAAGCAACACTTGTTATTAGTAATTACACAATTTTGTGTCATTTAAGAAAAAAATCCCTTTTGTGACTAAATGTGTCATAGGCTAAATCCTCATCATACAGAAAGTATCATGGCATCATTAGCGTGGGAGAACTGTAGCAGCTTACAGGAGCTACACATATGCAAAGCAGTTTTAGTTTCGATGTTCTGCTAAATAGGAATTAAAGACAGTTAAACTGAAGAATAGAGTGAATTAGCAATTCCACCTGAAGCAGAAACTGTGATATCTGGTAGTGCAAGCTGAAAGTTGCTCCTGAGCTAAAAAGGTTTGTTTAAATAGTGTTTTGATTTAAAATTCTTCCAAAATAGATTTTTAAAATGAATTCAGTTTAAGATCATTACCTTTTGAGTGTTGCGTTCAGGCATTTTGCTGCTATGTGTCTTTAAAAACTGTTTGAGGAAATGTCTTTTTTTGCAGTTGAATTGGTTTTGAAAGCCATAGGTGACACTGGGAAAGAGATTGAAGACCTGCACTACAGAGAGCACAAGCGCATTGCTGTTCAGGGAATAATTAGTGCCATAAGATACATCAGCTGTAGCAATGCAGCTGAAGAAGCCACGGGAGGGGAACTTGTTGAGGTACAAGTGTTTGAAAACTGACATTCTAGCACTTAGGCAATAATGACTGCAATTAGAATGGAGATTTTTGCCTTTGAGTTTTGAAACTATTTACAGTTGGTTAAATTAATTTGCTATATATAGACAGCAGAATTTCTGAAAGTCATAACAAGATTCACTGGTTTTCTGAACATGTTAAGGGCAGCCCTCCCAAAAAGTTCCTAGTTTGACTGAATAACCTAGTATAAATTAAAATGTGGGAGAGGCAGCCACTGTAACATGCCCACTGTCATTTTCTAGGTGGAATTTATCCTATTAATATGATTAGAAGATAACTTTTGCTAGATAAAATGTGACTTTCAGAAGGTAGGGTAAATGGTTGTGTTCCTATAGAAGCTACTTTAAAATGTGTAGGCTTCCAAATGAGTTGGAAGCAATAGCTTGAAATGCTTTGAAATTCTTCAACAATTAACTGTTGTTGCAGAAAGATACTTCTGAGTCTCTTAGAAGTGCTGCTATGTCCAGCGAAGATGGTTTTCACAAGGGAAAAAACACCAACCTTCAAAGTAAAGAAGTTGAGTCTTTACAGGGGCCACAGGGCACTCCTGGAAAACATCTGCACCAAGCTTTACTGCCAAAAAAGGGTTCAGTCAAGAGAAGGACACCACGCAGATTATATAAAGATGCAGAACAGTAAGCTCTCTTCATAAATATGCACTTCTACAAAGTGTTCACAGACATTATTCAGAGCCCAGGCCATAGGAAATATATAGGAAAGCTTTAAAAGCAGAGATAGTTTAATCTTACAAAGGCAGTCAGGTGCTTTTCCCAGCATCAGGTGATGATGAGTTTACTGTTCAGGCTAAAGAAGGATTGTTTAAATCAGATATCTGACTTGCACTGCTCTCTTTCATTAATATTTATGCTACTTTGTTGTTAATTTCACAGATTTGAAATAAAAGTAGTTAATACTTAGGATACATAGTAGTTAATACTTAGGATACATAGTCTAGTGACATAGCACAGTGAAACAAGCAACAGGTACAGGTACAGTGGTGGTAAGAAAATAAGATTTCTTTACTAAAGAATCAGGATCTGATATACTTGTTCCTTAATTTCAAACATACTTGATTTTTTTTTTACTTTCTGGTTAATTGAAAACACTGCATGTAGTTCTAACTTGCTGTCAGAAAGGCGAGAAAATAGTGGGCACGTGCTAAGCTAAAGGCTTGAAATGACCTGCAGTAGTATGGCTCTGCCTGTGCTGGGGTCTTGTGAAATTACATTGCCTTTAGTATCACAGTATCACCAAGGTTGGAAGAGACCTCACAGATCATCAAGTCCAACCCTTCACCACAGAGCTCAAGGCTAGACCATGGCACCAAGTGCCACGTCCAACCTTGCCTTGAACAGCTCCAGGGACGGCGACTCCACCACCTCCCTGGGCAGCCCATTCCAGTGTCCAGTGACTCTCTCAGTGAAGAATTTTCTCCTCACCTCGAGCCTAAACTTCCCCCAGCGCAGCCTGAGGCTGTGCCCTCTCGTTCTGGCGCTGGCCACCTGAGAGAAGAGAGCAACCTCCTCCTGGCCACAACCACCCCTCAGGTAGTTGTAGACAGCAGTAAGGTCACCCCTGAGCCTCCTCTTCTCCAGGCTAAACAATCCCAGCTCCCTCAGCCTTTCCTCGTAGGGCTGTGCTCGAGGCCTCTCACCAGCCTCGTCACCCTTCTCTGGATACGCTCAAGCATCTCGATGTCCCTTCTAAACTGGGGGGCCCAGAACTGAACACACAGTCAGACATAGACAGACATAGTCAGACATAGACAAAGAACATCAGTATGTTATAAGGAGATGGCATAAGACAAACTAGTTAGTCTGATGCAACTCGGTTAGACTCAAGAGTAAAAGGTCTGCTCGTGTGAGGTTGTGGTTTGTTGCAGCGTTTGTGCAAGATCTAATCCATCCACGCCCAGAGTTAGATAGCTGGCGTATACGGTGCCAGGTTAGTGTTGCAAACATCTAGCCAGTCACGTCTCTTCTGTAGTGGATTTTTCATGCTGTAAAATGTGTTTTTTCTCAGCTTTTCACATCCAGAAGTCATAATGTGGGAAGAGGGTGGGTATTTAGAATATTTTGAGGGAAAGTGAGTTGGAAGATAATTAGGATTGAATGAAAATTTAAGACTAAGAAAACCCTGGAGAGTGGAAATTCTGTCTTGCAATGTTACATCGAACTTGTTAGTGGATTTCTTGTACAATTGGTACGTTTTAGTGTATTAGGTTAGTTCTGCCTGAAAGAAAAACATGCATGTTCTTGGCTTTGTGTATTTCCACTTAAATACTGTAAACTAATGGTGAGTTTCCTACTTTAAGGGGAAGCAAATCGTCTTACCCCTATTTCACACGGTCTGCAAGACGGCAACTTGGGTAAGTCATGTGAAGTTAATTATATTAAATAATTGCAATGATGAAAGAAAGGTACTTGAAGTGAAACTTGTATAGCTCAGGAGTCTTTATGGAAGTGAAATGAAGGAATAGATCACGGTACAGTTAAATATTTTCTGTTCACTTCCTCGGCAGTGATTCCAGTGCACAAATACTGGATTATTTTACTCTAAAATGCTATTTTGAGTGTGCTATTAAAATGTTTGGAAAATGCTGCTTAGTGCTACTTAGTGAATAATACAGTAATGGGCCTATCCTGGTAGGCAGAGTAGTATAGTCTTTGCTTCAGACATTACAGTTTAAGTAGGAAAGTTAAAGGTAGGAAGGTGGGATGCTTAATTAGCAAGCAGTACAAACAATGTAATAGTGTTAAAGGATCTGCTTGCTAGTGGTGGCTGAGCTATATGTTATCCTTGATGCTACAGAGTTGTAAATATAGTTATCCCTGAGAAGCCACTTTGCTCCTTCAGCACTCATGTTTTGTTGAACTCACTTTGGATCCAAAGAACTATTATGGTTTTTAAAAATCCAGATAAGCATTTCAACTCCAGAGCCTTGACAAGTCTGGTACCTAATGAAATAACTATAGATGGGCAATTGTTAAAGAGAACTGAATGAGTGTTGGTATTTGCTAGTCTAGAGTTAAAAGCTACTTTCCTTTGTACATTTTGTTTAAAGGCCATAAATTCTTATCATTTGTTCCAAGCACAGTGCGGGTAACTTGAATGTTTGAATGCTTTGATGTCAGTAATTTTGAATGGAAGGGGTTTTTGGCAATGGTGATTTGGGCCTGTATCATGAGTATGTATACCCCTCTGCTGCCACCTTAGTTTGCTTTTAGCCCCTCTTTCCTCCTCCCAAACCAAGCAGTAGTGGTGCTAGGGATATATAGCAGCAATAGGAATGATGGAGCTGATCCCAAGTTGTTAACCATTCAACCAGTATAACTTCTCTACACGTGTGCCTGTTTTTCTGAAAAAATATTTCTTGGAAGCTAATTTGCATAAGCTTTCCCTGTGTGATAAATGAGGCTCCTTCAAGCCCCTGTGGCTGTTGTTTCCTCTGATCCTCTTGGTAGGTACTGCATTTTCTGAGAGAAGTGGTTGCCTGGCTCTGTAGCCTGTTCATTAAAAGTGTGACACCTGAATGTCTCACATCTCTGCAGGCAGGGCGGGATTTTGCAGAGACTTGTGGCACAAATCCGTAGTAAGGTCTGGAGTGTTTTTGAACGTGAGGACTCCTGTTTTCTTTGGCTTGTTGAGAAATGTCCCATTTTTTCTTGAGGGTGGAGGGTGGGAAGAATATTTTCTCCCCATTTCTTAAAGCACAAAAGCTTGTTTATTCTCTGCTTCTCTCAGTCTCTTATTCTCCTCGCTACCTGTATGTCTGCTTTATGCCATTAGTGCAAAAACTCCATCTAAAGGAGGAGAAAGTCTGTGTTGGATTATGGAAAGCTGTTTCACTCTATATAATTAAAAGGTAACTTGTGTATTTCTGTCATTAGCTGTGAAGTTGTGCTGAATTCTCCAAATTGCAAACAAACAAAAAAATCTAGAAAGGTGTCCTGACATACTTTAGAATTGCATCATTTTCTGTTGCTTACAAGTGGCAGAATGTCAGCTCTTGCTGGAATACTGCGATCAGATGACAACAGCAGTGGAGATGTATTTGAAAGTACATATTCTATCTTAGATTATTTTGCATCAGGTATTTTGTGCAGCATTTCAGCATGTGGCTGCACTTAGAAAGTTTTTTAATATGTAAGTTTATTTTAGTCTCTTTATTGATAGACTCTGTGCCTACATGCCTGCATAAACATAGACCTTGCCTCTTTCTGAAGCTGCCATGGACCTCAACCTCTGAAAAAATGCTTTGTACTAGAGAGTCACATAGAAACACATACAAACTGTCGTTTGCCAACACTCCACACAGCCCTGCTCAGAAACCCTGGTGTGTGGTGGGAAGCAAGTAGGGTCACGCTGTTTCAAAGTTTTGTGTGACAGCTTTTTGCATGTACAGAATTAGGTGAGTGAAACCTCAACTACACAGTTTGTGCTGCTTAAGCGAGGATTCTTTTGTGCCTAGAATTGGAGGTCATGACAACTCTTCAAGATGTATTCTGAAGAGGGATATGAAATAGGAAAAATTAAACTGTCTAAATCCTTGTGAGTGATACACAGAATGTCCTTCTAAAGTGCCTTTCTCACCGCCTATATATTTGCAGTTAAAATATTTTATTGGTAACTATTTTACTAGTCTGGAATTGTAATGATACCTTAAAATCTTGCCTGTGTCTTAGTTGTTTGTGATGCAAGGTAATCAAGATAGTCTTTTTTCTAGTATTCAGATGTAATGGTGAGTTTATAGTAAGAGGAAAGGAGCAAAGAAAGGAATAAAAGGTCTGAAGAGCTAAATTTACCGTGCTGTGGCTTCAGAGTATCTGTTGCATTTTTCTCTGTGCAATATAGAGAATAGTTGCTTATCATTAATGCAAAATTTTGTTGCTAAAAATGAGAGGATAACAAATACCTAGCTTGCTTGATTGCAGTGATGGTTACAACAGGGTGGTATGTCCAAAGGAAAAGGTGTATTTGGAATTTCTTTGTAATTTGAGATTCTGGAGTGGTGATGTGGCTGCATTCATGCTTTGTTTCTGGCCGACGAAGGGTGGGGATAGGAAAGGGCAGCAGCGTGCTGTGCAGCCGCTTTTTAGAATGGCGTTTCAAACCTCTTGGCCGTCTTCGACGTTCAGCTTTTAGTGTCGCGCATGCTATTTCCAGTAGGTACCCAGCAGATGGCAACAAACGCTAGTTTTGGAGTGTAAAATACTCTCCTGTCTCATTCATGAAGCAAAGAAAAGGAGCAGTTCCGGTCTTAACTCTTCAAAATTCATTAGTGACTATAATAGGTTGTTACATGTTGTCCAGTATAAAACCAGGTATTAGTGCTCACACGTTTGAACTTGTATCATTTATCACTAGAAATCCGTCAAGGTTTGAACTTTTGCTGCATAACATTTCAGGTTACAAAGTTTTTAAATATGTGTGTACTATAACTTTCTTTTTATAGCTTGGATGAATTTTCACATGAAGATTTTGTGCAAGATAAAAGCAAACAGGCTGTATCAGACAGCTTCACAGGTACGTTCTGATTAGTTGTTAGATTAACCTTGGGAGGTTTCTTGCTTCTTCTCTGCAGGTCCAAAACAGACAGCAAAGATAACCCTTGTTTGTCAGGACAAGTCTTCTGTACATACGTCTGCATCAGCCTCAAGGGAGCCACTATAGCAGTGTAGTGCTGGGTTGTGGGTTGGACTGGATGATCTTTGAGGTCTCTTCCAACTGGATATTTTCTGTGATTCTGTATTAATGTCATTCTAGTTGGTCATGTCCCTAATGTGTTCTAAAGGATGGTGGAAGGACAGTGTAAGGCTGTTTCCCAATATGCAGAATAAATTCACAGTGTTGCTTTATACAAGTTTTAAGTTAGCTTTCTACCTCAGACAGACTTAGTAGTATAAGACCTCACATTTTCTGTTGGCAGCTTTCTTGCCTTAGTGATCTGCCTGTGATAAAAGTGTGTCTCTCTCCAGGAAGGTAGCCCTAAAGCTATGTACTTAATGAAAAAGACAAATACAAGATGTGGGAAGTGGATGAAATATAGAGGCTGTTAATAGTACTTGGTTTAAGTATTTTTCTAAGTTATTATTAGTGGAATATCTGAGGGGGAAAGGAGGGGAGCAGTATTAGGATAAAGTGCACTGGAATTTCATTTCCTCCAGATACTTTTTGACAAGAGGTACAAAGTAAGAATAAAATATTACATCCTGTGCTTTAGAGTAATAGGAAATGTAACTGTAAAGCAGAACTGCCCTGACTCAGATTTACAAACCAAAGTGTTAGCAAGAAAAACTTTCTAGTAGTGTTAAGCTGATGATCAAATTAATGATCGGTTTTCTACAAGGAAGAAATATCTGCTGTATACTGCAATTCTGCAGTATATTATTTTTAAGTCCTTCTGCTAACAGAATGAAAAATAGGGTTCCTCTCAATTGCTTTTTGTAAGAAGTCATGTTTAAATGTTCGCCGTAGCTATTGTTATATTCCTGATTGATTTGAAGAAGAAAGTTATCTTTGCTGCCGAGATGCTCTCTGTAGCTAGAGCAATTCAAACATTTGCTTTATTTTCCTGCTAAAGTGCATTCAGATTGTTAGAGATTTCAGCATCTTGTTGTTTAAATAGCCAGTGGTGGATGTTTTCTGCTGTGCTGTCCTAATTACATACCTGTGTAGGCTAAGTTAATGAGTGTGAAAATAGGACACACAAGTTACTGCAACGATGATTTATTGCGGGGTAAAAATCAGGTTGCTGTTGCAGCTTTAGGAAGAGGGTTTTTTAATCCCACTTCTTATTTTCTGAATTTGTGTGTACTTTATTTGCCTAATTAAATCTCCATGCTTGTAGAGAATACTGTTAATTCTCAAGTAAAATGGTGGAGAAAAAATGCTTGTGTGGCAGCTTTCGTATCCCACTTTGCCCCATACTATGAATTCCAATATTGTGAGAAAACTCTTGCTTATGCAGTCCAGAACACTCTTTCAGTTCCAACATTTATGTACATTTTCTTTAAATTCACTGCCCTTTCTTGTCTAATTGAATGCAGTAAGACTGTTCCTCCCCTTGTTGAATGTTCTTGCATATGATGTGTCAATTTTGTCTGTGTACATTCTGGGCTCTTGATTTTTGAGCATCCTGACACACCATCATAGCAAATATGACATGCAAAAGAAGTAAAAAGGCATATGCTGATGGAAAATGTTGGAGTGGATAATATATCCTGTTTAGAGACTACTTGATGAGAAGTTGTTTCACTGGAGATGGAGGAGATGCAAGGGGATGTTTTGAAATGAGATTTCTGATAAGCTCAGGAGGTGGGATTTACCACTTGGTTTTATAAGCTTTTACCATTAACAGTCTCCAAATGATGTCATAGGAAAGAAGAATGGGAAAATTGCATTGAAGGCTATGCCACATTAAAAACATAGAATCAAAAAGTTTACCTCCACTTGTACCTGCTTTAAACTTGCTTTCCTGGTTTCTGGCTGTTCACTGAACGTGTTACATACCCTTCAAAAGAAAGCCATGATGAAGGTCTTCAGTTGGTTAAAATAAGTCTTTTTCAGACAAGTGTAGCCTCTAAGGTTACCTGTTTATGCATGTTCCAACCCTAGTTTAATTATGTTGTACATTTTGAACATTCTGCCATGTCTTCATAATCAAAATATTCTAATAAAAATATATGTTATATGGCAGAGAAATTATATGATTCAAGGAGCATAAAAGCAACTAAATATTTTCTGTGTTTATAATAGACCAAAAAGGAATGACTGATATACCTGAAGCTGAAGAGACTGGAAGAACTTGTGATTTGTGGCAAAGTGACCTGTGGGCACAAGTGAAAGACAAGTTAATGAAGTATTTGCATCACAGCACAATTTTTCCAGAGAGCATCCCACGTAAATTTGATTATGTGCACAAAGACTTACTTATGCAGCAGTACAACCTTCATGCTGCAGTGCACCAGCCAAAAGAAACAGATAAAAATATTAATGAGTTCAGAAGTGCCAGTGGCCTTGGGTGTTATGAAGTGACAGTTCTGGGTAAGTATTTGGTAGCTTGTCTTGATTCTAGTATCCCATTTCACAGAACTGCAGTTCTGTGTACAGGTTTGTGTGTATCATTTGAAGAATGTGGAGTCCTTAAGATCCTGACTGTTAAAATTAGAGGTAGGTCCTGTTCATTAATTATTCAGTCTGACAGTTAAATTTCTCAACTGCATTTGATTGTCAGCTGCTGGACTTGTATTCCTCAGAAACAAGTTAGTGTTCCTAAAGGGAACAGGGCAACATTAAATTCTTCTTTTGAGCTTTATTCTCATTGAGTTGTTTTTTGAGTACTGTTCCTCCTAAAGTGCCTTCCTACCATGCTAGGAAATTACATACTGTATTTTAGCCATACTCATCAACAGCTCCCTGCTGCTTCTGGTTAGAACAAAGCATCAGTTGATTGATCTTTATTTGTTAAAATACCAGTATGTAAGTTGATGTATATCTGCCAGTGTTACTGTGAGATATGAATCTGTTGGATTTTGCTTTCCTGTTAAAAGGAGGAGGAAATTGTCTAGCTTAATCATGCTCATGTCAAGTTCCCATCATTCAAAAACTTCCAATATTTTGCTAAGGGAGATTTTACAGAAAAGGTGTTTGAATATTTGCAGTCATTAGAACCCTGGAACTAACAATATAATATTTAAGACAAAAGCAGCATAGATACTGCATCAGTACACTGATTGTAAAATTATTTTTTCTTTCCTTGTAACAGCAATAAAGTTAAGGAGTGTGAAATGGCTTCAAATCTTGGTTTAGAAGGCACTGTTAGCCTTAAATCATCATATAACATCAGTTTGAATGTGCTTATGTATAAATGTACATAGAAATGTCTTTTTAGTTATCAGGTATTGATGAGTGGACAAAGAACAATGAAATTAGAATCAGTGTTCAGCCTGCAATAGATTGTTTTTCAAAAAGAAGAAATTGTGCATAATGTTGCTAATGGGCTGAAGGTGAAGTTTTCCCTAACTTAAATATTTGTTTTTCAAAAGGTATAAACCACGATGTTGCAATAGATGTTGCATTTCTTCCACTCTTCTGTCCTGAAGATCCCCACTTATTTCAGCTATATGACACTGAAAATGATGCACTGCTATCTTGTATGAGTCACATCTCTGCATGCCAGCAGAAGGCCACTAACGATGGGAGGCTTCATGGTGTGTTTCCACTTTCAGGTGAGACTGGCTTTCACATGTAATGTCTTGTTCTGTCTTTCAGTGCAAGAGTTAATCCTCTATAGAACTCTCTGATGTAGGTTAGACATTGTGAAATGATCACCTTCAGTAAATGTAACGTTGGACTTTGGAGGCAATTTTTGCTGGAGCTGTTTTCATACTCTGAGGATACTATTTTAACGTCCAAACCAGAAACTATGAAGTGACCTAGACAGTATTTACAGGTTGATGGAAAATCAGACCGATGTGGAGTAACAGTCAGTCCCTTTCACTGATAGCACTCTGAAGAGCTGCTGTAGTGCAACCTGCACTCCCTATAAACTGAACTATTTGCCTGATACTGAATACTTTCCTTCAGATTATGCTTGTATTTACTAGCACCTCAGAAGAAATGGGGCGAACGCTATTAATGCATATCCTACTACAACGTACTATTTAAGCGTCGAGTTTTCCTGCATGTTTAGACACACCTGATTTTGTTTAATGTATCTTCACTTTTCCTTTAATACTCCTATGAAATCTGAGAATCACTAATGCATATTTCAGCTTTTCTCTATCTGTGTTCTGATACAGTTGCTTCTTGTGATTGAATTTACTAGTAAAAATCTAGTGAAATACAATAAATCCCAGTAGGCTTTAGACTGAAAGAAGGTTGAATGTACAGGCATTACTGCATGGAAAGCAACATCAATTCTGTGTACCTTTTTGCTGCACTTCTATTAAAACACCTTTTCTGAACTTCTAGATGAAATTGTGAAAGCAGCAACGGATCTAGATGGCAAACATGTTGTCTGCATCCTGGACCTCTGCCACCTGGGTGAGGATAAGGTGGAAGTCTTTCTGAGCAAAATCTACAAGACAGTGGAACCTGATATGATGGATCCAGTGTAATTTAATAACTTATTTTTTAAATTTATGTTGTTCAGAAGGAGGGAAATAAAATTTCTGTAACTTGAATATGCCCTCTACACGTTGCACTTTCTAGAACTAGCAGACACAACTAGGAAATTAAGATTCTTAGAGCTATTGTAATGGTCATCCATGTGACTGAGAAGGATGATCGCTGTCTTTGTTTTTTTTACAGTCTTGAAACAGATTCCACAGTGTCTTGGTCACTTAAATTCAAAAAGGGAGTACAGGAACCTTTTCTTTTGATAGGGTACCTCTCTGATTGCCACCTGTCTGCCTATGCACATAACATACACAGGAAATGTGTATATCAGAGGGAGGCCTGGAGAGAGAGGCAGGCCTTCCCAATGCTAGAGGCAATGTCTGCAGAAGAATTAACTGTCTGTGATATAAATTCAGGCTGGAAATCAGAATCATTTTGAGGATTACAGCTGTTGTGTTTATACAGTGATCGTTCTGTGAGAGATACCAGGGCAGCCTAACTGCTCTTTAGTCTTGAAGAGGGATTAAATGCCAGGTATAGTGTTGGAGACTGGACTCAGCAATCCAAGAAGGCACAGCAACTGCTGTGTCTTTCATATGTCCACTTTTGTATATACAGTAGTATGCTCGCTACAGTAGGTAGTGAGCTTAGCACTCAACATTTTTGAAAGTACCTTGTTTATTGATGAAAAAAATCAAAACAAAAAACCCACAAACAAAACAACTTTGAAGTTTGGAACTGGCTTCTAGCTTTGTGAGACAAAAGCTACCTTTAAGGAGTGCTAAGCATAGCAGGATACGCAGTTTCTGTGTCATTATTGGATGTTGTTCTGTTGATCATCACAATCCCCAGTTTGTTGTTTTTTTTTTTTTTGTAATAGCTATAGGCTGAGTGTACATTAAGGAACTCAGCAGCTGTTACTTACACAAGAGCAAGAGACTCTAGAATTCTGACAACTTTTTTATCTTTCTACTAAGTAGCACCTGGCTCCTGCTGAGTTCACAACCAGTCCCACTTTATTTTATCTTCCTATGTCAAACAGTCTCAACAGCTGGATGCTTAGGAAATTATTCTCAAGCAGAAGCTAAAACATACTGCAGTTTGCCAACCTGTCTATGTGAAATCTTGGTCTCAGTTCAGTTCTTTGAGAAGAAATAATTGCATGATGGAAGTTTGCCAATGAAATTGTACAGTTACTTTCCAAAGCCTACCGAGTTAATTTATAGGAACAGGTTTATTCTTCTGTAGTAAACTTCTAGGCACGTTTTAGCAGGCCGTTGGTAATTGGGAAGTATCTCTTTCAACTAGTAGCTCACTCCATCTGCCCTGGGGACAGAGGGCTTTGTCTTGAAATGCTTAAATTCTGTGCCTAACTCCAGTTAATGGAAATTGAAGGAGGAAAGTTGCTGTCCTTATTATAGTGCAAGTTCATAGGCAACTTCAGTTAAGAAGTCAAAGCCTTAACGTTCTAAAGAAACTATTCTGTCTCTCTAGTGTGGTTTACAGTTTAAAAATGTATTAATGAGAAAAGTTTAGTTAAATTGCACAGAGACTGAAATTGTTGATTATGTAGTAAATGTTTTTATGTTGTATGGATCACATAGTATTAATTCTAGAGCAATGTTCATCAGTCCGTGCCTTTCAGAGTGCATTGTAACCTCATCACAGAAGGCAAAATGAAAACACACCACCTGGAAAAGAGCATGGTGTTGCTTGCAGTATGTTGTCTGTATATTTTCCTTACTTACAGGCATGTGAGGATCAGAAGGCATTGCTCTAGACTACGAGAGGTTAGCACCAGCACTTCGTGTACCAAGCTGAGCCATGCTGACTGTGTCAGCCAGTGTTTTTTATTTAGATGTACTTCAGGTCGAAGTCTAATTTTTATGAAACTATTGACTTCCAGAAGCAATTTTTAGAGTGGTTATCTTTGTACAAAGGGACTGCTGTGGCTAGCACTGTCACAGTGCCACGTATTGGTCACTCCCATCCATCCCATGAAATGGAAATGCAGCAAAGACTGTTTGCTGCATTGCACTGTACTACTTTTTAAACGTGTAGCATTAATCATTTCAACCTCCATGTTAGGACTTCCTAAGAAGTGCCAGAACGCTGTGGAATATGTATAAATAATGAGCTTCAGACTTTAAAGTATGTGATTTTATCTTTTCTTACGGAAGCTTTATTTGAATTTTTTCATGGCAAAAGCTGAGAAGGAGAGAGATTTTATAAATCTATGTTAGAAGCATAGGCTGCCTGTGCATAGAGAATATTCAATGTCTGTAGTAAACATGGAACTCTACTCTGGGTTATTCTGTAGAGCCACCTACCCCATCGCTGTAAGTTACACTGAACTTAATACGCTGACTTCTGTGTCTAAAGTGTTGCAGTGTTAATGTGGCTCCACCACTGTCTCCCCCTCCCTGTCAAACCAACGTTGTAGCACTGTGGCGAAGGTCCTCTGCAAAGAAGCTACTTCGTTGATTTACTGCACTTCATCTTTAATTGACACAAGTATAAAACAAATGCATTCTTGATACTGAATTTTTCAGTCTGTTAAACCAAGACGTGGAGTCTTTAGTCCTGCAAAATGTCATAGGAATCATCTTTCTCGCTGCTGTGTTTTGCCACTGCTGAGTGTAAATCCTATCAGAACACTTAGCTAAGTGCAGAATTCATACCCAGCCAAAGCACTGTACTCTCAAATCCTGCATTTGCCTGTTTTTTACGTTTCCAGCATTAATTTCAAGGAAAAACTAGAGGAAGGTAAACTGTATGTAGCTAATGGTACTTTGCAGTGTATACAAGTTGCTGTCATAGAGGTAAGAAAAGCTTTAATTAATGAAATGTAGAACTAGTGCAACACTGAAAACTGGAGAATATAAATAAATTAATATATGTAAACATCTTGGTTTGTTATTATTTCTTTCCTTTTCGCTTCTGAAAGCTGTTTCAGTTTTCCAAGGACTTTCTCCATAGTTGTGCTCACTGCTTTAGAGAATCTTGAGAACTCAAGAACTTCCATTAAAATATATGCCACCAATTTTAGCTTCTCTTGGCTTTCAGCACTATGTGCAGGCATGACTTTTGCAGAAAAACAGGAAACGGGTCTGGGTAACATTGCAGTTTGTCCTTCATTTTCAGTATGGGCTACAGAGTTCTGGAATTAGTAACATTTTCATTTTTCTGGTCCAGCATGAGAAACAAGAGTTTAGATTAGTGATTGTTATGTAATAAAGCACTGAGTGAATTTAGAGAAAGAATCTGTAGAGCTGAGCTATGTGACAATCAGACATCTCAGTGTGACTTCAGAAAGTGAAGCAGGCTGTGAAAATGAGCTGAAAGTGGTAGCTTCCCTCTGTCATCAGTTTGGGTGAATATGCATCTCTTGCATTGCTGTAAATCAATATTAAAATCAATTTATTATAAACACCAGAACAATTTGTACCTGAGTAAATTCTGTACCCTAACTTCAGTCAATGTCAATTGAAGAAGGAATGCAACTGTCTTTGTTATAGTGTGAGTTCAGATGAGAAAAGCCTTAACATTCTAAAGAAACTGATAAAATTATTCTGAGTGACTGAAAGAATATGAAGGGAGGAATGTGGGGAATGATTTGGTTATCTCAGTCTTTAAGATGAGTAAATTTTGTTGATGCTTCCCTCCCCTCCACTTCTGACTGTTATAACAGGGTCATTTGCATCACAGATTGTACTGTGAAGCGAGAACTCTGAGCTTACATCACTAAATGAAAGATGGCCTGAGCCTCTGATGTTCAAGCTGAAATTGGAGCAGAGGGATTGAGCAGTCTCTCAGGAAGCACCATCAGAGCTAGAGACTGTGCAGTAATGGGGGAGAAGGAGAGGGAGAAGGGGGCTTTGCAAAAAAAGGAGCAGAAAGCTGGGGCCGAAGGTTACTTGCAAGTCTTCAGTCCTCTATTACACAACAGGCAGGTGCGTCACTTGTGTCCCGTCCCAACCCCCACTCCAGATAAGCTCACTGACACCTCCAGGACTCACCTGGGCGGTGTCAAGTTCCGGTTGGAACTGAAATTTCAGACTCCGCAGCAGGCTGTGGGCTAACAACAACCGCAACCAGCCAAAAATATCTCTACAGACATCTACATTTTGCGCTTGTATGAATAAACAATGAAGCCAGTGGCTAAGATCAGTTTTTCCTGCCTCCTGGTGGTTGCCAGTGTTCTCCTGGGGGCTGCAGAGGCATTTTCTGTGCGTGCTTCTGTAAGTTTACTCTATTTCAACAGCACCAGCAACAAGTCTGTGTCTGAGCAGTGCGAATGTGGCCTGTATGGATTAAATTCTCCTCTGCTCAGCGCTGAAGGGCCTGTGGGCATTCCAGAATCTAATCTCCAAGCCTGCGACGCAAACACCCAGTTCACCATCAGGCACAGACCGTGGATAGCACTGATTGAGAGAGGCAACTGCAGCTTTGCTGAAAAAATTAACACGGCAGCCAGAAACGGGGCGATAGCAGCTGTGATCTACAACACGCCGGACAAAGGCAACGCCACCGTCCTCATGTCACATCTCGGTGAGTAGCACGGCCCAGAGGGTCACACCTGAGCCCTGCTCTGGAGCTTGCGTGGTGCAGCACAGCCGGGCAATAAGGACACAGCTGTGTTTGTGGGCGAGCGTTGCTTTTATTGAGGAGCTCGATGGGGAAAAAATGTGTTAAGCAATTTGAGTCTAGACTTCAGTGCTGAGTAAGAGATGCTCTGCTGTAACAGTCTGAGCTTGGTACAGCGTAGCCAAACTGGTGAGGCCCTGAAGTTGGTACCGGTTTTTGCTACAACAGCATGCAGGTTATTTTAGAAAGTGATGTAAAGAAGCCCATAGAGCATCCTCTGACAGGCCATGGGGGGGTTCAAAGTTAGAGGATGCAAATGAACCCACAGCATCGGCACGTGCCTTGCAGATAGTAAGCCAGAGCTTGCTTTTTGTAAATTTTTACATTCTTTTTTTCCTGAATTGTCTTAATCCTTTCTCAACAGTGGCTGATCTCAGCCTCTTCTGAGAGTCCCTAATTTCTTAAGGAAAGGTTAGACAAAATTGTTGTAATTGCCCATTCTGGCCCTAATCACTCTGAGCTGTCGTTAGGGGATACTGTATTGCTTGGCGTTTCTTTCTGTGTGTGTTCCTCTGGGCCAGCTTGTCTAATTAGCATTCTAGTGCAAAGCACAGTAGCTAATGCCATGAAATACACCTTGGTGGAGCTGCACTAGGAATCCGTTGTCTTAAGTCTTGCTTATCTGACTTTGTGAACAAACTGAGCGATTTTTAATCCAGAGATGAGGCAGCGTTTTACTGACCCATGCTGAGTCAGAGTGCCACTTCATGGAGTTTATTGCTGTGGAGCCCACACCTGGGTAGTTCACCGGAGTCAGCCTTCCAGCTATTGAGTAGGCTGGCTCAGAGTCTGTTACGCACCTGTATAAACATCACAGGTGCTTTATAAATGTAACCATCATGAGAGGCTTGGCACAAAGGGAAAAAAAAAAGGCATTTTAAGCAGTGATTAAAAATGTGTACTGAAAATGCAGTGGCTTGTACTGCATGTCTGGCTTTGGCTCTAGTGATAGACATAACCTTTCCAAATGGAGCTTTAATGTTACACTGAAAATGCATAGCCAATAAACCAAAGCTTTTGTTCTACTTCTGGAGAAGGGATTTAGACTTCACTGGCCTGCATAGTGATTCAGATTCACTGGCTTTTTTCATTTAGTTTTGGAATGTGCCAACTCATACTAACACTGAATGAATAAAGAAGTAACTCTACTGTATTTATGTAGCTGCAAAATTGGTGCCCACTGCATTTCTTGTGAGCAGTGGTAGCTCCGGTTGGCCCAGAGTGAGAGAGCATGGTGGGAGCAGGTGGCCTGTTCCCTAAGTCAGCCAAGGAGAATGAGATGGAACCTTGTTTAGACATACTGAGTTAATTGAGGTGTAACAGTCCTAACAGACTGGACTCCAGAGTTAAGACAATCATTTACGGTCAGCTCTGAAAGCAGATCCTGATTTTTCACGGTTTTTTATCCCAGAACTAGAAAGACTTTTTAAATCTTGAAAGCAACAGATCTATCACTTGAGAGTGTATTTCATGAGACAGGAAGTCCCATCTTTCTTAATTTGAATTGATTTCTTTTTCTCAAAGATAAATAGTGATTTTTACAGAGCTATTTTCTATGGTTGACCCTAGGACTAAACAGGACATCCTAAATAGATCGTTGACAAAGAGAGTTTATAAATCAGCATTATAAGTCACGTGTTAAACACAGTGAGGACAAATTACTTCAGTGAGATGAGCTCTTGTCTAATCAGTGTAGGAGAAATAGCTCCCTCCGTGCAAAGTGCAGAGCCATACCTTCTTCAGGTAAAACAGGAAAAGACTGGGAGAGGGCTGGTCACTGCAGCAGTGCTTAGGGCAGAAAAGTGCTTGGGGATTACTAATTTTTCCACTGCAGAGCTGTTTACAGGACCAGAATCTGCCAGTGCCCAGAGAGGTCTGACTGAGGCTCGACAGGGCTCTGGGCAACCTCATCTAGTTAAGGGGAGGTTGGACTAGAAGACCTTCAGAGGTCCTTTCCAACTCAGACCATTCTGTGATTCTGTTTCTCTGCCATTTGGGTAGGAGACCTGTGGCAGTGAGACACCTCGGTGGCAGAGCAGTGAGAGAAAAATCTGCATGGCTGTCGCCAGCCATCTGTAAGCTCCTGAAGCAGCAAGGAGCAAGCAGCCTCCAAGGTTATCAGCCAACTCTTGGTTGGGCCAGCCCTTACATCTTCAGTCATCCATCTGTACTGCTCTGCTGCTCTCCCCTTGGTGGTTTATTAGGCTTTGGGGCCTTGGCTGTAGTTTCAGAGAATCACAGAATCAACCAGTTTGGAAGAGACCTCCAAGATCATCCAGTCCAACCTATCACCCAGCCCTATCCAATCAACTAGACCATGGCAAATCATAGAATACCAGGTTGGAAGGGACTTCAAGGATCATCTTTTGATCAACCTATCTTGGTAAAAGGAGGATCTAGACAAGGTGACCCAGCACCCTGTCCAGCTTATCATAAAAGAGTTCCATGTTGGGTAAAACCATCATTGTTCCCACTGCCCTCTTCCCTTCCTACTGAGCTTAACATGAAGTCAACAGAGCTTTCCAGTCAACCTCATTTTCTGTTACAACAGTCCAATGTATGTATTTCATATTGTAAAACACCTGCTCAGTCTTACAATGAAATAGTTTGTTCAGGGCGAAGTCCAGGTGTGCAGTAAACATTGTTAATTTAAAGGTGTTGGGAAGGAACAAAAATCAAAAACTCCCCCTCCTTTGTCTTCCACCACAGTTCCTTTTACCTGTTGTCAGTTTTATCTCTTACTGTGTGCTGATTCATTGGTACACACGCACACAAGATAAACCCAAGGTTTTATGATCAAAAATTTTAATGATTGAGATATTAGTAATAACTTCCCCATTCCTCTGCCGTTACACAAATCAGTGGTGAGAAAATGCTCTAATTCAATCCAACGGTTTTCCGTAGGTGTTTGTGTTTTACTTTCATGAACCTGGATTGAGCGAATGGTACAGAAACTTTTTGCCAGAAGAAAAATGTCTCTTTTTATAGTAGTTCCAGAACTTACTTGATTTGCTCTGGAAAGAAAATGGAATATCCATTTGTATCAACATTTTTTTCCAGTTCCATTCCTTGAAACTTAAATGGAAATTCCAGGAATTACCAACTTTTTGAAATGTAGCCAAATTTAAACAAGGTATTTGGGGTCTCCTTTTTAGTGATAAATACCAAAGCACAGCTGGCAGCAGAATAACAGTGCTCTGCAGGCACAAAGCAGCTGGGTTTGGCCCGTGCTTGGTGAGCAGCACTGGCATGGGCCAGGCGAGGGCTCTAGTCTCTTGATTTTCCTCCTGTTCACTTACAAGGGAAAATAAGAGACTGGGGACTGTACAAAAATTCATAATAATAAAGTTAAAACACGATCATTGCCTCTACTTGGATACAAGTCCAGTATTGCAGCTAAGCTAAAATGTCAAGTGTCTTCTGTGTGATCTGGTATAGGTGATTCTGCTCTGGCAAGGAGGTTGGACTAGATGATCATTTGTGGTCCCTTCCAGCCGCTGACATTCTGTGATTAATTCTGTGAAAGGTTTTTCCCAAGGGATTTACTAAGACCCAGTGAAAGAGAACTCTTTTCCTGGTTAAAGGTGTCCCCCCAAGACTCATGAAGAGTAGTAGCCTAGCAGGATGGTTGTACAACAGGAGCAAGCGGACATCTCAGTTTGTCTGTACAATATAAATAACTGGCAATATAGACGAGAGTTGGAGGAAAATTAATTGTTGAGGAGCTGCATTGCTTTCCAACTTATTTCCAGGATATCCTGTAGCCTCAAAGTCTAACTTCTCTTATCTCAAAAAATACTTTGAGATAGGATCTTATCAGCTCTTTGTGCAATACCTGTTATAAACTTGAGGGTTACATGCCTGACAATGGAGTTTGATTTTACCTTTTGTTTTGAAAGCTGATATAAAATCTTGCTCAGATTCCCCATCTTAGCTGTCTAAGTTATCATTGCTCATTTGATCAGTCATTTCTGGTTTATAGCACATTTTCAGTCAGCAGCCTTGCTCTCTGTCCTGGCTTTGAACGGACTGTGGGATCTGCACGTGAAAACAAATGAACTTCCAAGAGTGGCCACGCAAAGCAGATGCCATGAACTTCCCTTTTCTTGTATTCCTTGTGAAGTAAGCAGCTCTGCTAACAGCAGTCCAGATGTTTTTGTGAAGTCAGTGTTCTCATAACACAGACTAAATTCCTCCATTTGTTGTCTGAGAAAATTGTCCAAGTGGCCTCACGCCTTTGATGCAGTAAGAGGTGCAGATGCAGGGAGGGAGCAGCAGGAAGGGTGAAGCACACAGCCCTTCACCAGTGGGCTGGCACTTCAAGGAGAGGCTAGGAGAGCTGGGCCAGGTCTGTCTGCAGAAGGCTTGAGAAGTTCTCATCTCTGTATACAAACTCCTGATAGGGCCAAGGAGGAGAAGTATGATGGAGCCATACTCCTCTCAGTGGTGCCCAGAGTAAGAAACAGAGGCAATGGGCACAAACAAGAAATCAGAGAGGAAAAAAACCGCTTCACCGTGAGGGTGATTGAACGGTGTGGAAGGCTACCCAGAGAGGTTGTGCAGTTGCCATCCCTGGAGACACTCAAAACCTGACTGGACACAGTTCTGCACAGAGCCAAGATGGGCTGTCTGATATCCAAAGCAGGCAACCTTTGCATAGAATCATTATTGGATGATGGATTTGGATTGGATGGTACCTTAAGATCATCTAGTTCCAATCCTCCTGCCAAGGGCAGGGACATCTCCCGCTACAAGGAGGAATTCCTTCCAGAAAGGTTCCCAGGCAGCCATAAAAATCCCCTCAGGCTGTGCTTACCTCCACAGAGCACAGGCTGCCAGAGATCTGTGTTCACGTTTGGGATTTTCCACAGCTCCCAGAAGATGGAGCTAGCAAAGCCCAGAGCTTCACCACACTGGCATTTAGTACTGTTCCTTTAGCTTCCAAGGTAATCACTGTGACGAGCACTGGGTTTATTTCAGGTGACTACAATCTGTGACCCCATTTGTTCATCCATAAATCTTGCCAGTGAGCACATACAGGGAGCCCAGATCCTGCTTCTGTGGAAAACCAGCAGAAGGTTTGTCCTGGGACTACAGCAAGGTCTTCTCATGAGCTTCCTCAGTTAGCAAAGCTCAGGAGAGGCTTTGAAAAACTTTAGCTACCAGAAAAAGAAGCCGGGCTGCTGGGTGACCATTTCCCCTGTGCTCTGTTTAACCTGCTTGGAAACAAACAGCAAAAGAAGCACTTGCATCTAATCAAATCAATCAAACTGGCTTCTAATTAAAAGCATGTGGTGTTACAGAACCTGCACAGCTTTCCTCAGCCTCTCATCAGTGGAACCTCTCGTATCAGTCACGCCACTGCAGCTGAAGTTGTGTAGGTGAAGAAAACGGTAATGGTAGAAGCCTGGTGGCTGCCTGCAGGTGTGAGTTGAAATGAGTCCCGGGGGCCGCTTCCGGGGCCACCTCTTCACTCCGGCACCACTGTGAAACACCGCAGAGGGAGCAATGAAAGCCAATAAGGCAAACTGTGAACTGCCTGAGCAAGAAGCTGGTTGAAACCGGCTAAGACTAAAATGCTCGAGAAAAATAAGTTTCAATTCTGATCTTCTGGAAACCTCCTGCAATTTAGAGCATGGCTCAGGCCAAGACTCGAGCTTGTAACCCAAGTGGATTTAAACGTTTCACACTGTTTCTCACCGTGTTTTGTGACAGTCTCTCCTGCTGAAGCACAGAGGATGTGGTGAAGAACTTTCTCCAAGAGCTCAGTGCACTGACTCACACCAGGCAATAGCTGGGGTTGGTTCCTTTTATCACCTAAGAGAATTCAAACTCATTTTCTCGCTTCCTTAAAGATCTCCTAGCTTCAGGCAATGCACCTTTTGCACTACAGCGCTGCAGGGCTGATCCCTGGCTCTACCCAGATCTGTGAACATGTAGAAGCAGGACAGCAGCTGCTTGAAGTAAATAAGCTGTTTTGTGAGCAGAACACCTAACAAAGTGGTATTTTTTTGTTCTACACCTGTCTCTCTATCCTTACATCCCCTCTGACTCCGTGTGGGTAACACTTTCTTCTTTTCCTCTTTCCCATCTCTGTGATTTCCCCTCTGTTCCCATCACAAGCCTGAGAGTCTTTTAGCTTCCTTGTTCCTTGAGGTAATAAATCCGACTCATACATAGGCGGGTCTCTCCCTGGGCAGGGGCAGTCAGGTGCTGGCAATCCAAGGACAGCACGTGGCTGTTGAACCTCAGGTTTCTGTCTCTCCCAAGGGACCTGCAGGAAACCAAGGGGTGTTCTTGTCCTCTAACCAGCTGCTGATGTTAAGAAAGCTTCTATGAATCTACTTCAGATTTTGGAGCCTGTGTAGATTTGATGGAGACAAAGACAGAACTGAAGTAGGGCATGCTTGTACCTTGGGTGACAACACACTCTCAGGGGGGTGTTACTGATTTGTGCAAGTAGCTGCAATCTGTCACCCTGTGATTTGTGCATATGCACAAACAAGCCTAGAAAGGGTAAACATTTTGACTTGGACTCATTTCTTCCTCAAAGGGCCAAGTATTACTATGTTTTGCTCTTAAGGATGTGTTCAGGCTGTCAGTCACCTGATGTTTCTCAGCTGGGCAACCGCATTGCATGCATTATATGGAAAATCCCAGTTCCCTGCTGGATGGAGATTGCCCAATGTGCTGCAGGGGAAGGAAACCACTGATTCAGCCTCCTGTTTAGAAACTCTACTGTCAGTGCATAAAGACCACCACTGAATCAACAGGCCTGAGCAGCATCGTGCTTCAGCTCCCTGTGAGACCAAAGCAGACCTAAAGTGCATGTTGACTGGCAAGTCCTGGCCTTTCTTTAAAGTATGGGTTTGTTTTTTTTTTGTTGTTGTTTAGTTTTTCAGAGGATTTGTAGGTGCTTTTTTATGCTTGAGGTTCTTCATAGTGACCTGTGGGGAATGCTCTTATCTTTAAGTTGCTTGCGTCATCTAAATAATGCTTATTTCTATTTATCAATCAGGCTCCTTTGAAATGAAAGACGGAAAAGCAGTGTCATGAAATTACAAGTGTCTTGGATGAGAGGCAGAGTACATGTGAACTCTGCTCGGTGTATGAGCACGCATCCCTCCTGCACCTTCTGCCCCTGATAACTGTTTCATCCCAATTCTTTGGGATAGCAGAGGGCACATGCAGTGCTGTCAACGACTGGTCCCACTGAGACAGACATAGAGGGAAACAAAGTTTGCTTCCCTGGCACCAGGGACTCTTGCGCACATCTGGTTAGCTAAGGGCAAGAGCTTGGTGCCAGCATACAGAGTGATCTGACGCACTTGCGTTTTCCACAGCCAGTGAAAGGAGTTGTGGACTGGAGTTTCCCAGCTGCAGGGTGGAGTTTCTGAGCTGTAGGCTGGAGTTTCCAAGTTGTGTTACAGCTCACAGATTCATAGCAGCAACTGGCAACCTTTGTGTGTCTGACAATCACCTCAGATTCTCCTGGAAGTTCCTAAGTCTTGCAGGCAGGAGGTAGGGATGTGTGCAGGCTCTACATTTCGTTGGCCTGAGCCTGTGCTCCTTGTACAGCAGCAAAGGACCACAAGTTCCATTCTCATACCTTAAGTATTTTTTTCCATCTAGCTTAAAAACTGGGTGTGCTTTAGCCCACACCATTGCCTAGTCTAGAGCAAGTTACCTACCCAAGCCCCATCCATCGCTGGTTGTAGACGTGAGCTGGTTCTGGATAAGGGAATGCACCATCTGTTGTCTTTGTGATTCATGGATTTTTTTTGTCCCATGATATTCAGTTTTGGGTTTCATTTTAGAGCACTCCCTTTGATTGCTTTTTCCATTTTTATAAATGCTTCTCCTTTCCACTTTGTTCTTCAGTGGAGAAGGCCTGGAGATATGGTTCAGGTCCATATGCAGCAGTTGGAGGGTTCTGTGCTGGTCCCTTTAATGCTTGGCCCTATACAGAGAATTCTTGTATCCTTGTGAGCTTTCCTCCAAAGGCAGAGATCCAGAACTGAGTGCTTGAATAAGGCAAAAATGCAGCTTTGAAGGACACAAACCTACAGCTCTCTCATCAGCAAGATGCCCTGAGTGATCTGGCTTGACATTAAAGAAGCAATACGTAGCACACACAGTTTTTTATCTTGAAAAAAAGATGTTTAAATATTTATTCAAACAAGTTAAAGCTCCAGATAATGATAGGGTCTATCTCTGTAGAAGGCAGTGACAATGTTCCCAGGATTTCACTTTATCTGAAAGTCATGCCCTACTTCTTGAACTTCTTAGAGTCTCCACCAGTAGCCATGGGGGAAAAAATGAAAAGTGAAATTACACAGCATAAGCTTTTAAATAATAAACATTTTCTAAAGTTAAAAAAGTCAGCCCTGTGCCAGAAATGCCTTCATGCTCTACCTATTTTAGATAGAATACTGCTTCTGATTCTGTGGGAGCTCATTAATGCTTTGAATTTCAGGAACTCTGAAAGCTCTCACTAACACAGGTAGCAGAAGTAAGTCGCACTATGTGGTAATACCTTGTACTACATGTCGCAGCTTTTGCTGTGTCTGACCTCCAAAACAAAATGTGCTTTCTCCACACTACAAATCTCAGGTTTTTATGCAAAAACCAAACAACTACCCAGCAAAACTCCCCTGCTTATCAGCCCTCCTCTTGCCTGGACCTTGTGGCCTTCCTGGTAGCAGTGACTATTTCTAATTGCTACTCGCTTTTCTGCTGTGATCTGCTGGTAACTGAGGTGCAAGTCATCAGACAAATGATATTTTTTTCAAAGAGTAAAGGTCACACTTCACTGAGGCTGCAGATCTGTTTGTTAGTTATTCTGAAAGAAAATGTAATGAGTGAAAGCCCTAAAGTTCTCAATGTCAGAGATGCAGCTCATTATCTTGACTCCGCAGGGGTGTCCCACTGCATTCCAACACTGATCCAGCCACCTTGCCCGGCTCCTCTCCGTTGTGCTGCTGGAAGAGCTGCACAGGATGCACAGGGTCTGCTGGCCACATGCAAGTGGCTTCCTTGCCAAGCCAAGCATTGCTGGTGACTTCCAGTGTTTATTCGGGAGGACACGCTGCTGTCACCACAAGTGTACTTTTTTGCACCAGTACAAGCACTCAGCTTCCTTTGCTTTGCTAGCCGGAGGAATTCCTGAGCTGCAGTGAACGTGCTCTCTGTGCCAGCCCTTTGCTTACCCAGTTGTTTTCAGGCAAGTGGGAGCGTTGCTTGAACAAGGAGCTTGAACTTGGTATCAAAATAATGCTGTGTCAGCAAGGTGTTCACAGTCACGTTCAGAGCAATTTTGGTTCTTGTTACTGCTCTCTGAGCTGCATGGGGAAAAGCTTGGGTTTGGGCTCCGTGCTCACTTTGGTGAGGTTACCGAATGTGCTGTGGGCATTTTGCCACCAGGCAGTAGCTTGGACAGGATGCACATTTCCCACCAGCTGCTGAAGAGCAGTAAAGTTAGCTACCACCACCCAAAGCCAAACTGGGGGTGATGAACAGCTGTGTCCCAGCCATACCCTGCAGCTTTGCTCATGCACCCATGCCGCTGCTTTATTGAATCATGTTAGAAACTCTGATGTATGGAAGCATAAGGGATTGTGGCTAAGCCTTGGAGTCAAAATTCACAGAATTGTACGTTTTGTAACCTGAGGAGGTTCCATTCTTTGTGTTCCATCTCAGTAAAAATGCCAGAGTGAAACATCCCTAAAGCTTTAGAGGCATTTGAAGTTGAGCAGTTTGGCTGCTGTCCATTGCATAAAACTTGGTTATATTTTCAGTGTTGTTTCTTGCACCTACATGGAACAGGTTTCAAAACAAAACCATGCCTCTCTGCTTACAGATCTGCTTCTTATTATAGCTAGAAATGTTACTGTTGCCTCCTTAGACGCAGAGTGAGAAGATGTTTAAGTTAGGACAAAAGCGTTCTCTTAGAATCATAGAGTGGTTCGAGTTGGAAGACACATTTAAAGGTCCTTGTAGTCAGCAGGGATGTTTTCAACCAGATCAGGTGCTCAGAGACTCATCCAACCTGATCTGGAATGATTCTGGTGTTGGGGTTTCTACTGTGTCTCTGGGCAACCTGGGCCAGTGTTTCACCATTCTCACTGCATAAAAATTCTTCCTTATATCCAGTCTTAATCTCCCCTCTTCTAGTTTAAAATCATCACCTCTTGCACTGTCACAGCAGGCCCTGCTATAAAGATTGTCCCCAACCTTCTTACAGGTCCCCTTTAAGATCTTCACAGGAGAGGGGTTCCAGCCCTCTTATCATTTTTGTGGCTCACTCCAAGAGGTCCATGTCTTTCTTGAACTTAATAGCTGAACACAGCACTGCAGGTGGGATCTTACAAGAGTGGAGTAGAGGGGGAGAATCCCCTCCCTTGACCCATGCTGCTTTGGATGCAGCCCAGGATATAGCTGGCTTTGTGGGCTGTGAGTGCACATTGCTGGGTCACATCCAGCTTTTCATCTATCAGCTTGGTAAACTTGGTGTGTTTAGCAATATTGATCTTTAGCAAATTGCTTCATCTGCTCTTCATTAATGGCAGGGGTGGACACCAGTGGACTGGGCTGGTTTCAAAGCCTCTGCCCCTAGTTGTCATTCAAACCTGAGCTGGGTTTGGCCATGTAATACTCATTGTGTTGCGTTTAGCACAGATGAAGTGAAGGAAAATATGTGTCCTGGATCAATGCCAAGTTATCAGCCACATGGCTTCAGAACCAGCCCAAAGCCTGCATTTGAAATGGAGTGGTGCTGGCTCGTATCAGAGAGGGTTTAGCTCTGTGCTTACTCTAATTCTGTTGGTGATTGCCTGGGCAGCAGCTGATCTTGTGCCATGTAATCAGGGCACAGGGAAAATCCTGTCCAGAGAGCCAGACGGTGTATAGTGACACGTGGCCATCTGGGGATGTGTTTGAGCAGCTCCTGGTGCTGGGGGCAAGTCCTGCAGAGAAGCTGATGGGAGCAGGGCCTCAACCAACAGCTACGTGGAGAAGAGGAGCTTGAAATATTCTTGTTTCTCCTGTTATCTCACTTTCTTGACTCAAATTCCATAGTGAGGCTCCACAGCATATCATGCTCATGGGTGCAGTGATTCTGCCAGCACTTTGACTAAACTCCCTGATGCAGAACAGCCTGGCACAGAAATGTACATTCACCAGAGGAAGGGCACAGACTGGCTGCCCAGTGCATAACTGCAGAGCCCTGAAGAAATTAGACTTTTGATTGGCAGACACACAGATCAAATAACAATTAACTGTGCAAACACAACTAATACATGGATAGAAAAAGGTGGTCTTGGTTGAAGTGGCAGGTTTATAGTGGATGGCTAATGACAAGGAGAACAATGGCCAGTGAGTTAACCCAGCTAACCCACTACTCATTAAACCAATTTCAGGTAGAACTGATACTGCATGTTTCTGAGTGTTCAGGAAATATTAACTCAGTGGTGCAAAGCTGGCTTGGTACTGGCTGGACACTTGGTTCTGGGGCTGCTGTGCCCAGGAACTGCTGAGGAACTGGCCTCTTTAGGGGGTGATCAGAGGCCTGTGGGATTCCTTGTGCTCCCTTCCTGGAAGCAATCCAGGGAGTCATCCATTGTCCCTGAAAGTGATGTCAGGAGGAACCACCACTTCTGAGAGCACAGGCAATGAGGCTGGTGAAGGGTGGGAAGAACAGGTCTTAAACTAACTAAAGTGGAGAAAAGAAGGCTAAGTCAGGTTAACCCTATCACTCTCTACAACTACCTGAAAGGAGTTTGGAGCCATGTGGGTGCTGGTCTCTTCTCCCATGTAACTAGAAATAGGGTGAGAGGAAATTACATCAAACTGTGTCAAGAGGGGTTTAGGTTGGATATTAGGAAAAATGCCTTTACCCAACAAGTGGTCAAGCAATGGAACAAGCTGCTCAGGGAGGCGGTGGAGTCACCCTGCCTGGAGTTGTTCAGAAAATCTGTAAACACGGCTCTTCAGGACGTGTTTGAGCAGGCATGGTGATGCTGGGCTGATGGTCGGCCTTGATCTTACTTCTAAGGTGTTTTCCAATCCTAATGATTCTATGAGACCTGAGTGGGTGACCCCCTGCATCCCTCCTGGGAAGCCACTCCTAGTGGCTTTCTTGCCCTGGGAGGTGTCCTATAGAGGGGTGTCCGCTCTCGGGACGCCCGCGGCTGCAGCGCTCGACGTTCCCCGGCCGACTCCCCGCTCCGGCGTCGGCTGAAGCGGGGCCCGGGACGCCCGACGGTGTTCCCGCGGCAGGCGGGGCGGGGGAGGCGCGTCGTGGCGGAGGCGGCCCCGCTCCTCCCCCGTGGGCGGTGGCGGGGCCGCGGAGATTTTAGGCGGTATCGGCGGGTCGCGCTGTGCCGTGATGTCGTCGGGGACCGCGTTGTTTGCGCTGGCTGCGCTGCTCTGCGCCGCCTCGCCACTGGGTCCCGGCGGGGCGGCAGCGGCGGTGTGGCCCGCCTGGCTGAACGTGTCGTGGGAGGACACGGCGGACCAGAACCGGAGCGGCTGGGAGGCGAGTGAGAGCGGCCTGTACGGGCAGGACTCGCCGCTACAGGGGGCCGCCGGCGTGCTGGTGCTGCCCGATGGCCGCGACTCCTTCAACGCCTGCAGCGCCGGCACCAACTTCAGCGGGGCCCCGGCGCCCGGCAGCGGCAGCTCCGCAGGCTGGCTTGCCCTCATCCAGCGCGGCGGCGGCTGCTCCTTTGCCGACAAGATCCGTCTGGCCGCGGACCGCGGTGCCGTCGCCGCTGTCATCTACAACTACGGCGGCACTGGCAACGAGGTGCTGCCCATGTCCCACCACGGTGAGCGGCCGCTGGAAGCGGGGATGGGGGGGGAACACCGTGGGCAGAGAATGTTCCTTGTGCTGGGAACTGTCCCTGCCTTCCTCCGTAGAGTGCAAGAATAGATCACGCCTTTGGGGTTCAATAAGAGGCTGGAATTTTTCAGACTTCCAGCACAAGAAGAGGTTCTGCCTGGACTAGCCCGTTGTGTGCACGGCGCCGCTGTTGTTGTGTTCCCTTTCATTAATGAGTAACGGCTGAGGTTGCTGCCGTGGGCTGGGGACGAGCCGACGGCTGCCTGAGCTTGCTGGCCTGGGTGGGCTGGGCATGGGCCTGTGTGTGTGAGGTGAAAGTAGGAATTGTGTCTCTAGCTTTTTTGTGTTTCCAGCATGACTAGGTAGTTGCCCAGAGCTGATGGATACTAGAGTTGTTAAAGCCTAGCCCCTATTTGGGGCCCTCAAATAGGCTGGCGTTCCACACACTTGATCCCCTTGTCCCGTGCTAACCAACTCAAAAATGGAGACTCGTAGTGGGTAGTTTCACCAGCAAAATGCCACTTTCAATGCAAGTGGCTCACGCTCTTTAAAGGTTGTTTATGGTGCTTATGACAGCATCTCTTCTTTCACTACATAAAGTTTTCTGCTTCCCAGCAGTGTTTTGTTTTGCTTTGTGTTTGTGTTTTTCGTTTTGTTTTCTGAACTGCCCATCTTTTAAATGACAAACAAGGTAATGGCCGTGTTTTAGGCTAGTGCTTACTGAGAATCAGCCCTGGGCTGAGAGCCTCCTGATAACAGCAGGAGCAGGTGCCCCGTCTGTGGTGGGGCAGGGAAGCTGGCAGTGGTGTCTCTGTCCAGCCCTCAGCTGTTAGATTGATGCTCATGCACCTCGATGGCGTGCTGAGGTTGTCACTTTTCTGGGAAACTGCATCTTTTGGATAGTAACAAAACAATGAGAATGGATAGTGAGTATTAAAGCATTGACTGGTTTGAAAAAGAACTATATCCTTGCAACACCTCTCTTAGGAGGGGTAGAAAGGATTCCTGTCTTAGCCATGGCAGTTTCAGTGTTCTGGGAAGACAAGGAAGCAGTAGCTGCCTCTGGAGGTTCATTGTGTGCAATCTTAATGAGCAGTATGACCATCTGTACTGAGCTTTAAGAATTTAAAACGTACAGTCTGGGTGGACTCTGGCCTTTCTGAGGTAGAGCTTTCTTACATAATCGAATAATTCGCTGACAAATGTTATCGAGATCTCGCTATTGCTTGGTGGGTTCCTGCTGCTGACAGTAGCATCCCTGCCCCAAGCCCTGTTTGCCCTGTGCCTGCCTAACCCTGCAGCTCTCAAAGGAGCAACTTTGGCACTGCTGACCTGCATAGTTGCTGCTGAACTTATTCATAAGGGGATGGTATATGTCCTCCTGTCTCCTTCTCCATCCTGGCCACCAGGAGACCTATGGCATCTTAATCTTGCTAGAAGCTGCCTCTTGAAATAAACCATCTGCTCTCTGCAGGCCTGCTTGATGAGGAGTTCCCTCCTTTCCCATGCTGTCTTTAAGCTTTCTTCTGAGGGATTTATGTCAGAGTGGCTCTAGCTGTCTTGATTATCCTGCATGATGAGTTACAGGCTTGAGGGTATGTTGAAACTTCCCAGCTGAACTACAGACAAACAGGACAAGGACTACTTGGAAAGACAGCTTCTGTCAAACCACTTATTTCATCTGCATGACTCCTCCTTGCCATGTCCTAGCACAATTACTGGGCTTGTTGCTGCTGTTGCTTTTGTTCTTTGTCCTTGTTTTAGTCCTTTGCTTTCACTGCTGTTCCACTCTCCCTTTACTTCCTCTTTGGAATTGAGTTATCTTTTTGTATTGTCATGGTTATCTGAGTGACTCTTCTCACCTCTTCCCATTCTGTCCACAGGCTTTGGTGGCGTGCTGTGCTTGGGCTGCCCCTGCCCTGTGCCCCTGCTGGAAGCCAATGCTCTCCAGTCAAACTTGACAAATGTTGGAGGCTTTCAACACAGCATGTCTGAGAGGAAGCAAGCTACAAATAACCAGATCCATTTGATTTGGCAAGTGCAGGATACTCCTTGTATAGTGCCGTGCAGTGTTGTAGACCAAGCTCAAACTTAAGCATTTCTTTGTGAAATGTGTTTCGGGACTGATCTCTTCTGGTCTCCATTGGTGGCACTGGATGCTCTAACTCTTCTGGAGGCAGTGGTGAAGGTAAATGTACTCATTAAGGACAATTTTTGTGCAACTGCAACTCCTGCTGTTCTTGTAACAGCTGCAGCTGTGCTAAGAGTGACTTAACAATTCTAACTGGCTTCATTTCTGCTTTAACTGAGACATCATATGCCACCAAGTGAAACCAAACAATGCTGAGCATTTCCTCCAAGCTGAGGCAGTGGAAGTAGCAGGAAGGGCTGAGGAGGAGCTAAACCTCAGGGCTTTCCCATCTGACATGGCTGGGATAGCATCTTCTCCCTCTTCTCGGGGCTTGGGAGCTGTCATCAGCCTGGCAGAGAAAGAAGGTTCCGGTGGCTGGGCTGTGATGAAAAGTATGGCACAACATGCTGTTCTTTGCAGGACTTTGATAGCAACAGAAGACAAAAATATTAGCAGAAGCTTTCTAAAAGTACAGTCTGTCTTTTTCTGGGGTTGTCAAACTTGGATCTTAAAGCAACTGTTTTTTGTTTGGAGGCTTAAGTATGGCTACACTTGACAACAGTGCTTGTTCTGGTCATCTTGCTTCCAGACACTTTTTATCTTCTCATGGTTAGTCTGATAAAGTCTTTACTGCTTATATTAGCGTTTTGTGTGGAAACCTTTCAGTGTGCCAACTTGATCGAAACTCAACAACAAAAAAAACTAAAAAAACAAACCACAAACCAAAACCAAACAAAAAACCCCAAAACCAATAAAAACGCCCACACCACTCTGACAATAAAAATAACAGAATGCAATAAATAGCCAAATCAGGTGCAATCGGTTCCTGTCTAATCATATATAGCACATAGAACACCAAGGATTTAATGGAGTCCAAGGTAATATTTAC
This sequence comes from Tricholaema leucomelas, assembly GCA_013400475.1. Classification (NCBI taxonomy): domain Eukaryota; kingdom Metazoa; phylum Chordata; class Aves; order Piciformes; family Lybiidae; genus Tricholaema lacrymosa; species Tricholaema leucomelas. The sequence continues at coordinate 1,199,059 of WAAF01007965.1, forward strand.
CTTGTAGTTTTATAAGCACAAAACTCTATCAATTGGCAAACTTGCGTTTTAATTGTGTTCCTATTGAGAAGATGGTACCATTCTGTGGCAGGCTGAGCAGGGTTTCAAAGTACAGTTCTATGTGCTTATAATTGTATGCCTCTAATCTATATTGACCTTCTGAAAGACGTTTGATTGGAGAAAAACAGCTGCACATGGAGGAAAAGTGCAGGACGAGTTGATTTGCTTTGAAGGTGGACCTTGATTTAAGATAGAACCGGGCATTTAAGTGGCTTTGATGTCTGAGTATGGTAGTAACTACGAAAAGTGTTCTTTGCTGTTAAGTATTTTCCCACAGCTGGTAAAGAAGGTTTCTTTGCAGAATTCTATTGTGGTAATTGTTTGGTTTTGCTTTTCCTTCTGTCATGTAATCTGGCTCTGAGAAGCAAATCATCTGATCTGATGAGGGTTTATTCTGGAGGAGTATAGCTGAAAATTCTGGCTAAAACAATATTAGTGTGTCTCAGGCTAACAGTCTGGTTCAGATGTAAACTTGCATCAGTGGGGGAAAGGAAAAGTTAACTTGTTCTGTAGGAATTTCTCTGTGATGGAGGCTAATCTCCACATGCTCAGAGGAAACAGTGCATGGCAAAAGCGTGTAATTGTGCTCTGCTGCAGCTCTGTGTGAGGCATGATCTTTAGAAACAAGCTGAAACTTTGCCAAAGGCTGGTGTGACCTGCAAAACTGTTCCTGTCAAAAATAGAGACAGAATAGTAATCTCAAGGCAGACTGTACTGATGCTTTGTAAATGTGTGAACACACAGGGCACCTCTCCCATGAGCTGAGGTGAGGAATGAGGATGCATGGTCTCATTGATACTTGCTTATCCGTCTTCCCTGGTCATGGCTGGGTGAGCCTCTGTAGATTATTTAGCACTTCCTACCAATGGTTGCTTATTGAGAGGGAACTTGAATGGATCCATGGTGCCTGGATCGTATCTGCAGTCTGTAATGCCTGGAGTTTGTAGCTCTGAATCTGAGAAGAGCTGTCTCTATGCTGCAGTTTTGTCTTTGTGCTCGGTTATAGTTCACTCTAAACCAAGCATCTAGAAGAACTAGTCACAGCTATAGTGGGATTCTGGTAAGTGTAGTGCGAAGTCTGGCTGATGATCCTTGATTTTTCCACCTGCGAGGTATGGTGGGGGTGCAACAGTGAGCTGGGGTTGCCCACAGCACAGAGGCACTGGTAAGCAGGGTTCGTAGTGCTGCTGACAGCTTCTTATCCCTGCCCTTGCTCTTTGCGTTTACTGGTCTGCTGAAATGTGAAAGGATGAATTAAAATCCTAAGTGACAGCTGTGGTAGCAGAGGTTTCATCGTGTGGGACATATGGCCCTAAAACAATGTCGGTGCTTGTTTGCCTCCAGTCTTGAATGTGCCAGTGAGCAAACAGTAGTCGGGCTCAGTACTCTTCTTGTTATATTGAATGTGACCTGTTGTCTTTCTGCAGACAGATGCCTTCTGGCTCACACTGTGCTGACTTGCATTATTTTATCATTAGCTTTCTCAAACTTACTTGCTTTCAGTGAGCACGTAGCTGCTACCAGTAGGTTGAAAGCAAGAGATATTTGCTACAAGCTCAGTCTCCTTTGAAAAGGGTGAGCACTGCATTTGCTAAATTGAAACTGCTGAAAGCTGCTGAGTAACTTTACTGAAAAATTTTAGGGAACATTAATCACTTTCTGTAGAGGGTTTTAGATGCTGTTTGCTAGATTGAAAGATGAAACTTTACTCTTCCAAGTGTGACTGACCAAACAGCATGTGAAGAGAGCTGTACTACAGATTTCATTCATCTCAGTGCCCTTACTGAGTCTTGGCTGCTGTTTTAAAGCATGGTTTCATATTCTGAATGTTCAAAGATTTAGGACTTGGCCGGATTTACATAAGTCTTAATGGCTCAGAAGGGAAGGGGAAGAAGAAAGGATTGTAATTGTTCATTTTGGGCAGCGAATCCACCACTGAACAGGGAATGTCTCTTCTTCCCTCTCTGCTGTTGTCACCATGCCGTTTTGAAGGCTCTGTCTCATCTCTGAGTTTCACTGTAATGCTCCTCACTCTCCTCTTTTTTTAAATTATTTTCTTTTTCAAGCTCTGGCTATTGCTTCCTCCTACTGCACATTTTGGTAACTTTTCCAAGTGTCTTGCTGTTGAATGTTTACCTTTGCACTTCCTAAGATTTATGTGTTGAGGAGGAAGAGATCAGGCACAGTGCCAGCTGCCAAGTAAAGCAAGCTGGAAGTAGATTTCATTAAGCTTAGGCGCTACTGTGAGCAAGAAGGCAGTTCAATCAAAAATCTGGGATCATAAGGGGCTGTTGCTTTAAATAACTGCAGAGTAGCCTGGAAGTGAGCCATTCTTTTATCTTGGTGCCAGGTAGTATTTGGGGTGGAAAGCATGCAGAGCAGAAGAGGGAGGGACAAGCCTACCTACATGTTAGCTTATCCAGGCTTAAATTGCTCCTGGAACTGTGACTTCAGTCACCCTCTCCTCCTGCAAAGGAGAGAGCTTATTGAAGGGCAGTGAAGGCATGAGAATGATGTTTCCTCTGATGTATGCAGTGGAGGATGAATGCTGGCATAGATGCTGCTCAGTCAAATCTGCATTCCTCATTAGACTTGGCTTTGTGCATGTTTTGTCAACACCGTGCCATGGATGAGAGCAGAGCCAAGGTGCAGGCATCTGGCTTCATAGCACTTTTCTGAGGCTGACTGTAGCCCTTGCCTCCAGAGCATGGTACAGTGCCAAGACGCAACTGGTTCTGTGTGCAGCGCTGGCCTTTCATCCCAGCTGAATTGCATCATGTCTGTGATGTGGGCTCAGTCACTGTGCTCTTCGTCTATTTTCCTTTCTACTGTAACAGATAGCAGTGAACTTGCACTGGCCTGTTCAATAACCACCAGAAATCCCCTGTTGCTTGCTATCTCAATCCAGTGAGATAACCAACATTCAAAAGAGACAGCATTTCAAATGATGTCGTTGCATGCCTACTGAGGAGTCAGGCATGCTAACCTGGTAGGAAATGGTTGGAGAGTCATCTGACAGTATCCCTCATGTTAAAGTGACGGAGATGTCTTGATCCCCTATTGCTTTTTTGCTGATGTAGGAGGGGTGCCAGAGGAATACTACTAGCTGCTTTGAGGCTGAAAGAACATCCCTTGCTGAATTTCTGTCCTGCAGGCACCATATTGCAGAGATAAAAGCAAAGATCCCACCACCATTTGACCAAGGCCAGGGTTGAATCTCATTTCTGTAAACAGTCTTCAGATAGTGAGCCTGCTGTGATTAAGCCTAGCCTTTCCCTGGAAATTCCAACTCTGAAGTCTGATTTTGTTTTTTTTGTTTTTTTTTTTTCCTCTTTTTGTATGTGAAGCAATCAAAACCAAAACTATTTTCTTCCATTCTGCTCTTCCTGAGCATGTGGCTTAGGTAATGTTCAGCTGGGGCGTTCTATAGCTGTGGAGAGAGGGTGTGATTGGTTATTGCTGTCGTACATACAACAGTTTGTGTGTGACTTTTTTCTGAAGACTCCTTTGCAAGACCATGCAAATTCTTTAAAATCCTTCATCCTGTAGTAGTTCTCTGGCAGAATTTGTTCAGCTGTAGCAGCATGCCTGCAGCCTTTAATCTGTTAATAGTTTCATCCCTTGTTTCTCAGTCTATTAGAACATTCAGAGAACATAAGTCTGATGGATTTCTATTCAATTCCTGATGGATTTCTATTCAATTCAGAAACAAAACCATACATACATACGTATTCTTAATTTATCTGGACTTGATCTGCCACTGTGTGATACTAGGCAACTTCCAATCAGCTTGCCATAGCTATCCTGTCAGAAACCCACTTCTACAGAGGGAAAGATGTTTAACTTTCAGTTACTGTACTGTTTCCTTTCCTTCCCCTTCCAGTGACTTCTGTGAAACTGTTTCTTTGCAATATTGAAACCCTATCTGAGTCTTAAGGGAAATTAAGTGTGGGCTAGATATTAGGGGAAAATATTGTTGAAATGGCTTGCTGATGCCACCAAGGACTCCTGTGGGTATACCCAAGTGAGGTGTTACGCAAGTTGCAGAGTGAGCCATGCTGGTTCCTGGGAAGAGGAAGCTGTGACTGTGCCACAGCAGATGTGTCGTTTGGTTGCACAAGATGTTCTTTGGACAATGTGAAATAATACTGGCAAAAGTCTGGGCACTTAATTTCACTCTGCTTAGAGATGATGCAAACCTTTGGATTTACAGACAGTGGGAGGAATTACTGAAGCCAGAACGTTGGAGCGTGTGCATGGTGTGCTAGCTTTTTCCTTGTTCTGACATAACTTAATTGTAGAATGATTTGGCTTGGAGGAGACCTTTTAAAGGTCATCTAGTCTAACCCTCTTGCAGTGAGCAAAAACACCTGGAACTAGATCAGGTTGCTCAGAGCTCGGTCCAACCTGACCTTGAATGTTTCCAGGGGACTTCTACCACCTCTCTGGGCACCTGGTGCCACTGTTTCACCACCTGCTTCACTACTTATATAGCTTCTTTCTTAAATCTTTTGCTGTTCTCAAATGTTTTCACAAAACAGTTGGGAGCAGACATAGCTACAACAAGGAAAGGGTCCTGTCACCATGTTTTACAGCCTGTTCTTGCTAAATGTTGACAGAGGGGTTTGGCTTTTGCTGAGGGAAAGAGATCTAAGGCATTTTCCCCAAGTTATACTGAAACCCTTAAACTGAAATTAGAGGCTCTTTTGTGACTCAGCCGAAGCCAAATTTGGTTGATTTAAAGCAAGTTTAAACAATGCAAAAACGGTTCCAATGCCTGAACAAATTAAGAAACCAATTTTAAGTAAGGCTAGAGAAGCTGACTTGGAGCTGGAGCTTCTGAGTTGGCTCCCATGGCATGCAAAGCTGTCAAACAGCTGGAAGTTAATTATTCACTGCAAAAAGCTTTGCCAGGGCCTCACAAAAGTAGGAAACACATACGTGGCATTTGTCAATGTCACCTCAGAGTACTGCACAGAGAAAATGTTAAATATTTCTCTTGAATTGAATTAATGTTCTCTGTGGTGGTAGGTGGGGTATTGAAGCAGAGGAGGGGAAGCTGTGCAGAGATGGCATGATTCATAACTGTGTTTTTTTGTTTAAGTTTTGAAGGCATGTGATGTTTTCTGTTAGATGTTAATATGTTAGACCCTAAAATGGGCTGCACTAGAAAGTAGTGCAGTTGTACAGCTGCTGTTATGGTTATCAGTCAGCCAGTTCAGTGTTCTTGGTTATGAAACTCAAGTGGTAAGAAATGTGGTATTACAAGAAAGAGTCAATAAATTAAAATGCTAAACAATGTTTCCTTGAGGGAAAACTTAGATTTTGGCAGTTCATTAGCTGGGAAGCTTAAATGTGGCCTTCATAACTTGAGGGGGCTTTTTCCACATAGCAGAGATTTAAATTGCTGGAGGTGCTCTCTTTACTCCCCTTTCCAGGTTGTGCTTCAGTTTTATTAAATGCACAATGCAGAATTCCATTAAGGTTAACGTAAGGACAAAGTTGTGTGTTTTTTCCCTCTAATATCAGGAAGAAAAGGCAAAGATGTGAAAGTGCATGAGCAAAGTTTGACTTGAAACTGGTTGGAGGAGCAGCATACACAATACCCTGCTTTTTCCTCTTGAGCTGCCTGCTGCAAGTGGTTTCAACTTGTAGGAGCCTGCATGGGAGGTTTCAGGAGGCAGGATTTTACCCTGGCAAACACACTGTTACAGCAACATTCTGCTCCCCTTGGGGCGGTTTGCTTACCAAAACTGTCTGGGAAGGGATGGCTGCTGTGAAAGCAACAATGGGTGAAATGTAGGTACTGCCCTGTACTTGTTAGATGTTTTCGTGCAGTCAGTGGCTCAACTGCAAGGCTGGAGATGCAGGACACTAGGGATAAACTTTAATTATGGTTAAAGAAGCATTCAACCTTCATTCTAGATGAAGAAATCTGTTACATTTATACACATAGCTAGCAGCTGTGCTTTTGTAGGGCTGATGGGACCTTCTCACGCTGCCCTAGCAGCACAGCAGACCTCAGGTCAAAAATATGAGCAAGCTCAGCATCACCATTGTGGAGTTTCTTGTGGGCAGAACTTCCTGTAAGTCTGCATGCTGTGGCTCTGGTGTCTAGGCTTTCAAGTCTTGCACTTCCACCTGCAGTGCTGGTCTAACTCCCTTCTCAAGTTCTGTTGGAAAAGCTCTAATAAAAGTGAGTTTTGGAGGTTGTGAACAGAAAGTCTTCAGTCATGTAGGCTCTAATTACTGCAAAACTTGGTGTGTTCCTTAATTTCTGAATCTTCTTGACACTTTGAACTCCAGGCCACCTGACATTTTAATATAACTATGTGAAAGGGTAGACAACTTCAACAGGTCCCAGGCAGATGCTTACTGTGCCAAAGTTAATGCTCCCAGTTCTGTGCACCTCTTGCACATTGCATTTCTCTACTGAATTGTCAGATCTGTGCTTCATATTTACAGGGATCAGAGGTGTAATGGCAGAACAAGTGAAATCTCTGCAGAGCAGAGGTTAATAGAAGTATTTGTATTGGTATAAATAAATGCAACTTCACATCTGAGTAAATCGATAACATGAAGGTAAAAACTTGGATCCCAGTTATACTTTCCTTGTGTGCCAAATGTGCCTGTGTCCTAGCAAGCCATTTAAGTTCTTGTGCTTCACGTCTGCCATCTGTATTGGCAAAACAGCGTCCCTCAGATTTTCACCAGCATGTTGTGTTAGGCTTTTGGAAGTACCTTCTGAAAAACTCCACATGTACAGAGGCAGATCTGTCTAAAGAATAACTTGTCCATTTCCTATGAAATTGGGAAAGGAGAGAGGCTGGGAAATGTTTAACTAAACAGGTCTTGCTTCTGTTTAGCAATGTGACCATTATTAGTTGAGCAGGCAGCAGATTAATCTTGTGTTCCAGTGTCTGTTAAGAAGTGTTACTGAAAGCTTTATCTGAATGGCAAAAGGTGGCATCTAAGTGAGGGACTTGGGTTTCTGTGAGGTTTTTTGCCATGCACAACTAATTGACTTTTCTCTTGCTTTTGCTGGAGTATGGGAGGAAATCAAGCTGACACTTCAGGGCAGTTGCTACACTTGAATCAGCTCTGCAGGCGCTCCCTCAAATAACTTGTCTCCATTAAGATGCCCAAGCATCGTCCGGAGCCTGGGTCTGGGTTGGTGGTTTCCAGGCCACAGTAACATGTTTCAGTACTTGTCATGATGGGACCCTTTTTAGCAGCTCAGGAAGCACTGGGTAAGGATGATCTTTGCTGATTTTATTCTGGAAGCACAGCGGTAGTCCAAAACATGGATTTTGTGCTTCTATCTTAGCTTGAGGCTAATAGCACATCACTGAATCTTCTCTTGGCAGGCACAGGAGGCCTTGTTTTCTGCCAGGTAAGGATGATGCCCTCGTAGCAGGCTCTATGTGATAGTATCAGGGCGTTGTTTAGTCCTTGTCCAAAAAGAGCTTCTGAACTGACTAAATTTGTGTACTACCGATGGCCAGAAATTAGGTGCAGTTTCTGGGTTCCTTAGCCCTGCTGTTTTCACAAGGCATTTGATTAACTTCACATGATACTAGGTTAGCTCACCTGTAATTGCCTTTAGAAATTAACTGTTTCTCCCTACGAGTCTGCATTACAAAATATTGAAGACAGATGCTTATGTCAGGCAGTGGGGGCTTCACTCCAAGGTGAGGGAAATAGTGCAGGTGCTGATGGAAATGCCCACTCTCTCACTTGGGCTTTTGCTGCTCTAGTGTCAAAGCTACCAGCAGACCATGTGTGTGCTTAAAGCAGAACTAAAATTGCAAGAAAAATCTCTGGGGAGAGAAATGTCAAAGATTTAAATCTGTCATCTAATGACACCACAGTGAACTGATTAGCCTAAAACTTGAATGGAAGATTTTTAAGGGTAAAACTTGCTCACAACTGATGCTTTCGTAGCTGAAGTGTTTTTTCAGGCTGGTGGTGACATTTCACTAACAGGAGCCCTTACACTACATCTTGTATCGAGCAGAACCACAAGCTATATTTAAATAGTGAGACACGCAGGAGTGAAGGGGAATGAGGCAGTAGAAGCTTTTTTGCTTTTTTGGACACACTTCTTGTTGTCACAGCCTGTTCTTTCACACTTTCTCCTATTCTTATGGAAGTAACTCTCAGATTCTGACTTGACCTATGCTTAATTCTTTAGTTGCTCCTAACACCTGACTCCAGCTCCTTTTATAACTGTGGTATGAGCCCTAGTTATTCATAAAGGACAGCAGTTGAGGTCTGGCTAATTTTTTTTTTTCCTTTTTGTGTGATGTACTACTTATTACAAGGAACTTTCTGAATAAGAGATGAGTTTAGTCACACTGGGGAGAGTTGCTAGACATCATGACTATCCATGTTGGATAAAAGGCATTATATGAATAAGCTGGAAAACTGGAAAGTGCTTTCTCAAATTAAAGCCTTTGTGGTTTAACACCAGTTGGTGGTGGTGTTAATTGGTCCCTTCATTAAAAAGTGTTTGGCTGGGAGGTCACGTCTATGACAGTTTTTACTCCCTCATCATGCAATATCTGTTATGAGTTTAATGCAGTGAGGCTACTAACTGGCTAGTCTTCAAATCCACTTCTTTCATATTTAGCTTAGAGCAGCCACTGAGAACATAGCTTGTCTCTCTGCTCCCTTTTTTAATTCTCTTAAGAGCTTCTGTTGTATTAAGGCTGTGTGGAGAGGTACTCAACAAAACTGTCTACTTCAGAAGAGCAGTATTCAGAAGTAGCAGTAGAGCAGGAAGAGTCCCTAAGCCACCAGCTGCACGCCTGGCTTCCCTAAGCAATCCCTAGTGACCTTTCTCAGTATAGGATCTATTTTTAAGTTAATGTACTTCAAAGGCATATTAAATTGTAAGTTACTAAAGTGGTGAGTCTAAAATAATGACAATGTATGCCATAAATGGGAATGAGGGGTGTGGTGGAGAGGAATGAATTCTAAATATGCTTCACTTATGCAGCTCATAGGTAATCTGACATGTTTCAGCTGAAGAAGCACATGGAGATGGCACTTATTCCATCAGCTCTTTCTGAGTCTTAAATGCTAATTAGGAACTTTCCAGTCTGATAATTAGTGCTTGAACTGGAACATCTAAAACAGTGACTAAGGTATGATATCAAAGAACTGAGCATGGACTTCCATTCTCCTTTTGTAGGTGCTGAAAGCATCGTTGCGATTATGATTGGCAACCTGAAAGGCATGGAGATCTTTCACCGGATTAAAAGTGGCATGAAAGTGACCATGGTTATTGAAGTGGGGAAAAAGCATGGTCCTTGGATGAATCAATATTCCACCTTCTTCATCTCAGTGTCATTTTTCATTGTCACAGCAGCAACCATGGGCTACTTTATTTTTTATTCTGCTCGGAGACTCAGGATTGCAAGAGCCCAGTCCAAGAATCAGGTGAGTTTGTGTGTGCCATTACTTTTGGGGTTTTATACCCCCGAGACACTGTGCTGTGGATCTTGAGGGTAAAATACTGGCCAAGCACCAAAATCACTAAATTTGTGCATTCCACTGGAAGGAGAGAGTGATTTTAATGCTAAGAGATATAAACCACCACAGCTTTTCAAAGAGATAGCAAGAAGTAAACTGTCTGGAGAAAGCAATTGACATATTTAGCTAACTTGTCTCCTACAAATTCTTACTCTTTGAACTACAGTGCTGGTGTATAGGAGGCGGTGAGAGCGGTAAACTGCTTTTAGCTGACCCTCACACTTCCCACATAGCACTTCCTATGTGCTAGCTGTAATGTGAGACATGTCTGCAAATGTGTGTGCAAAATGGTGCATGACTTTGGCTGACTTTCTGTAGACCACAAGTTGTGAGGCTTCTGCTTGTTGAAAGCTGCTTTATGACTGAAAGCTTCTTGAGAATTGCAGTGACAGCCTCAATTAGGAGTTGAAAGAAAAGCACCTTTAAATTGTGCTCTTTTAAAACCTCAGGCAGGGAGCTGCTAATGAGTTAAGTTTCCAAGTAACTTACTTCTGTGCAATAATCAGTTCAGCTGATAGGACTAATGCTTACAGCTTTGTCTTCAGTCTGCTTTATACCTGCTACTTTGGGGCATAAGCAAAAGCCTTAAAAGTGAGAATGAAGTCCTGGCATGACATCTGTCAAAGGTAATGGGCTCAAGACTCAACAGGAACAGAATCTGAGTGGCACAGATGCCCTTACAGCCTTTGATATTTGCAGTGCCTTTTGCAGGAGCTGCCTGAACTCTTCTTTCAGAGTTATTACAAAATCCTTTCCTACAGACAGCAGTAGCAAAGATCTAACTCTGACTGGGCTCAGAATATGTGAATTGTCTCTGGAGCAGTGGTTAAATAGTTAAAGAAGTGACAGACTTTTCTGCCATTGCAAAAGACCAGCCCTACTAAGTTGCTTTGCTGTGCTGGAGATTGCAAATCCTTTGAGCAAGAACCTTCTGAAGTGAGATGATGAAGCTAGAAGCTGGACCCAAGTATTGAATTTCAGGCTTTTGTAACATCTTGAAGCCGGCTTCTTTTTTAATGTTAAAATGCAGAACTGGTGTTGGTCTTGAGAGGCTGAGAGACTAGTTAGGGCAAATTACAGCAGTATTCCTAGAGATGAATGCAGAGTTCCCTTTAGTAATCAGAGAACCTAACTCAGTCAAGTTTGTGTTTTGAAATCCTGTTGTCCATCAAGACTCTTGTGGATGATGGTCAACTGGCTATACTCTTACTAGGTCTAGAGATCTAACAGTGACCTGAACTGTGTTTGTGCCTTGTGTAAACTGTCTGCCTCAACCTTTGCAGTAGGCCTCCTCTATGTTTTAGTCTGTTTGCATGTGGTGTGAGGATACAATAAGGGTTCAATAAGAGATAGTTGGAAGAGCAGCGTTGGAAGTTGTCGTCTGCCGTGAAATGCATCATGGTTGCTCCTGGGTGTCATATGGAGATGTTTGTGTAGTACCTGTCATGAGCAATAGCATGAAGCCCTGTAATTTGATGCTACTGTCTTGCATCTATCATCTTGCAACTTGGACAGAGGTGCCTAGCTTCTGGCTGATGAATTCTCTTTTCCATTACCTGCCATCTACCCTTCTGTGAAGACTCTGTTCAATGGTAGACAAACATGGGCAGGAAAAACTGAGTGTCCCAAAGGTGGTCTGCAAAATACATGGTTTATCAAACCACATGGAAATTTTCCTTTGAAGGTATTTAACAAAGCAATTGTAGAAGTCCAGCTTATTCTGAGCTACCAGGCTTTTAACAAGTTACAAATGTTATTAATGCCTCCAGTGGTAGGTGGTACTGGGAAAATCCAGTCTGCTTAGCTAGTACTTTCACAAATTATTTCTATTTTGGGCTCTGTGTGCACAAGATGTTTACTGCAGATTAAGAAATAACATTGATAAATGACATGCCAGTTCCACATGATTTCAGCTGAACTTAAGGAGTCTTTAAAAGTGCTTTATAAAGTTTAGGAATAGAAGAAAGCTTCTCTGTAGTAGGGTGGTAAAAATGTGCTATTTTATAAAAAAAAAAAAAAAAAAAAAATCAAGACAATCCAGAATTGTTTTCAACTGTTTTTTTTTTGTACCATGACATCTAAAAGCTGACCATGCAATGATTAGATAAGCAAAGAATGACAAAGTTCTTCCTAATTAAGGTGAATGACTACAAGATGATGCTGCAGTGTTCCCTGTTAGTCACTGACTGGATTTTCAGTTATATCAAAAGTTTGAGACTTAACTGCTTTGACTCCATAAACTATTGAATAATAGTCATACAACTTACTAGCTGGCATGCTACATGGGAACTTTCCAGTCATTGTTCAGCCCGTTGGAAACTCCAATTGCCTGGACTTCAGTCTCTCACTTGGGTGGAGTATAGAAATGTGTTTTAAAGGAGTGTGTTTTATCTCCTTTATTGCACAAACACAGAAAGATTATGCATTCTTTCAGGAGATGTCTTTAGAAAAGGCTCAGATGTTCATAGCTAATTATTACAAACTTTCCCTCTTTCAGAAGGGAACTGCTGTTCTGAATGAATCCCTTTACCTGCCTTTTTTTACCTTTCCTATGGGATTCTATTGTTGCTGTGTGAGGAGTCTTTTAAAGTGTCAGTCTAACAGCTGAACCAAAATAAACACTTATTTTAATTCCTCTTCAGAGTGCTATGATGAGCTAATCATGATATGTGGTAATGATCCCTGCAGCTTGTCTCTTTTATGTTCAGGCTTGTTCTCATGCACTAGGCTGAAGCCCCAGGAGAGCTCTTGCCCTGGACTGAAAAGGGTGAGGAAGCTTGAATCCCACTTGCTTACTACGGGATAGAACAGAAAGAGAAGACCATTTGATAGATGCTTTGTCTCTTTTGTAAAGGCTTCTTGAGAGCAAAAGCCTGGCTAGTTTCATTTATGCATGGAACTGGTAGTAACCCCTGCTTGAATTAGATGGCTCCCAAGAATTATTATATTGGCAGCATGTTTTTCCTTTTCTTTTGCCTTGAGAAAAATCTTTAGGCTTAGGTGCTTTCTGAAGTAATCTCTTGGTTTATAGACAGGCTGTTGAGTACCTTTTTAAACTTGGCTGTTTCACAGATGTTAGATGTTGGAAGGAACCTTGGAAGATAGCCATTCCAACCTCCCCACCAGAGCAGGATCACCTAGCTTAGTAAATGTAAGCTTAATAGCACATCTGTCCTAACTGTGAGTTAAAATAGCATGGCTTTTTTTGGTCATGAATTGGCTAGCTAAAGTGTTTACAACTTTCTAGTTCTTATCTGAATGCATATTTTCTTCTGGGCTTGACATTCAAGTCCCCACCTCTGTGATCTCCTGCTACATCATGAGGTCTCTGAGCAGAAAGCCAGAAAAACAAGGCAAATGTAATAGGTGGCCTTTCATCTGTGGAGTACTGGTAAATTCAGTTCCCCAACATATTAACTTTCCTTAATAATGCAAAATGCCCAAAGATGTGATCTGTGGCTTGATTTCTAATTTAAGCTCAAGTCTTCACTTCCACAATTTCATAAAGATTAGATGTTGCATCTGAGAAATTACCTAATTAATGGCTTTAGAGGAGGTTGTTGCTCAATTTCCCACAAGTCCGAACTCCCTTCATGTCAGTACCTACATGTGGGGAAGAACGTCCCTAGCTTATAGCACAAAAGCAGGAGTTCCTGACCTCCTTAGAGTTTGCTGGCATGCATTGCTGTGACCATGCTTGCAGGACATCAGGAAAGCATCTGTATGCAGAAAGGTCTGGAGGTAAAATGAGTGTTTGACTAGGAAAGACTGAGGACTAAAGAGTAAACTTAGTTTTATCAATTGAGTATCTCTCTACTTTAACTTCCACCACCAGAACGAAGCTAGGATTTGACCGGTTTCATAATGTCTGGATTCCTTCTTTTTCCCAGCCTCAACTTAGCAAGCCATTTTTGCTACAGTTGCTGAGCTGGGGCTTTTAGGCTTTTAATTTCACCAACATATAATGTGTACTTGAAAAACTTGTCTTCATAAAATGCATTGACATTCCAGGCTTGAGTATTCTAGACCTACTGGTAGACTATTAAATAAAAAGCTTCCTCTTGTAAGCTCTCTCTGTCTCCCTGGAGGAGTGTTCTGCTGTACTTACCAAAATCAGTGTTAAAGGTGACTTTGCCATTGGTGCATTTCATGAAGAACAATTAAACTTGTGCCTTAATATAATATTGTTCCAGTAAATTATTAACAATGCAGCCAGTTGAGTCCTGTCTAATATGCTTGGCCTGCCATTTGATGTGTTAATTAGATAACGCATGGGGGAGTACATTCCTAGAAAACTTGATTTTCAATTAATAACAAGTAGTGGTGACAGTTCTGGCTGCATGTGAGAAGTATGAATATTGCTGCATTCCTGCTCTGTTGATGTTAACCATGTTTGCTACTGAAACTTTTGGGAGCTTCTGTGTTTGCTGAGTATGTGGCTGCTTCTCTGTGGCTTCACTGAAGCATTAACAAAGGAAACATCATTCTAAAATTAACTTTACGTGACATACAGAAACATATTGATGTCTTCAGCAGAAGAACTTTACAGGCTTCAACCCAAATTTGACTAGTTCTCTCTCTTAACAAAAAGACCTGTAAACTTGTTTGCATCCTTCACTTTTGGATTGTATATGTATATTCTTTGATAGAGTTATCAACTATTGAACTCCTAAGTGTGCACACTAGTGATGTACCTTGAGACCCTAAACCACCATTGATACACAAATAGGTCATTTTCCACCAAAACCATTTGACAGGGTCCCAGTGCTTGCCATTAACTGTTTCAGCACAGGGAAGCTTATGTAGACTTAAAATATCAATTCTCACCAAGTCAGCAGCCCTTCCTCCTTCTGTACTTCTGCCACCAGGTCTGCACCTTCATCACAGAGATTCCTGTAACCAAAATAAAACGTGTAAGGGGAAGTGATGCTGGAAGTGTGTGGTTCCTGCACAAAGCAGCTGCTAGAGGATTTTTGGTTGGATGCAAATCTTCCTAGTCTGTCCCTAAAATAAGTGCCAAGGTGAGACAGCATTGCCAGAGCTCCTTGATGTGCCTCTGTCCTGAGGCAATAAGTGCACTGGGAAGGAGAGGACAGTCATATTCTTTGTGTTGGTAGGACAGCACCAACCTGTGACCTTTAAACAGAGATGCTGGCTCCTGTGCTAATTAAATGTTTTGCAGTGACAGCTGGAGAGCAACAGTTGCCAGGCACGCTAGGTTTCTGCTGTCTGCTCATCTCTGTCCTTCTATCCTGACAACAGCAAGTAAATTACTGCATGAAGGGGAGTGAGGAATGCTTCCTCCTGCTTTCATTTAAGATGCCCTCTAATCCACCTCGGGCTAGTCAGTTGGTTTGTTTCACACCTCATGTTACTGTGAGGGGAAGAAATAGCTCTGAGCTCTTTTTTCTTTCTTATTTTCCTTCATACATGTTACTTTGAACCAATATTGAGATAAAACTGCATTCTTCCCCTTGACAAGAGTGGCTGGTGCTAGGAGGCTCCTGAGCCTTATGTGTGTTCTGTGAAGCAGTTGTGGCAGAGGCTAGGTCAGGGTGTGTTAGTGGTAGCTGAGCTGATTTGTAAAGACTCTCACCTTTCATCTGGATGTGAGTGTGTGCCAGGAAATTGTCATAAACTAAGTAGTTAAAATCTATTGTTGAACTCGACCTTCAGTTCTCTGTACCAAGTCAGTTTGAAGGCTTCTGTTTATTTTGGCTAGGTATTGTCTTGCATCTTAAAGAAACCCTTCAAATCCTGGGCTTTGCTGAGGAGGGAAAAACAAAGCACATCCAAATGGTTTGTCATCCAGAGTCAATAACCACATCAGTATGTCCTGAAACTCTTGTTTCGTGTTGTCTCTAAATAGCATGATCATGTTTACTTGGCTTATTTTGATAACATCTGGGTTATAAAACTGGTGCCAATTTGTAGCAGGCATCTTGGTATGTATTAGTAACCCCCACAGAAGATAAAAATGACTGTGTTTAACCAGGGCTGCTTTCTGTTACAGCGACAGCTGAAGGCCAGGGCTAAGAAGGCCATTGAACAGTTACAGCTGCGTACCCTGAAGCAAGGGGACAAGGTATGGCTAATCCTGAGCGCTATGTCACACCCAGAGAGTGGTCCTTAGTACTGGAGCAGGATATAGAAATCTCTCTGACCCTGTAACTGTCTCTTGTAGGGGTGGTTTCACATCAGGTCCTTTCTCAAGATGCAAGGCTTTCCAGTTTGCACATTCATATAAATCAGATTTTTGATTTTTTTAAATTTCTTGCTTGCACTTTTGCTAAAATGAGAGGTCCTAATTTGCTGGCATGGATGGCTAAAGGTAAACTAGTTAGTATATCTAATCAGCTTCTTTGGCTGTTCTTCAGTAACTAAAACTGGAGGTAGCATTTTTCTAAAGCTCTACAACAGTGCCTCAAGTAATCCAATGATGACTTTCAGTTCAATTTCTAAACTTCCAGTGATTCTGTTGAAGTGTCACCTTGACTGTCATGGATTGAGTTGAATCTGTTGCTGTTATTCATACCATGCTGCAGTCATGCCAGATTCAAAAACTGAAGTACTGGCTGGAGCAAAGTATTATGGGGCTTGAAGCAACATGGGAGGCTTCCTGTTCTCGGTGCTGCCCCTGGGTTTTTGGGTGCTGGTCTGTTCTGCTGGAATGGTGGTGGGACAAGGAGGGATGGGAGAGTAGTTTTCTGGCTTGGGCTTTTGGCTCACTTGCTTCTGCTCGCTGCTGCTTTGTATTGTGCTTTTTTCCCCCTGCAAATAGGCTAAGGTAATTATGCATTTTGTACTATGTTTTTTTCTGATTTTTCTCAGTAAACTCTATTCTAATCTCACTTTTTTGTCTCAATCCTGAGTTTGTGTGTTACTTTCCCCTCACTTCTCCATTAGGAAAATAGAAATAGACAGGTTAATCCACTGGTTTGGTTTGACTTGTTTTGTTCCGATTTAAACCATGGCACTGTGTGTATAATATACACAATGTGTTTATATAAGATTACATGGGAGCTATTTGAGATTACTTTAGCTAGACCCCTTTGCATTAAACCTGATGGTAATTCAAAGGAAACCTTGGATGTCTGTTAACATAAAAATTCATTTCACCACTTTAGGAAACTGGTCCTGATGGAGATACCTGTGTTGTGTGTATTGAGCTATACAAGCCAAATGAAGTGGTGCGGATTCTGACTTGCAAGTAAGTTGTCCTCCACACTGCCCATAATCCAAAATCTGGAAACTTGCCTCCTCCTTACCAGTTGCTCCTTCTGCTATGCTAACAATGCTGATCAAACTTCAATCAAACTGTTGCACAGCCAGAATTCTTGAATCTGTCAAGCAGTGTTTTGAATAACAGGAACTCTGTGAATACACACTTGTGTGTGCACTAATGGCCTGTGCTACTTACTTCCCCTCTGAGTACATTGACAACTAAGCAAACTACAGTGCCTCTCCAGGGCATGCCAGGCCTTCCTGAAGGGAGACTGTAGC
The DNA here is from genome assembly GCA_013400475.1 of Tricholaema leucomelas. Lineage (NCBI taxonomy): Eukaryota > Metazoa > Chordata > Aves > Piciformes > Lybiidae > Tricholaema lacrymosa > Tricholaema leucomelas. Next base: position 1,216,159 of record WAAF01007965.1, read on the forward strand.
CAGGTGGGGGTTGGTCTCTTCTCCCAGGCAACCAGCAATAGAACAAGAGGACAGAGTCTCCAGTTGTGCTGGGGGAAGTATAGGCTGGATGTTAGGAGGAAGTTCTTCACAGAGAGAGTGATTTGCCATTGGAATGGGCTGCCCAGGGAGGTGGTGGAGTCATCATCGTCCCTGGAGGTGTTCAAGAAAAGACTGGATGGGGCACTTAGTGCTATGGTCTAGTTGACTGGATAGGGCTGGGTGCTAGGTTGGACTGGATGATCTTGGAGGTCTCTTCCAACCTGGTTGATTCTATGATTCTTAAAGAATTTTAAAAAATATTTATTTTTCCTTTTCCTGTGATGTATGTTACCTCTGAATTGCAGGGAACTAGCAAAACTACACCCGTTTCTTGTCACTTAGCTTACTGATTACTAAGGGTGTTGTGATCCTGCTAAACCTGCCAAAACTTTTGTGCTAACTTCTGCAATGCAGAAGAAAGCATTTCTGTGACCAAAACAGAGCTACAGGAGTTCTAGAATTCTCTACTCTTGTATCCTATTGCTGTGCTTCTGTGGAAGCCCAGTATTGTACCACCAAGGTTTTATTTTATTTGATTGCTCCTAATGAAGCCTTTTCAGGGCTTAAGGAAGCCTGTCCTGTGGGACTTTCCTCTGTGCCTGCCAAATGCGACTGCTGGCAAAGCTTCTAAAACTAGAGGGTTGCAGTGTGAACTGCAGGAATTTTGTGTTGGAAGAGGTTTTGTAACCTGTGGAGAAGGTTTCAGAAAAGCACTTGGAAAAAATTTTGATGTAGGAAAAATCAAGTTCTGAAGAATGGAAAAAAACTGTATCTGCTGTTGTGCTGAACACAGTGTCTTGGCAAACGCTATGAACTTGAGCTGGGGTTACAGGTTGTAACAAGGGGATAGTTTGGCAGAAGCTATCTCTGCTCCCAGGCAGTAGGACTTCTAAGCTCTTTTTGTTTCACGAAGTTGGCTTGTTAAGGTGTTAACAACAAATTTGCTGGATCTAATGATTCACAGTCTAGCAAAAACAAAATAACAAACTTACTAAGCTTTCAGAAGGACATTGCACTGTTACAGTGAGCCCAGAGGAGGGCCATGAAGATGATCAGAGGGCTGGAGAACCTTTCCTATGAGGACAGGCTATGAGAATTGGGGCTCTTCAGCCTGGAGAAGAGAAGGCTTCGAGGAGACCTGGTAGTAGCCTTCCAGTATCTGAAGAAGGCCTACAGGAGGGCTGGGGAGGGACTATTTACAAAGTCTTGTAATGACAGGATGAGAAGTAATGGGTTTAAACTGGTAGAGGAGAGATTTAAACTAGATGTTAGGAAGCTCTTTATAGTGAGGGTGATGAAACACTGGAAAGATTGTGGATGCTCCCTCCCTGGAGGTGTTTAAGGCTAGGTTAGGTGAGGCCTTGAGCAACCTGTTCTAGTGGGAGGTGTCCCTGCCTATGGTGGGGGGTTGGAACTAGATGATCTCTGAGGTCCCTTCCAACCTAAACCGTTCTATGATTACTCAGTAGTCTTGCCAGGTTTCTTCTTGTGGCTAGTGATATTTAGTTATGAAAGAGGTGCCTTGAGTATGGAAGCATTTACATGGGAGGTCTGACTTCTCATTATTTCCCTATAAACCCTGCTGATCCTGATGTGTAGTTGCAAACAATGCATGACTTACTGGGTTAAGAGGAGACTAACTTCTTCTAAATGTACTCTCCATACACATTTACCATGTTAATACCTTCCTCTAATAGTGCTTTTACGTATGCTTGTAATGTTTTCATTCCTATTTGGCTCAAATGCAGCTCTGCAGATGGCTGCATTTACGTGATAATCTTCACCAGTGGTGCTCTCTGCCAGCATCAACCATTTAAATTCTCTCACATGAGGCTTAAACTGATATTCACAGGAAGAATGTACTTGATGTTGGTTGCCTCCACACTGAACTGCCTGTGGTGGGGGGTTGGAACTAGATGATCTCTGAGGTCCCTTCCAACCTAAACCATTCTATGATTCTATGAATGCATTTAACCATATCCACAAAGGAAACAAGCAATTAAATGCTCCTGTGAGTCACGTTGGTGGTATCTAAGTATCTGGGGTGTGTGTATTTGCAGAAGTCATTCTTGTCCAGGTAGTCAAACTGAAGGCATTTATAGTAACAGTACACAAGACCAGTATTAAGTCCAAGCACTTAAATACCTTGATGCATAACTACTTTGAGGTTGTACGTGAGACATCACATTGGTGCAGCTGTAAGGAGGTGCTGGTTATATGGTCTGAACTGCAGAATGCTGGTATCATACCGAGTGTAGAATACTAAGCACAGGATGTGATCTCTGCACTTATCTCACAATAGAGTTCTGATTAATAGTGAGCAGTGCCTGTCTGCCTTGCTATTTCTATTCAGGCTGAAGGAACAGGCAGATTACAGGATTTCAAGTTGTTTTCCTAAATCTGTGGCCTAATTCAGCCCCATTGTGGAACTGTCTTCATAGAAGAACCCATTTGCATCTGTAATGGCTGAACTATATTTGGGTACACAGCCTGATAAATATCCACTTGGAATATGTAGTGACCTCACAAAGTAAATGTGTGGGGGTATAACTTATCTTGATGATATAACTCTGAGGTGATTTTTTTTTTTTCTATATGGTTTTAACAGAAACAAGTGTTATTTAGTCATCTGCATGTGCATGACAGAAGTTAACCTTAAAACTAAGGCTGATATTGTCAATATTTGTATTAGTTGAATTCCCAGCTGGGAACATATTGTACATTGTGGGTTTTTGTTTGTTTATTTTCTTGTCTTTTTTTTTTCTTTTTTAAAATGAAAAACCCTAGACTGATGTAGCAAAGGTAATAATGCTGAATTCTAGCAACTAACAAGCATAAAACAGGTACGGGTTGAGAGGTCAACTGTCTGTAACTTTCAACTGAATCTTGTGGCAAAGTAAGGTAACCTGTTCTAGAAGGAATAAATTCCAGCTGTTTTTAAATGAGCATTCATAGCTGTCAGATAAACAATTTGCTTGGTGTGAAATCTGACTTGGTTACTTTTTTCCACTAGCCATCTCTTCCACAAGAACTGCATTGACCCCTGGCTTCTGGAACACAGGACATGCCCCATGTGCAAATGCGACATACTCAAAGTTTTGGGTGTTGAGGTAAGTCATTAGTCTTCAGTCATGGTAGATGCCATTATCAGTATTACCCTAGTGTAGTAATCACATTGAGCAGCCAGCACAGGCACTGCCATGTTAGTGGTGAGATGTTGTAGGCCTGTCCCCTTTAATGAAGCCTGCAGCTGACCTGGTTTGAGTTGGTATCATGGGGCAGAACATCAACCAAAACTGATGGTAATGCATGATTGCTCTTAACTCCTGTGCTTGCAGCTAAAGGAGACTTCTCAAAGCTTCAGGTAGGCATTGACAACTCCTACTGTCCCTGAAGCCAACCTCTATTCAGTTATTAAGTACGCACAGTCCTTCAGAGAGAAGTGAATGTGTTAGTGTGTGTGTTTTTTCTGGAACCACATGACTTCCTAATATACCTGAGGAATTTCCCTTGTGTTCTACAATTGATTGTTGTGGCAAGTGCTAGCAGAAGATTCTGTTGCCAATGCCTGGTACTGCCTAGGCCAGAAGAAATGCATGCCAGAGCTTTCCTAGGGGAAGATCTGCACTAAGTAGAAGGAATAATCTTTCATAGTACTGAGCAGTAAAAGAGGAGAGCTGGGCGAAGAATGCAGAAGCTGCAAGCAAATTTCCCACTCATGCAGTGACTGCTTTTCACCTATGACACTGAAAGTTACCAGAAGGTGTGGGTTTTTTTTTTTTTTTTGTTTTTGTTTTTTAAATTTCAACTTACTTTTTTTCGGGGTAGAATTTCATTAGATGCCAGTCCTTGCAACCTGCCAACCACACATTCCTAAAGGGAAAAGAGAGCTGCAAGCTGACAGGCAAAACCTGACTTGCACAATACTGCAAAGGGAGCAATTGTAGGAACTTTCTGTTAATATAAGACAGGCTAAAAGATCTCCCACGGTTTATGGAGTTACAACCATCTCTAGCACCAGCAATATGCCAGAGTCCTGGTTTTGTGAAAGTCTGGGATGACTTCATGAAGGCTGAAGACGAAAACTTAGATTCTTTCCAAACAATACAGCATATCTTTTGGGAAGTAATCCAGCATCTGAAAAACGATGGGCTATTGCTGTGCATTGTCTTGCCTGTCTGCTAAAGTTGCAGGGACAGATGGCGTCCTGTAAGTCTAACAGATGATTGGCTTTTTATCATGTGAAATATAAACAGACAACACTGATCACACCTGCTGTAGCTGGTGGGGCTGCTCCTCTGCTCCCAGTGGGGCTTGTGACTGAGCAGGCAACGTACATGGGTACTGTGCCCGAGGTGCAGGTGACAGTCATGGCCCCTTCCTTATGTGGCAGGTTTCCCCTGTTCTCTCAAGTGCCTCGGTCACCTGCAGCAGTCTAAGGCTAAGTATTGACAGGAAAACAAACAAAGGCAAATGTCTCTGGTGATGTCTGTCCATCTTCTGGGTTGAAAGGAAACTAACATTTGGCCAAAACTGAAAAAGGGATTTCTCTCCTTATCAGAGAGGCCAAAAAAATGTATCCAACCCGGTTGGTGAAGGTGTTCTAAACATACCTTGGAGGCCTGTCAGGAAGGTCCGAACCTGCTGTGGCCTTGCCTGACAAGAGCTAGTTTGAGGCCAGACAGCTCCCGGCCAAGGGCAGGGGAGGTGGCATCTGAGCGGAGCGGAAGGATGGGTCTCGGTTCCAGCGTGTGTGTCAGAAGCAGCGGTAACTCCACGGGCCGTGCGAGCTCTGGGGTGCTGTCTGGGCGGTGTCTCCGCGCTCTTTCTCCGCTGCCCCGGGCGGCCAAGCAGGCAGGCGGCTGCAACACTGCCCCGGGCTCGGCGCTGCGCAGCAGCGCTCCCCTCGCGCCCTCCCTTCCTCGCCTGGCCCATGGAGCGGGGGGCCAGGCGGCGGCAGCGGAGAGTGAGGCGGCCGTGTGGCTGAAGCCTGAGGAGGTGCTGCTGAAAAATGCCCTCAGGCTGTGGGTGCAGGTGCGCTCCAACCAGTACTTCGTGCTGCAGAGGCGGCGGGGCTACGGCGAGCCTCCTGTGGGACATGTTGCTCCGTGTGTGTATGGGAATGCCCTATTCAGGCACCCTAGTAAAGCACAGGGAGCTTTCTAGAAGTTAAACATCAGAAGTTGGAATTGCATCACTGTAAGCAACTGAAGTGATGCTGGATTATTTATGTGGCCTTGCAGGCGTGGATCTCCTGGGAAAAGATGCAGCCTCCTACAGGATTATTAACAGTTTTCTTCTTTTCTTTCCTTTTCTCTTTTTTTTTTTTTTTCCACGAAAGATGGATGTAGAAGAAGGAGCTGAGTCTGTGCAAGCCACAGTATCAAGTGGGAGATCAAACGTCTCTGCAGTTAATGAAGAGGACAGTCACAGTGAAACAGCATCATCTGGATACGCTTCTGTACAAGGAACAGATGAATCTGTCCTGGAGGAACATGTACCATCAGAAAGTGCGTTTACTCTGTCATCTGTTTTGCTAGATTGCATTGCACTTCATTGCTTATGCTTATGAATTAAGGAGATTTGCCTTTAAAGAGAGCAAATTAATTGAAAAATGTTCTTTAGATTCAACTTTCCAACACATGCTCAGTACTGCTGTTGATTTTAACAAAGGAAAGGTTTCAGGTGAACAAATGGAAGTAACTTGCACTTGGATTGTGGAATAGCCTTAGGGAGATGAGTAAGTGGCAGTGGGAAGCTCAGAGGCAAAAGAATGCTCTGGCTGTCTACTAGATTGCATCAGGGCAACCAGGCTAGTCAGGGACCTGGAGAACAATTCTTTCGAGGAGTAGTTGAGGAAACTTGGGGTTGTTTAGGCTGGAAAAAAAGAGGAGGCTGAGTGGGAGACCTTATTGCTGTCTGCAACTACCTGAAAGGTGGCTGTAGTGAGCAGTACATTGTAATAAGCAACGTAGTGGAAGTGAGCGTTGGTCTCTTCTCCCTAGTATCAAGTGATAGAACAAGGGGAAATGGCCTAAAATTGTGTCATGGGAGGTTTAGATTGGAGGTTAGGAAAAAAAAAATCTACTGAAGGAGTGGTCAGAGATTGGAACAGGCTGCCCAAGGAGGTGGTGGAGTCACTGTCCCTGGAGGTATTCAAGAAACATGTAGACGCAGTACTTCAGGGCATGGTTTAATGGTCATGGTGGTGTTAGGTTGACAGTTGGACTTGATATTCTTAAAGGTCTTTTACAACCAAAACAGTTGCATGATTCAATTTCCTGCAGGAAGCCTAGCTGATAGGAAAGCATGGAATTTGCTGTGAGCCTCTTGTGGAACATGTTGGTCCATGTGTGTATGGGAGTGCCCCATTCAGGCACCTCAGTAAAGCACTTCCTAAAAGTTAAATATCAGAAGTATAAATTGCATCCCTGTAAGCAACTGACATGATGCTGTATTGTTTATGTGGCCCAGGGCCTCATGTGTTCTCAGTTTGCGTGGTGAGGACACACACACTCTAACATCAGCCTAACAAGATTAGTCTGTTGAGACCTTAGTCTCTGAGTTAGGCTGTGTCCACATTTTATCCTGAACCTACTCTCTAGATGTTGCTCCTGATGCCTGTCTTCAGCCTTGCAGTTATATGAGAATTGCTGACCTCTATATTAGAATTGCATTCTGTAGTCTTATGTGGCCCTCTGACACTTGAGCACACAAGTTAGGCTTACTCAGCTCAAGTGAGAAGTGAGCTCCATAAACAAGCAGATACCTTTGGAAATGACAGGTACTGTCAAGAATGGGCTCACAAATTAACAAGGGAAAGCAGAGGAGCAGTAGTTGGAGTATGGCCTTGGAATTCCCACTCTATAAGAAAAATGCTGGGAAAAGACTGCTGCAGTGGGCTTGTGGAAATAAACTGTGTGGTTTGCTTTAAGGTAGTAGCTTGCCTCTGGCATTCTTAACTAGTTTTTTCTTGGCTTTGTTCTGGACAGATGACAACATGCATCTTGTAAACAATGAATCCCAGCCCTCCACTGTGAACATCCTTCCACATGTTGACAACCCAAGCTTTGAGGCAGATGAAACGCAAGTTCGTGAAGTCAAATCCTAAGGATGTGCTGAGCAGCATGGTGTAAGCCTTCTGCAAGGAGCTGCCTACTGTCATCACACGTATACCAAACATTGCAAGACTGTAGCATTAAAAATATTGCCTTGGCAATGTTGAGATCAAATGGACTGTTCAAATCATAATTGTATGGTTTGCAATTCTTAAAACTGCATCTCCCATGTGGAATTTAGATTTTAGTACTATTCAGATAAAGCTGTCTTAAATATAAAGTAAAACATCAGACGTTAACACTAAACCAAAAGTTCCATTTTCAGCAGAGCTTCTGAAGGTTCAGTGTTTGAGTCATTTAAATAGGAAGAAGATTCTTTTATGTCATAGCTGTCTCTACTGGGAATTATTTTGACTGTTTTTGTTGTTGTTTATTGGTTTAATTCAAGTGGACTTTCATTGCAAACAGATTGATTTTGATCTGGTCTAATACTTATTTAACAGACACAGTTCAGTTTAAAACAACACTGTATGTGTAGTATTTCAGTGCAGTAATTTGGTAGGAGAAAGTATCAGCTAATGCCTGTCAAACTGGATTTTGCCCAGTGTCTTCAGTTCTCTACTAAACAGACTGATTCTCTACCTCTCAACTCTGACCTGCCAACCACACATTCCTAAAGGGAAAAGAGAGCTGCAAGCTGACAGGCAAAACCTGACTTGCACAATACTGCAAAGGGAGCAATTGTAGGAACTTTCTCAAATGTGTTAATATAAGACAGGCTAAAAGATCTCCTGTGTTTTTTGGAGTTATAACCATCTCTAGCACCAGCAATATGCCAGAGTCCTGGTTTTGTGAAAGTCTGGGATGACTTCAGGAAGACTGAACTAAAGATGAAAACTTAGGTTCTTTCCAAACAACACAGCAAATCTTTCTGGGAAGTAATCCAGCCTCTGAAAAATGCTGGACTGTTGCTGTGCATTGTCTTGCCTGTGTGCTAAAGCTGCAGGGAGAGACGGTGTCCTGTGAATGTAGCAGATGATTGGAGATGTTGTCTGCCATCTGCGGGGAGTTGAACTGGGGTCAAGGAGGAACACTGGGTGTTTCAATAAATGGAGGGCCTTGCTCAGCAAAGGTAACTAAGGACATCTTACAGATGCACTTTATTTTTTTCCTTTTACTCTCTATCTACGGCTCATTTCTCATGTTAGCGGAACTTAGTCTTAAAGCTTGCAATAAAGTACTATTGAATCTGGAGGGGGAAAGCAATGTGTTTTCTTTAGCTGTAGTACAGTTCAAATGGTTGTAAATATTTCTTGATTTGTACTGAATTTGAATATGAAAATGTAAATAAAACTATATTTTGATGACCCTGACTTACATTAACTGTTCATTGCCCTCTCATACATGGACATAAATGCTGAATTTGCCTCATCTTACATCCCCCAAATTAATTCAGTTTTGAGAAACTAAAAAAAGATCAGTACTTGCTATAACTAACTGAAATAAGGAGTGTTAATTTTGTGCTGGGTGCTGCTGTTAATGTGTACTGAAGTTACATTGGGAGGCTTCAGCTTAGTAGCTGTACTCCAGAAAAGGAAAAAAGCAAGCAACTTAGGGGATGCTCAGTAAGATGTTTGATAGAGCTCTGAACTGTTCTAGGCAGGTCTGGCACAAAGGCAGTCTCACATTACCTCTTCAGATCAGACAGATTTCATCTCACTTTTTTCTGCCAAGTTGCTCAGTCATCTCTCCCTTACTCAAGTTTATCCTTGCTTTGTAAGACAAAGCATTTAAAAACAACTAAGTGCCATTTTGTGTGTGTGATACTACCAGATTTTGTAAAACCTCATCCACTCTCAGTGTGGTTGTAGTTAGTCTTATGTGCTTTTAGTTTGCTTCCTGAACTAGACTTGGAACCAGTGGTATGTTACAAGCTCAAATAGCAAAGCTGAGTATAATCAGACTTCACTTCAAAGCTGTATTTTGCTGTGATCACCTTTCTATTCTGTATCTGATCTATACAGCAGACAAGGGAACAGCCAAGCAGCAAATATACAACTCCTGAACACTGAATTCCCTTTTAATTGCAAATACTTCTCACAGTGTCTGAGTTATAATGTAGTGCTTTACAATGATATGATCTTTAAGTCTTCTGCCAGTCTGAGTTTAATAGGAACAAGTTTTGACCTTCAAGAAAGGAAGCAATTCAGATCAATTCAATGTGTTGAAAAGGGCTTTGGCTTTTCTTCTTAATCCAATCAGCATATACACTTACAGAGTTCAAGCCTTTCTATTTATTTCAGGGCAATAAACCTGCCTTTTGCCCTCTACTGCTATTTCTAAGGGTAAGGTGGATGCATAGCATTTTTTTCAGGAAGGCATTAGTGAAGTACTGTAGGATGCAGCATTTCATGTCAGTGAACTCATACTGCTGTAGGATCATGTGATGTCTACATGTTTGTCAGGATGCGCACTTGCTTGGAACACTTAGGCTAATTTACTGAGAGAGTTTAAAATTCCTGGACCAAATGTGAAGTCCTCAGAAAAGAATAAACACCTGAACAGTATCTGAGCTATTGCTGTGCAGAAGAATGTTGTGCTTTCTCTGGATTTGAAGCTTAACTTGCAAGTCCACTATGCTCTTGTGTGTGCAGGTGTATTTATAAATATTACCTATGTGAGGGGGTTTGTTTAAAATGTGCAAATTTCATGCCTATGATATTGAAGTTGAGTTTGTTGCTGTCTGACCTTGGGGAAAAAAACAAACACTTTATTTCACTGAACTCTGTGGTGGTTTTCCCCTTTGAGAACATTGGAGCAGTTTTACCTGCTTTAAAGAAAAAAAGCTCTACTTTCATTTTGTTTTTTCAGGCTGCCATGCATAGCTGTCTTTAGCTGATCCTGCTTACAGCACTGTGCAGCGGTATTTTGTGGTGTGGTGGTTTGTGGGTTTGGGTTTTTTTGTTGGTTTTGGTGATGGTAGGGGCTGGAATGGCTCTATGTTATGTACATACATATACATGTACACTGTAGTAATCCTTCCTGCAAGGAAGACACAAACTGGATTGTGCCTGGGGACAGGATTGTTCCTGAAAGGCAATGCAAGCATGATGCTGTTGTGCAAGAGTTTGGAGGTTTGCTATGTGAACGTCAACGTTTCCATGTGAGAGGCTGGAAATTTTTGCCCACCAGTGGTAACAGTTGCTGCAGTTAACTGCAACAGTTAATATTCCAGTTGAGTCACACACAGTCATCAATCATTCTGCCCCCAAAGACAGAGGAGAACCAGCTTCACTGTCATCTGCAAGTGTTTACACGCTGCTGTCATTTCTCTCGTCTCCAGGAAAGCTCTGGCTCTGATGTAGCCATTTCACTCAAAGGCTTGCATGCCCTGGAAGGGGCACTTGTCCTCAGCAGGAGAGGAAGCCTTGTCACCTAATGCTGGGTTACTGTGCTTTTTTGTAGACCAGGCCTTACAGCAAATCCTGAAGCAAACTAGTATTTTCTCATACTGAGGAAAAATTTCAGTTGTCCCCATAGAAACATGGTTATACCTGAGATATTTGCTTAAGAGAAAAGCAGGACTTGTGATGTGACTGCACACATATAAAAGTAGCTTGAGTCAAAAATGCAGTTGGACTCTTCCCATGAAATGGAGAAACAGTCCATCTCAGACTTTCAGTGGAAAGTTCTGCACTTGTCAAATGACTTAACAGCTGGAGAAAATAAATATATTCCTCTACTTTGGCTGTGTGCTTTAATGTAATTTCATTCTCAGAAGGTAGCCCTGTCTTCTTGCTCAGCTTTCAACTGATGTTTCTCCTGTGCAGGTTTTAAGAGAGTTCTGCTCCTGTAGGGGTGTAATGGCTGGCATTTTGGAACTGGTAAAAGAAAATCTATTGCTTTGCCAGTTCAGCTACGGCTTTATGGGGAACTTTAAATCAAATTGCTGTGTTCACCCACTATGAACTAACAAGTTTAATCCTCTGTGCTGGTTGTTTAACTGTTGGTTATATACAGTGAAGCCAAAATGCATTTTTATAGTTATTTATCTATTTATATAATCTTGGCTATGGTTACTTGAGGGAAGTAATCTACCATTTCTAGCAGGCCTTTAATACAGCGGAAGAAAAATTCTGCAGCACTAAATTGATCTCTGTTGCTGCAGAATGCATTGATTAGACTGTAGGATGATTGTGCACTGATTAAGAATGAATTCAAGTGCCTATAAATAAATTACTCCAGGGGATGCTTTTTGCATCTTAATAGTATTTAAGAATCCAATGCCTGAGGGAATTGCAAAAGGGACAGACACTCAAGACCTTGAACCAAGGGAGAGGAAAACAAAGCAGATGTTCCCAAGCAGCAGCATTTTACTGTTAGTTTTTTACCTAATTGCAGTTTGATTCTTATATAAGATGCATTGTATGTCCTAATGTGTCCAGAATGTGTGAGATGCCAACAGCCAAGCCCTGGGCTGGCAATGCCAAGGGCATCTCTCCTTATGATTAACGTTGGAATTAGGAGACCTGTGTTAGATCCTTCACAGGTATTTCATATCCAAGGGCTTCGCTAACTGGGCAAAACTAAATGGTAAATACTCTTGCTGGGAATACTCCTGGAAGAGCAGCGTCCACATGGGAGTTACTCTGTCAGTTCACCTGGTAAGTCTCCTGGAGCCCACTAATGTCTACTACTCCATCAGAGAGACAAACATCTTCAGGGGATTGAGGAACATGACTCAACTTTATCTAGTTGTTTGCATTGTCTCATTAAGGTTTTATCTGTGTTAGTCACTATATGCTGGCTAATGATGGTATATTAGTTTTTCCTTTATAGTAAAGGTAAAGCACAAGAAATGTATTGCTTTCTACTCTGTTACAACAATATATAGAAAGAATAGTAGTATGAGTTAAATCTACATTTGGTCCCAAAGGTGAAGTTTCTTAATATTACACCTTGTGGTGTAGTAAGTGATTTGAAATATAAAAGAAGGAAAAAAAACAGGGTCACATACCAGTGCAATTCACCCAGTTTTGAAGCCTTCCAAAGAATTCAGTGTGATTGTGCACATGCAGTTCTACTGGTGCCTTTGGTTAGGTGATTCCTTATGCAGCTGGAACTGAACAGGCATTGCCAAACATCCTTCTGTGAACACTTGGCAAAATCTCATTGCGCTTGTGCTCATGAATAGACCAGTGCTGGCAGAAGTATTTTTGGTAGTGAAGTACATTTAGGACTGTTGAAAGGGATGAATGGGAAGATGGGATGAAGCAGAAGTGCCAAGTTTGCAACCCACAGTTAGTGCATGATGTGCATGTTTTATTTTTTTTAGAGCTTAAAGTAGAATTTAAATCACTGCATGCTGAATTGTTTGTATGATAACTAATCAATAAAGCATTATTCTTGAAACTCTTAAGAAGGTCAGTTATGCTGAAGTGTGCTCAGGGAATGACCCTAAAGAACAGCACACTGCAGAGAGCTCCTTGCAAAAAGGGAATGTCCTGCTTGCTCCATTTGTACCAAGTGACAGATGATGTCAAGATGAGTGAGTCTTGCACAAAGGTGGGAAAAAGGTGGTAGGCCTCAGCAGCTCCCTGCACCAGTGACCTGGAGTGGAGGATGCAGTGGAGGCTTCCACTCCTGTTAGGTTTTCCTTTGTGGTTTTGGTCAGCATCAAAGGATCCCGTTTAGGAAGCAGAGTCCTGTCAAGTGCGAGGCCTCAGGGAGAGTTGGAGCTCTTTGGTACATAGTAAAGTGAGTGAAGAAACAGCAGGAGCATAGGCTCAGTAAGAGACAGACTGAGCAGCAGGGTGCAGTGATCATGACTTCAGTAGAGCTGGGAGTTGTACTGTGCAGTCTCTACCAGTGTTGAGATGAAGAGAAACTCAACCATTACATCAACTCCACTCCAAATTAGCTTTGAATTTTGTTGGGTAATAGACGCAATGAGGCAGATTGTCTTTTTATCATGTGAAATGTAGACAGGCAACACTGATCATATCTGCTGTAGCTGGTGGGGCTGCTTCTCTCCTCCCAGTAGGGCCTGTGACTCGTCAGGCAACGTATGTGAGTACTGTGCCTGGGATGCAGGTGACAATCATGGCTGCCCTCCTTATGTGGCAGGTTTGCCCTGTTTTTCTCAGTGCCTTGGTCACCTGCAGCAGTCTAAGGCTTAGCATTGACAGGAAAACAAAGGTAAAGCCAAACGTCTCTAGTGAGGTCAGTCCATCTTCTGGGGCTGAAAGGAAACTAACGTTTGGCCAAAACTGAAAAAGGGATTTATCTCCTTATCAGAGAGGCTAGAAAATCCGCTCGGCGAAGGCGTTGTAGATATATGTTGAAGGTCCAAACCTGCTGCGGCCTTGCCTAAGAGCAGCAAGGCTGGGGCCCGACAGCTCCCGGACAAGGGCAGGAGAGATGCCGTGTGCTCGGAGCGGAATGAAGAGTCTCTCTTCCACCATGTGGGACAAAAAGAACGGTAATTCTTGAGTAGAGCGAGCTCTGAGAGGCCGTGAGCATAACCGCCACGCTCTCCCGGCGGCTGCCCCGGGCAGCCGGGCAGGCAGCCCGCTGCAACACAGCCCGAGGCGTAGGTGGCCGCGCAGGGCGTGACGGGAGCCGTAGTCTTAGGGTCACGGCGCTGCGCGTCCAGCGGGCCCTGGGGACTACAGCTCCCAGCATGCTCTGGGGCAGTAGCGCGTCCCCCTCACCCCCCACCTTCTCCGCCCTGCCCCTGGCAGCGGGGCTGTGTGCGTGGGAGCAGGAGGCCGGGCGGCGCGGCGGGGATGGGCGGTGGCGGCAGCGGAGAGTGAGGGGGCCGCGGCGATGTGGCTGAAGCCTGAGGAAGTGCTGCTGAAAAATGCCCTCAAGCTGTGGGTGCAGGAGCGCTCCAACCAGTACTTCGTGCTGCAGAGGCGGCGGGGCTACGGCGAGGAGGGCGGAGGCGGGCTGGCAGGTACTGCCCTCCCCGGGGGCCGGGGCAGGGTACCCCCTCGGCTCAGCGGTGAGGCGGGACCGCCTGAGATCCGGTCCGTCAGCGGCCAGTGGGAGGGCTGGAAGAGGAAGGTGGCAGTTTGCCTGTCCCGGGACCCTCGTAATAACGAGGGTCAGGGAGGAGGAGAAGCTTTGCCTAGTTCTGGAGCCCTTGACCTTCATGGGGCTTCTCATGTGGTTCGTTTTTTCCTTCTTTTCCTTGCCTAAGAGAAGCATTTCAGAAAACACCCCCTTGAAAGGGAAGGTCTGATGGAGTTCCGGCACGCTCCGTGTGGGACGGGGCCTGACGGTGTCCGCGATGGCACGGTCCCGGGTACCGGGGAGGCAGTGGGGATGTGCATCCCGGCGGTGCTGGGGGCTGCGGACTTCTCCGAGGCAATCCCCAGCCGTGGTGGGTAGGTAGAGCTGAAGGCAGCGTAACCCAATACTTGGTACTAGCTTAGGAGCCCTTTGCCCCTCCAGCCGACACGCTGGCAGTTAGATTTGCAGCTTATTGGAAGAGGAGACGTCAGAAGAAACGACGGATCTGGTTTGCTTTGGCAAGGTGCTCATTTACGGATCTCTTTTCCTGCATGCATCTGAGGCTGCAGAGAGCATGAGCAGCTCATGTTTTGGTATTTCTGATCACTCATTTTAAAAGCAAGCGTATGAATCGAGTGGTTCAGGAGAGTGACAGGGCATTGGCCACCGTATAATAAACTTTATTTTATTAGAACTTCAAGGTATGGATCTGAGTTTCTCTTTTTCAGTTGCTGTCTTTAGCGTTCTGCACTGTAGGGACCCTAGCTACCACTGAGACCTCAGCTGTGGTAGTAGCTAATCAGACTTGATTGGCCCCTTCATAGTCCAGTGGCATCTGTCATTGATGCTGGCAGGTAGAAATGATACAGGGAAGCTGAGTAAAGTTGTTTCTGACTGGGTGTTTTGTGTGAGTTGCATCTCCCTGGGTTTTCTAGGCTCTTTCTAATCGTGTCATCATAAAGCAAATCATACTCATCCTGAGTCAACGTTGTCTGCTGAAACATTCCTTCTACCAGACAAAATAACAAAATTCAAACTTTCACCTAATGAATGTCAGATGTAGAAATAGCCTTCACAGCTGGAGCTGGAGCATCTTCATTGGCATCTGCACCACTTGCAGGGCACGTGAAAAACGTGAGCAGAGATAATTACAAAATCTCAAATTCTCTTCTAGGGATATCATAAGGAGATAGATTAATGTTAAGCTTTGGCTTAAAACCATGGGTAATATTTTGCAACCATGGAAGTCTTGTGATTATCAGACTAGATGGGCCATTCTCTTCTCTGTTGGCCTTGGAAGCTGAGGAAGGTGAGTCAGTATGAAAGTTGTCTTTCTCCTTTCTCTGTGATAGAATTCATTTATGAGCTGAGACTAAAGGAAAATTATAAGAGCTAGAATTGTTAATTTAAAAATGTCCTCATGGGTTTACAGCTGGGCAGGCAGCTGGGGCCTCCCAGTGCCCTTTGTGTTTTGCTGAAGGTGAGGCTTCTATTACTAGTCTTTTGTCCTTGATGGCATCTGACAGCATGGAAAAACACTTGAATGGAACAATTCTTATAGTATGCCTTTTTTTTTTTTAATGTGGCATTTGCATTTGTGTGTTTTATTTCTGTAGCTTTTCTCATAATGGTTTGCACACATTTCATCTGTGCTATTGTTAATGTTTTTCACCAGCCAGAAATTAAAAGACTGACATGTTAATGAATCAAATGTCTGATTTGGAAAGATTAACAAGAAAATAGTAAAAACTGCAGTTAGATTTGTGCTTGCAGATTTGAAAACATTCAAACCTCCTGGATGTAAGATAGCATAATTTGCTATGTTTGATTTTAATTTCCTATTGCTATGTGTCACAGAAGAAAAGAAGCCCTTACTTTAGAAAAAAAAAAATCCCACAACAACAAACTGGTTTTTGTCTTATGAGGTCATTGCAAATGTGCCAAGTAAAATCTAGTTCTGAACGGCGTTTTTCAGCTGTTGAGACAGGACTAGAGGTGACTGACAGCATTGAGGGAATAGGAAGTTCGGAATAAAAGAGGCAGGTAGCAGTGCAAGGCTTGAAGGAGGAAAAGGACAGTGCTTCAAGGCAGGAGTGGGAAGAAGGATGGACCGGGCAGCAGGGTTTCAATAACAATAGAAGAACTGTCTGAGAAAGCACTAACAAAGGATTCTCAAGAATACAGGAGTACACTTGGCAAAGCAGACTTCAAGAAGGGGAGATGTGAGTTTTGAGGAAGCAGCCAATAGCTCAAGAAGGTACAGGAAAAGGAGAAAGAGATGGCTGCAGATGCCCTGGGGGAAGGCTGGGAATTCTGGTGCTGTCCTAGGTTTAGAAAGAAGGCAGCAATTAGGTTTAATTGCATGAGCTTCTCTAATGACCAGCATGACCAGTTTGTGGTCTGTAGATGGTACAGTGAGCTCGTATGGCTTGTGACCACACATACCTGGCTACAGTGGACAAAAATGGACAGAAATATTATGTGCTTGTTTTTCTTAGCCTTGACTCTCTCCCTGCAGATATGTGCCTACTTAGCTTTATGTCTCATTCTTTTCTTAGACCTCACCTTAGGATACAGATACTGTAACCCGTTTGACCGGTTCTACACCTGGTAATTCTGTGTGCAACAGACAGTCCCAACAGTATGTTGTTGTGTGTGTGACTGTTGTCCTCTGGTTGTTCTACCTTCTGCAGAACTGCTATGGAAGGGCTGCTCAGGTTTTCTGGAGTGTATTGATAAGAGTATAGTTAAACAAAATGCAAAGGGTCCATGTGCCATAGTACAGTTACAATAACACAAAACCCATGTTGTGAATGTATGTGCTGTAACCTGTGTATAGAGATGCATGTTGGTCACAAAACCATTGCTTTAATTATTGTTTGGATAGGACCTTAATTAGGAAATTAGTATTCCAGGGGTTATGAGTATTAGATGTCATAAAATGCCAGTCTTTCTCTGAAATGTGAACAAACTAGTTACGTTTTCTGCTTTCATTACTTCAATTTGCCTCTTTCTGCCTGAGAAATGTAAGCAAAGTGTCACTGTGTGTGGATGTTTGGAACTGTACTTCACTGCTTGGAAATGGGGAGGAAAAGGTGCAGTGCTTGAAAATGTAGGGGAAAGCCCTGAGCTGAGTTGTGGATTCCCTGCAACAGTTACTGTCACCCTGAACCCGTAGAAGGCCCTGCTTGTATTCCTGCTTCTAAAAAGATGTAGCATGTTGCAGTTGTTACCTGGTTCAGAAGCATAAGGGTTTGGTGGAAGGGGAGACAAAGCTAGGCTTGGATGTGTGCTCTGGGGAAATTTTCCTTATCTGCTATCTGTCATAAGTAGTGATGTCCAAGTATTATCAAGAAGTGGATATCAGCAGCAAGAACCTTGTCACAAACAGAATTTTGTAGCTGTCCAATTAAAAAAATACTTTTATGATCTTTGAACAGAGAAATCTATTCCTCTGATGCAGGAGAGAAAACTTGCATTGTAGCAAAGCAGTATGTAGCAAAGAAGATGCTTGTTTTCAAAACTCAAAGGTGCTGTGACATTCCTAAATACAGATCAGTAAAATGCAGAAATATACTTACTGATGTTTTAGCGTGCTGTGTGTCTGATGTGGCTTGCTTGCTCTGGGTCCTCCACTGGAAAGGAATCAAAAGGAAAAAATGGTGGTTAATAAAGATCTGAAATTATCTCTGCTCCTTATTATTTTCAACATCAGTAGCAAAGATTATTTTGCTGCTCATATATTTGTGAGATAAACAACAACATATTTACATTTGGGAATGACAGGTGGGAAAAGGACCACCACACTCTTCCCAATTCAGGTTATGCAGTTGTACAGAACCAAAGATAAGGAGGAGCTGTGATATCTGCAATGCCTTTCTCTGCACCTACTGAGGAGACTTAATACTTTTTGTCAGTTGTGCTTCTATTTCTCTTCTTTCAAGGTTATCTGTATTGCCACAGGTAGACCTACACAAGGGCTTGGATACACACTTTAGTTTAATGAGTTACCATTGTCTTACCTGAGTCATAACCACTGACCATAATATACTTGAGTTATTGCAAATAGAGCTGGAATATTTTTTCACCGAAGGCTTAAACCTGTTTTATGTCTCAGCTAGCTTTAGAACATTTGCTACTCAGCCCATACTCAGTATCCCATTAAACTGAGGTTTCTTAGTCGTGTGATCAAGTTCACTTGGGAAATAAAATTAAGCAAAAAGAGAGTTTTGAAGAAGTAGAAAAAAGGGTGTTATTGACAGATTTGTCATTCACATGTTTTAAATCAAATATTCAGAGATGAAGGGCATTTTGAGGAGTACTGCTTTCGAGAGGACTGTTGTAATCATAGAATCAATCAGGTTCTATTGCTCATTCTCTTAAGCTGAGCAGTTTCATCAACCTTATAAATGGTGACTAATGTCTTACTGTATATCATAACAGAAAATGGCATTAGGAGAATTGTGAATGAAATAATAAAACATTTGCTGAATCAAATCCAATTTTGAGATCAGCCCAGTTATGACTCATTCAGTAAGGCAGAGCTCTTTACACAGGCATAAATGTTGTGATCCATTCAATGTCTGACTTCAGTTAGAACATACCAAAAAACTCTACTTTCCAGCAGTAATTTACAGTCTGTGAACTGCAGGCAAGACAAGATAATATTTTTGATGGATGCAGTGTACTGGGTTTTTGGAATTTTGTTTAATCCTTTTTTTCAGTTGTTTTTTACTTCTGTTTTTTTTTAAGAGAAGCAAAAGCATTCCGTATCATGAGTAGCCACAGTAAGCCAGTCACACAGGCTTTATGCTGAATTTGGGCTGGATGATCTTTGAGGTCTCTTCCAGTGTTCTGTCATTCTGATTCTGAAGGTGTATCCTTAGGAAAACCATGTTCTGAGGATAATTGTCTAGACTTCTCAATTTTGTCTTGCCTTGCTTTCTGGGATTCTTTCACAGTTGTTACTTTTTTGTGGAACAAAAAGTACCAGGAGCCAACCTAAAAATTCTGAAATTACTTTTGAGGAATACATGTGTAATGCTTTTATGGAATATTAAAAGCCTGAATCAAAAGATTATTTTCCATTAAACACAGAAGGGTACTTGGAGGTGCTGTAAGTGATAAGTTGCCCTAACAAGCCCTCTACATTAATTATATTTTGAGGCAAATGAGTTCATTGCATCCATGATCTCAGCAGGCTTGTGGAACAGACTTTGCCACATCTCTTTAGATGATTGCATCTCTTTTTTTTTTAATGGTAGTCTTGTCTTATACTTTACAGTTCTTCTGTAGAAGTTTTCTATATACAGGAAGTAAGCATGGTGTTCTCATGGAAAAAGGGTGGGATTTTCATAAATATCAGATATAACAGAATTACAGTCTGCTAAGAGCTGTTTCCTATAACTGGAAACCAGAACAACAGTAAATGACTAATTAAGAGGTAGTTTAATTATTGCTTGTAATTGTCGAAGGCTGGGAAGCACCACATTGTCTTTCAGGTTGTCCTCTGGTTTACTACTATGGCTTCCAAGGGGGGCAGTCATCTCAGAAAACTTCTTCACCCTCGATTTGTGTTTATAATGGCTTTCACTGGATCAAAATATCATCACCTCCCAGGAGGATTCCTCTGGGAGCCTGTTTTGCTTTACTCATTTTCTCAGAATTCATTAGTCCTTACTTGGACTTATTTATAAGCATTTCTCTTCACTAAGAAGGGAGTCAGAAAGGAATGGACATTTCAAAGCCATAGCTTCACTATGCTGTATACATTTTCTTGAACACAACAGGTCTTCTTGTGGGAACATTAGATGCGGTGTTGGATTCTACATCGAAAGTTGCCCCATTTCGCATCCTGCATCAGACACCAGACTCCCAAGTCTACTGGTCCATTGCATGTGGTATGTACCATGATTTGGAAGCTGAGTTTGTAAAGGGAAAAACGAGGGAACAAAGTATTGGATCAATTTTTGGGTTAATCCTCTCTCATCATAATTCATTCCTATGACTGCTAAATGGTTTAAAATTATTCTCAAAGCTGTGATTGACAGTATTGTGTGATTCCAGACTTTCTGATTGTATCTATGGGCTCTTCATACTATAACTTCAGGTTGCCTGCCTTCTGCAGTAGTCCTTCAAGTACTAAGACTTGGGTGTTTTTTAGAATAACAGAAGCACAATATTTTCTTTTATAAGCTGCAAGTGTAATGTGGCACAGTTCAGGATGATAGTACCCTTGGGAGTACCCAGTAGGCAGGAGTAACAGGAGCTCCTTATGCTGATGGTTTCCTCTCTGGTAGTTAAAATGGGCCAAGTTCTCAGTTATGGTTGGAGCTGAATTCTTCCTCATAGAATCATAGGATCATTTCATTTGGAAAAGATCGTTAAGATCATAGATTCTCATAAGTCTCCTGTACAGTAGTCCAACAAGTACCCTTTCTCAAGTTGTGTAATGAATCAATAGGAGCGGAGTATGTGAGTTTTCTTAGAGCATACTTCTTCACAGGATGCATGGGTTTATTTTGTTGTGGGGTTTTTTATATTTATTTTCAGTTTTGCAGCTTCTCCTGAAAGTAGAACCTTAATTCCTTTATACAGACTGCTTAAATAGTGGGTGTCCAGAGAGCCCTCCATTCCAAAAGCTGAGAGGACTCTTAGTCTCGCACATCATTATTTTTTCTTCTGAGGCACTGTCTTGTCTTTACATTGCATTAATTATTGTCATAGAAGTCAAAGTCACTGTTGTGGAATTAATAATTCCTGACCTTTACTGAAAAATCTGAAGTCATCTATAATTACAGTGAAAAAGAACCATGTATTTTATTTTTCCACACCTTTTAAAAAAATTTGTGTTCTTTAAAGAAACAGGACTCCATATAGACTTCTCCATGCTCTAGACTTTCCTTTTAACTGCCCATGGCAGAAGATGAACTTTGCAGAAAATCTACCACTCTGCAAACACTTGCTTGATTAATTCCACTAAAAAGTGCTGTGCTGTTGTTACTCTGAATTTTACTGTTACTCCTGTATTATGAATACACATGAATGTACAATTAGCATTTTCATTATACAGATTTGTTCTTTCAGATGTTCAGTTAATAGTTTACACATTACATGCTGTAATGTTAATCTGCTCCTGTTCACGTCCTGCAAGGACTTCTCTGAAGGGCAGAGAGAACTGTTTAATAACAATTTAATGACATTCACTACATGTCACTTTAGAAGAGCAGCCTTATAAAGTTGACAAAAATTGAACAGTTTGTGCACTGGCAGTAAATAAAATTTTAGGACCGGTTCTGAAGAGGTAAGAACTG
Organism: Tricholaema leucomelas; assembly: GCA_013400475.1. Taxonomy (NCBI): domain Eukaryota; kingdom Metazoa; phylum Chordata; class Aves; order Piciformes; family Lybiidae; genus Tricholaema lacrymosa; species Tricholaema leucomelas. The sequence goes on from WAAF01007965.1 coordinate 1,237,607, forward strand.
GTAGTGAGGCTATAAAAAAAGGTACTTTAGTGAGTATGTTGGAAGTATGCTGAGGGAGATTCTAATGACACCAGGTCACCTCTTGTGAAAATAATCTTCACTTTATTACTGAGTTGATACAAATTCTGTACTGCATAATATTACACTTTACAACAAAAGCCTACATAATGTGGTTGTCCTTTGTGTTAGAAAACAGTTTGTTACTTCTGTGAAGCGTGGAAATTGAAGATGCTCCATTTTGTTCCTGCTAAATAGTGCTCCTAATTCATTTAAATATTTGCTAAGAAGTTTAATCTCTACTGTGTCATATCTTTGCCTCTGACTCACACTGTGACTCAAATAATTGGTTACATGTGTGGTTTGAGAAAAGTAATTAGTTTGTGATTTAGTTGCTGTGTTAATTATTCTTCATAACAGTTTTTAAAGTGTTGTTGCAAATCCACTTGTGTAATGCAGTCTGTTTAACCTTATTTAGAACAATTTCTGTTCACTCCCAAGGCAACGTTATTTTTGTGGAGTCCATGGAAAGGTGTTTGCAAAGTAAACTGAGGGAAAAAAATGGTTAAAGGTGTGTTCTTGGTTAGGGGTATTGATAGTCTGTGATTACGCTGACTGATATCTGCGAGCCTGACAGCAGAGGATGAAACTGCCAATTAATTTTATTCTATGGTCCCTCCACTGAAACCTATGTAATTGTTTGTTTCCTTCTCTTTCCCTGTCTCCTGCCATCTGATGGGGTGACACTTATCGTTAAGGAACTGACTTTGTTGAATTTACTGGACCTCTACTTGTCTACTCCTCCTCCTCCTCTTGTTTCACTAGTGTCTTTTCCGTTTGTTACCTGTTACCACTTGCCTGCTTTGTAACTCTGCAAAACAGAATATGGTTATTATTTTGAAGCTGACCTGCCACATTTCTCTAATTACAGAACTAGCTAGTGGGTAAGAGTGTTCTTTTGTATTTCAAGTAAACCAGTAATCTAAATTTATTTCTGGAAAGTTCAGGTGAGACAGGTTTTTCTTTACAGTGACGTTCAACATGTAGTAGGTGATAGCTTTCTGAAGCTTAGGTTAAAAAGGAGCATAAAGTAACAAGGTTGGCTTCTCTCTAAGGTGTTTGAAGATGCAGTATTTTGGGAACACTGAATTTTACCTTGCTCTGTCATTTCTACATGTCTTGTAGCGATTGATAATGGGTTTTAAGTTGCTCTTCCTTTGCACATATGTAATGAAAATGTAAGAAACAGTCCTTATTCCTGTGAGTTTGAGTCCCAGAGGGTCTAAATGGAAAAAAGACTAATTCTGGTGGTGCCAAATGTGGTTTTAAGGATCACTCAGCTTGTATGATCGATGAGCCTTTTTTCTTGCATCAGGAGTTAGTTCTTGTGTATGTTTTCCATATGAGATGTAGCTATGCCTCTGTCCTCTTTCAGAAACTTACAACTGCCTGAAAATATTGTGTTGTTTGGCATTACAGTAAAAACAGTCCAAGAGAGGCTTCAGCACTGAGCTACGCAATGTTGACAAAGCTGAGGTGATTCTGGATGTAAAGGCAGAACATACATAGCTGCATAGAGGCCTTAAAAAAGAAAACACAGCAGTGCACGTTTGTTTTATGTACACCAAATGCATTTTTAGTGCACAAAAGAGTTGCACAGTAAATTTGAGACTTGTGATTTGGGCTTGGGTATCTAAATTACTCTGTGAACTGGGAATTCCCTAAGTATTCTCTTGATTATTGTTTTCAGTGAAACAATTAAAGTCTGTTCTAATTTTAAGTAATACTAACTTTCTTCAATCAGGATCCAGCAGAGAAGAAATAACAGAACACTGGGACTGGTTAGAACACAATGTTATGACAACTTTATCAGTATTTGATTCAAATGAAGATATCACAAGCTTTGTCCAGGGAAAAATAAGAGTAAGTAACAGGCACATGACGTAATTGGGAAAGGTAAGTATTTTTCCCTCTAAATGTAAACTGCTAATAGGTCCTCTTTAGAATATCAAAAGGCAGCATTGTAATGCTACATATTTCTGATTGTGGCTGTTAACTTCAACGCACTCCATTGTTCCTGTTTATCTCTCCCACACTTCAGTAGTGTTATTTGACTCTTATTAGTAAATGATTCACCACATGCCCTTAGCTAGTGGTCTAGAACTGTTGATAAACTGTTTCATGGTAATTTTAATAATGTCTGAGAATCGTGCAGTATGTTTTTGTGAAGTTGCAACGGTTTACTTTGTGTATGCTAAATATTTAGCCCAGGAATTCCTGCAATTGAAGAAAATACTTCAGAAGAGGGAACATGTGTCTTGCCTAAGTTGTGGGGGAGCTTGGGGCATGAGCCTGAAAAAGCACATTAGAATTGTGTCTTGTGTTTTGATCCTCACACTATTCTTCCTGTTCTAAAACTTAGCATTCTCCCAGCAGGATGGAAAGTTGTATGTATTTAGGTGCATATATGACACCCACCCAAATGTAAACATATAGAATCATAGAATGGTTTAGGTTGGAAGGGACCTCAAGGATCATCCAGCTCCAACCCCCCGCCATAGGCAGGGACACCTCCCACTAGAGCAGGCTGCTCAAGGCCTCATCCAGCCTGGCTTTAAACACCTCCAGGGAGGAAGCATCCACAACCTCCCTGGTTGGTATATATCTGTAATAACAACTGGTTGTTTTATTTTAGGGTTTGATTGCTGAGGAGGGAAAAGGTTCTTTTGTAAAAGAAGATGACCCTGAGAAGTTTCGTGAAGGTCTTATGAAGTTTGAAAAATGTTTTGGATTGCCTGAGCAGGAGAAGTTGGTTACCTATTACTCATGCAGTTACTGGAAGGGCAGAGTGCCCTGTCAGGGATGGCTTTATCTTAGTACCAATTTCCTTAGCTTTTACTCATTTTTGCTGGGAGCAGAAGGTCAGTAAACCTTGATTTTAAGCCTAATCCTTTCACATTTTATTGTTTGTCTTTCATATTTGGAAGTATTCTTCCTACGTCCCAAGGGAGCTACTTTGCCATGTAAACAGGTGCCAACACAGAATAGAAAAAAACTGCAAACATGAAATACTTTATGAAGATGAATACATCTGTGTAACTCAGTACTCAACATCCATTGGTTTTCTTCCTCTATATAAGCCTCAGAAAGAAGGCAGACTTGTTACGGTTGATTGTGACTGAAGGTTGTCTGTCATCTTTAGTTCGTGTTGCATGTTCAGCCCGTGAGGATCACAATTATTCACATGGGCTTCACCCAGTATTTATCTGGGTGCACTGCACACTGGTGATTATTGCATGTCTTCTTTCATTCTCTGTAACATCAGTTTGAAATGCCCAGGCAAATGCCTCTAATAGTGTCAGCTATAACTGTATTTATATGAAAAGCATAAAGGAACTAGGATCCTTTCTAAGCTAATTTCATTTGTACTGGGAAATGCATAGCTAAGGGACATAATTCCTCTGAATACCAACATGTTATTGACTTACTTCAAGAAGCCCTGTTGGTGAAAAGTTAAAGAGAGGTAGTTTATGTGATGGTATTTGTATGCAATTTGCAGTTTCACATGAGAGCAGGGAAAAGGTGATGTAAGCTTGTATTTCATGGTTTTATTTCTATAAAATATCTCCTAATGGAATTATTTTGTAGCAATTATAAAATGAGTGTCTGGGGGGTGTGTATGAGTTTGTAGCCCTTTCCCAGTGTGTTATTGCTTAATCATATTTTATTTGTGCTGTTGACTACTGCTTTTTTTTTTTTTATTTGAAGGTAGCAGTTAATGAGAAGTGACTTACATCCACTTAATATTTTTGTTTTCAGTAAAACTTATTATCTCCTGGGATGAAATATCAAAACTTGAGAAGACTTCCAATGTGATTCTGACAGAGAGCATTCATGTGTGCTCCCGTGGGGAGGATCACTATTTTTCCATGTTTCTGCACATCAGTGAAACGTTCCTTCTCATGGAGCAGCTGGCACACTATGCTGTTAGGAGACTTTTTGACAAGGAGACGTTTGAAAATGACCTTGTCCTTCATGACCCCCTGCAGATCACCAAGAGGTAATACATTACTTAGGGCCTGTCTGGTCTGGGCCCAGTACCTTTTTAGGCAGAGGGGAAGAGAATCCTTATCTCAAGGAGATAAGTAAATGTCAGCAAAGCTGGTGTTCTCTTAAACAAGTGTGTCATAACAATTTGGGACCAAAACAATGTGAGGCATTGTCATATATCGTTACTTTGCAGAGCGGAAAATATGAGGGCAGGAAGTGATTCAGACCTTCAGAGCTGGTCTGCACCTGCGGGTTTTATAGTAGGTTGAATATAGTAGGTTCTAGCAGCAGTTAGGATTAGAAAATTAAAAATGGAGTTGCAAAGTCTTCAAAGAGACACGATAAGGAATCAGGAAGTAAAGAATAAGTTCTTTAGAAGACATATGTGAATCATAATTACATGGCTTTTTTGCCACTGGAGATAGGTGTTAAAATAACAGACATGTGTGAATCATAATTACATGGCTTTTTTGCCACTGGAGATAGGTGTTAAAATAACAGACATGTGTGAATCATAATTACATGGCTTTTTTGCCACTGGAGATAGGTGTTAAAATAACAGACATGTGTGAATCATAATTACATGGCTTTTTTGCCACTGGAGATAGGTGTTAAAATCAAGCAGTTGCAGATGAATTTCCTTATTTACAACACTATTTTAGGCTATTGGAAAGATGTGTGTGTAAGTAACCTGACAGTTAGGGTTATGCCTTCTTAAGGAAGGCGTGTGATTATTCTTTGTAGTAATTCCTATGGTTTTTCTCACTCAAACAGTCAAATTTTTGTCTGTGGACCACAGTTGTTTACTGTGAAAAGTAATGAGGAAAAGCAAATCTCATGTTAGGTAATCTAAATTCACAAAAATACACTAAGTCTTTGTTGGAAAATGTTACTGGTTTGAAAATTAGAAATTATTGCAAACCACTTTTCTAATAAGTGTTCCTACTTAAAGCTACATGCACCCTTGATCTAAGAAAAAAAAACAACTTATTTTTATAGCACATTGATAATTGAACCTGGCTTAGATTCTGTTTCTTGGCAGCAATGCTGGAGAGGGATATTGCTCTATAACCAAACATTTCTGTCTGCAGTCACCTGTGAAGAACTGGCTCATGGCAGGTGTTTACAGCATGTGCTACAAGGAATTGACCTTCTGTCATGTCAAAACTTGTTTTAGGTTTAAATAGACTCTTCCACTGGGTGTGGAGACAGCAAATTAGGCTATTAGTATGGGGTTTTTTTCTGCACTGCCTCTAAGTCCTGATTCAGCAGAGTTCTTTGCTTTGTAAGAACATGCTTGAATCTATTTCTGCTTAGTGAAGTGTTTAAATATTATGTTAAATGGGTGTATATGTTACTAGAGCAGTATATTTTATTGTCTTTTCCCAAGGGATTTTGAACTTTAATATGTGTAAAGACATTTTAAACTGACTTAATTTTTTTTCTTTTTTTCTCTCCTACACTGTTTTTTTGTCTGTTTTTAATCTAGAGGCCTAGAGAACCATGCCCACAGTGAGCAATTTAGCGCATTCTTCAGGCTACCCAAAGAAGAGACATTGAAAGAAGTTCATGAGTGCTTCTTATGGGTTCCTTTCAGTCATTACAACACCCATGGGAAAATGTGCATTTCAGAAAACTACATCTGCTTTGCTAGCCAGGATGGCAGCCTGTGCACTGTAATCATTCCATTAAGAGAGGTAATACAAACTACAAGTCAGAGCCAGTTGCACTGAGTTTTGTGCTACACTTTGTGTAGCAATGCCAATTTAGCAGCTTTTCATTAAAATGTGCTTGATTTATGTGATGTCATATATCTCTCCCTACCTTGGATACTGCATATTGAAATTCCATATTTAGGTTTATGTAGCTGCTTTCATGTTTAAGCTTTGTTTCCTGTACCCTCCTTCCACTTTCTCTTTACTCTGACTTCTGTAGCTAGGTGCAGGATCCACATTTTAAAATACTTTTAAATCACAAAGCCTATGCCTAATTCTTGAAATTGAGTTACTGAGAGAGTTTCAAGATAGAAAATAACAAATTGCAGAGCGTATAGAATCTTGGAGATTAGTAATCATGCTGCTTTGTGTTTTTCTTAGCTCAGTAGAGCAATTCTACAGCAGTTGGACAGTGCTCCCTCTTCAAAAGTCTATAGGAGAATCCATTGGCAGTCATCAGTGAACATGTATCAGTAACACTACAACTGGTAGCCTGAGCAAGGACCATACTGTAAAGGGCACAACACTCATATTTCTATAGAGTACTATAGCTAGAGTGTGGAGTAAATTCTGGAAAAAGAAGACCCTTCTCCATTCCTCTCTTCGTGTGATCTGGGCTATTGCTGCATTTCAGTCTTCCAGTGTTAAAAAGCTTTTAATCAATACTCAGACATATTTTACAATAGCCTAAAAATTAAGCAGGTTCTTTAATGGCTCTACACACTCTGTGTACACACTGCCTGATGTGAGACATCTGGCACACTGGGGTGAGCTTAGCTAAGTTGGGTAATACACTTGGAGATCCCTGCCTTGATAAAGCAATTTGTTTGATTGTCTGTAAATAGTCCTGCAAACAATAGAGACTTCTCAAGCCTGTGAAAAACAAGGGGCGGCTGCGTTAAAGAAGCTGACTCTAAATTTGTTCCCGTGGATTGGTAGGTCCTCGCTAGTTGCTCTGCAGTACTGCAGTTAATTAATTTCAGTGGTCTGTAACAGTGTAAAAGCATCAGCAGTGACAGTCTGTCTAGCTGTTCACGGTTGTCTCAATTGCATTATTAAAGTGTGTTAACTGTCGTAATCTGTAGCTATTCCATCATGGCAATTAAAATCAGCTCCAGCTGTCATGTGTTATGACAGCTGCCTTTGAAAGGGTGTTCTCAGTGGAAATTCGCTCCTGTGAAGCTTGTTTCCTTTGATTACTTGTAAAAGCCTTGTTTTGTCTGCTTTTCCACGGTAAGAGTAAAATAACAGCTTCAGGTGGTAGGAGGCAGAGTTTTCAAATGAGCTCAGCACTCACAGCTGGGAAAACCTTTTCAAAGATTTTTGGTACTCTGTTGAAAATCTGTTGTATAATTTATGCTTTGTGTTAAATAGCTCCAGACCACTGAGCTTTGAAGTAGTGAGTTCGTTACCTGACTTATTAATTCTGTTTGTGTGGTGCTTCATACTACTGTTCTATGTATGTGTGCATTTTGAATAAGTTTTCTCTTTGGGGAATAAACTGTTGAAATTCGTTGCCTAAATTATGTATCCTTGATTCCACAGGTCACAGGGGTGGATAAGGCAGATCCAGCCAACAGAGGAGTCAGCATAAGTACCAAAGGGAAAACAGCTTTTCGTTTCACAGAGGTTAGAGATTTTGAACAGCTGGTGGCCAAGCTCAGAGTGAAATGCAATGCAACTGCGAGTCCACAACACATCATAAATCCAGAGGTAACTGCTCTGCTACTTCTGATTTCTTACCTCGCCTTCCTGGGGAATAAGGTTGTGTAGCCTTACTAAGAAGTTACATATTGTTATAAATGTTTTGCTGTGTAAAACAATACATTTGTATTTAAACTTGAATCTAGACACAAGATGGGTAACAATATCTGTTGTACATCTAAGTTCCAAGTTGCCTGTATTTTTTTTCTCTCTTTCTAAAAAATCGTGTTTCCATCTCTTGCCATCAGACCTTTCACATTAAAACAGAAGTCCTCCAGTCTGAAGTTATGTGTAGGTCTGTTGTTTTTTTTATCAGCTGAACATTTGACTCAGGAAGTTAGTGGAACAATTGTAAGGATGTTTCTAGAGGTGAAGAAACCTCTGTGTGTGGTTTCATGCATGAGAAACAAGAAAGCAATGAGAAAACATCCTTAACAAGCAATACTTCATGCTGTATCTCTTCCTCAAAGATTTTCCCCTGAGAAAACATTTAAATAGACTCAGATGGAGTAGCCTATAAAATAACACTTGTAGGAGTGGAGAAGTGTACAAATAAATGCCTTTTGATGGAAAATAATCAGTGTATGGGCAAGACCTCTACCTTAAGATTTTGACTCTTAGGGGTTAAAGGCAAAAATGAATAATAAAGCATGATAGTTTGTTATCAGCAGAAATGCTCAGTTGATAAGGGTACAGCACAGCCCTGGGAGACCTGAGTGGTAAAATCTGCTGCTGAAAGGAATTCCTTCTTTGGATTGCCTTATTTTGGATTATATATGCATTATTTTCACATACCATGCATGCTAAGTCCTCTACCTCTTGTTTTTCATTTGTAGAAAAATAAGTGGCACTGTGCTTACGTGAAAGAGAATGTGTTAATCAATGGTGCTGCTATCAATACATTCTGATTTGGATTCTCTTATTTTCTACCAGCTTTTGAAAAATAATTGAGGTGGTAATGCTCATTCTCAAATATTTTCATTCCTGTATGGCTCCATTTCAGTGAGCCTTCTTTTGACTTCATCGGTGATGCATGGTCAGACCTCTCTATCTACAGTTCTGATTATGAATATTTGTCTTTTCATAGTAAAGTTCTTGTCTGAAGAGATAGATATTTTTCAGGTACAGCCTCCTGAAATCCCAGCTATGCAGAGCCTGCATTTGTTTAATTTATTTTGGAACTGATATTTGGTACCAGTAAGCTTAAAATAGTAAACAGTGATGGCCCAGAAACAAAATGGTTTCAGAATCAGTGCTGCTTCTTGGATTGTTTGGCATTTATAACTAGAGCTAGTATTTATTTTTTCTCAAGGTTACAGCTAGTTCTGCCTCTGACAGCCCAAAGGATTTGGATGGAATATCATCAAAGATGGGTCAGAGAGATAACAGCAAAACTGTTGGTACAGAAGCCCTAATGACTGTCTACCATCCTCAGGATGCTGAGAATCTAGACTCTAAAATGGTAAGGGATAAAATGGCTAGCAGTTTTTTGGAATTAAACTGGAAAGGACTGAAGTATGTTCAAAAAGTATTCCAGCAAGGCTGATAATTTCCTCTGGGGCTTTGCCAACTTTCAACTGCATTTTCTGTATTTGGAGTCCAGAAGGTGCTTCTGTATGTTTCCATTCAACTTTCTGTTCATCTTGTTTAATAATGATACATCTTATCTTCATGGAGCTAATTCCTCCTGCTTTTCCACCCCTCAGGGCTGTTTATTTTGTGGTAGTTGCATCTTGACAATTCAGATAAGAAACAAAGTCACTACAAACTCTTTGGAGGCAAGGATAAAGTTATCAAGAAACTGACTTAGTTTCTTACTTGCGTCATTCCTCTGCACATCTGTCTAACAAAGTTATGCTTTGGAGAATGTTTCTTTAATTGCTTTTGCAATAGAACCTCCTATTTTCGCTTCTTCATAGTTTGTTCACGAAGATAGAAAGGATGTATTTTAAAATTAAATAATTCAGCAGAACTGGATAAATTAAGATATTAAATTTTAGATATTAGAAATACCAGAAAATAGACATCTTTTGGGCAGGAGAAAAAAGAATTCAGAGTTCTAAATTCTGTCTTTTATAGTATGTTAAACAAAAATGGACAAAATACATTTAACATTGCTTTAGCAATGTTAAATCTTACTGTTGCATGAACAGAAAACACAGTGGCAGCATTCACTGTCTTGGTCCTGGAGTCTCACATGAGCTGGAGCACCCACCATCAATTGCTTCAGAGAAATTGAATTGCATCTTAGGTGCATAATCAATAATTTATTAATAATCTTGTACTTTACAAAGGATCTGTTTCACTGTTTCTACTATCTCTGCCTCTTTCTACTCTGCAGGTAAAATGCCTGTAACATCTGTTTTGTCTGAGTAGGGAATTTCTTGCCAGTTTTGAGTTTGTGAAGCAGATTCTACTCACATGCTGGTCTTCCTGAAGTTCACATGCACACATGGTTTCCTTCTGTTGACAGAAATTGCCAGTTTGTAAAAATGTCCTATCTGGTTGATAAATATTTGATTAAATATAAAACTTGTATGGGTATAAGTGGCGTTCAGCTAATAATTCCCCTCCTTAATCCAAACTGTACAGAACGAAGTCTTCTTCCTGATCATTGATTCTCTCCTAGTGCTGTTTGGAGCTCATGCAAATACACTGAGAAAAGATTGAGAAACTGTTGGAGAATAATGCTGCTGATGTCATGCCACCCCTCTGTGTGCTTTCCAGCATTTTTAGCCATTCTGTTCCAAATCTGTCAACTAACATAATGCAACAAAGCATGATGAATCCAAAAAAAAAAAAGAAGCAACCTGTTCTGCCTCTTGAGCTTCTGGGGGGTATTATTTTGTCTGTAACAGTTAGAACATTTTTATTGCTGTTACCAAAGAACAATTACTAGATGTCTTGAAATCTGAAACATGTTAATTTATCAGAGTGACTAGGCAGGTGTCTGTGACAGCGAGTTGAGTTTGCAGAGAATCAGTTGCTTGATTTCTTTGTGCCATCATGGCCAAATAAATACTTTTTCTTGTAGTTTGTAAGACCTCTCAAATTAGCACAGGGAAACTTACTACCACACATGCAATCTGAACCTTTTCTTCACTCTGTTTTTTCTGGTTGTCTTTTCTGCAGCTTTCATTTAATGTTATCTTTTTTTTTTTTTTTTCCTTCTATTGATTTACCCTGTACCAAGAAAATGTTACAGTGCTTATCAGAAAGGAACAAAAAATGGGATATTTTCAAATTGTCCCGAAGTTACAGTAACAAGGTTTGTTTGTACGTGTCATGCAAACACAAACACATACTTACAAGGAAGTAGTTGAAAGGGGATCTTACAAGAGAAGGTTTTTATGTACCTCTGAATTTTTTACCATAGTAATTACATAAAATGTTACATTCCCTTACCCACTGCACAGTCGATGCATTTTTGACTGCCTCAGGAGAACCGTCATGGCAGAATTTTTCTGTGCAGTTGAACCTTGCACTATTTAGCTTTATCACTGTTCACTCCCTTTCAATCCATAGTACTTTATGGTTTTTTTATATTTATGTGGTTTTGTGCCAAAGCTGCAAATGATTCAATCTAAAGTTAACAAATAGGGCTGTCTACCTGTCAATTTTGTATTAAAAAAAAAAAAAAAAGTTTAACAGAATAGTGAACAATAAAACCATAATGAATAGGTGGTGATTACATAATTCAAAATGAAAATCCAACTTGCATACAGCTATCGCTGGAATTCTCATGTGGGAAGTAAGGAGCTCAGGAGTGGCTTGAAAAAGGTGAACAGGAATGATTGCCTGTTTTAGTATAGCAGTAAGGGGGCTTCAAGTGCATTTAGAAATTGGCATGTTTGTTTGGGTTCAGAAAGCAATTTTCAGGGAAAAGTCTGCAGGATGCTATTAAATTTAGAGAGATTGCCTCTGCTGAGGAGCTCCCTGTACTTATGTTTGCTGGAAGATGTTGCAGATGTTTGCTTGACCTTACTGCCTTGTGGCACTTGCTGTTGGATGGGATATGGGATTAGATTTACCTTCTGTCTAAGCTGGTGTAGAGATTACTGTAATGATTTACTCTAAAGATTAGTAGGTCATATAGGAGATTGTATTTTATGCCAGACTTACACTATGCGCTACTCTGATTTGCATCAGCATTCATTTCACATATCAATATGCATGCCAGTGCTGTTATTTCTAGTTTGCATGAATGTGACTCAGAGCAAAATTTGGTTCTATCCTCTTAAACCTAAGAACTTAATGCAGTGTACTTAATGTTTGTTTGCCCTCTGCTTTTCATAGTTGAAAGAAAAAATGAAGGAACAGTCTTGGAACATCCTCTTTGCAGAACGGGGACATGGTGTCAGTATGTTTCGAACAAAGAAGACTCGAGACCTGGTTGTAAGAGGGATCCCAGAGGCATTAAGAGGAGAGCTCTGGCTACTCTTCTCAGGTATAATTGATTCGTTTTGTGTGAATTTTCTAGTTGCTGCCAGAATGCAGTCTGACAGAAAATGCTCTTCCCTCTGGCAATTTACCCAAATCTTTCTGAAGTAAGGCACTTCAGATTGATGAACAGGATAATTTTGTCATGATTTTGTTGTGCGTTGATTGAAACAAAACCTACATCTGCTTCTTTTGCAGCAAACGCCACTGAAAAGTAATGATACAGTATGTGCTGTTGCTGGGGATAATCAGTTTTGGCAAAGCCTTTTCACTTGCTGAAAATAAAAGCCTTTTTGTGGGACTGGATTTTAATTGTTCTAGTTTAAACTTTCTGAGATAGTGTTACCAGGTACACACACAAAAATTTATTACTGATAGAGAATTAGGCCCCCGCTATTGACAGCTCTTTTGCTACATGCTTAGCCTAAAGAATGAGAGGTACAGGACTTAGGGACTTTCTTGTACCTGTGGAATCTCTTGCCAAAGCTATGAGTGTGCTTTTGTGGCTTTCTTCTGTATGACACATGTGTGCCAGAGTGCTTAACCTGAGTTAATCTGAGGCCCAGGGAATTAAGATACTGCTTTACAACACCTCTGTGTGCTTCCTGATCCAGTTCTCTGAAACACTTAAGAGAAGATACAGCCACTGGTTTGATAAGGGTCATACAGGAAGCCGGAGTCAGATTAAGAAAAGGAAATGCAGATTTTGAGGAGCCACCTTATCTGTTAGTTACTGTTATGGAGGCAGGGAATTAATGTGGCTGAGTCAGGAATTTATATAAAAAATAGAGTTATTCTATTTTCCCAAAAACTGCCCCCAAAACTAGATACAGAAATTAATTTAGTTTTAATTAGCAGGTTCAGGTGGTTGAGAAGATCTACACGGATACCATAGGTAGACTTGACTATTTTGGAAGTCAGAAGTTGGAAAAGGCTTAAGCTATTAAATATAGCGTCCCCACTATCACGATAAGGCTGAGCCAGAGTTACTCACAGGTGAGTCAGGCTGGCTTGAATGGAAGGGCGGTCCAATGCTTGTCCCTTCGGGTCTTTCAGAGGGTGCTTAAGGTGAAGTCTTCCAAAGCAGAGACAGCTCTGTCCCTCAGGAGCTTGTTTTTCGGTGCCAGGGGCTCCCTCTGCAGAAGCTATCCAGCGAGGGGAGAAGTCCAGGGCAGGAACGAACTCCAAGGCAGGAACACCCTAAGGCAAGAAGTCCCCCCAGTATTTACAAATACTGTAATATAAATACAGACAAAGAGCTGAGTTCCCACTGCCTAGGTGCGAAGAGCACAGCCACTCTCCAGCCGACTGCAGCGCAGGCCCGGCACGGGGCACCCCTCGTGCCGGCAGGGTCCCTTGCGCCCGCCCTTCACACGTNTTTTCGGTGCCAGGGGCTCCCTCTGCAGAAGCTATCCAGCGAGGGGAGAAGTCCAGGGCAGGAACGAACTCCAAGGCAGGAACACCCTAAGGCAAGAAGTCCCCCCAGTATTTACAAATACTGTAATATAAATACAGACAAAGAGCTGAGTTCCCACTGCCTAGGTGCGAAGAGCACAGCCACTCTCCAGCCGACTGCAGCGCAGGCCCGGCACGGGGCACCCCTCGTGCCGGCAGGGTCCCTTGCGCCCGCCCTTCACACGTGCAGGGCGGGGCAGGGAACAGGTCTGTTCGCGCCTTTTTCTCTCCCATTCAAACCACAGAGGGAGAGGAATTTTGGGGTACACAGGACTCCAGGCCAGTTGCTTGCTGAGTTCCCCCGAAAGAAACCTTTCTGCTCTGCCAGAGGATCTGTTTATCAAAGCAAACCCATTTTATATTCTTCATTCAGCTTTATGTATGATAGTTGTTTCTGAGGACACATGAACACTGACATATCTTTGCTAGTGTTCTTGCAGCGTTTACACAGGCACTTACACTTGTGCTACCAGATCGATCCAAGACAGGGGTCTTGGAAGACGCTGACATGAAAGTTACAGAATTAAGGAGGTAACTGTCAGTCCTTTGCCTATTTGTTGTAATGTGCTCCCAGCTCTACAAACCAAAAGTTACTGTGTCTGCCAGAAAACCTAGGCAATTGTAGGTGAAAGGAAGCTTTCTTCCCCCAGTGAAACAAAAAAAGTCAACATCAACTTCATAATGGAAAGTGACTTAGATTTCCTCCAAGCCTTATTATATTTCACTTTCCTGGTTTTGTTTCAGAGTAATTACATTCATTTCAGTGGAATTACTCTTCATACATTAGGGCAGTAACATGGAGATTCATGAGGTACCTCAGTAGTCACCAAACATTCTTACACAAATTAAGACAATCAAGGAGGTACTTTACTGTTGTTCTGATACTCTGCAATTGGCAGGTGCTGTAAATGACATGGCATCCAATCCTGGTTATTACACTGAGCTGGTGGAAAAGTCCTTGGGAACCTGCACTCTAGCTACTGATGAAATTGAACGAGATCTACGTCGCTCCTTACCTGAGCATCCTGCTTTTCAAAGTGACACAGGAATTTCTGCACTCAGGAGAGTTCTTACAGCTTATGCATACAGGAATCCTCAGATTGGATATTGTCAGGTACAGCAGTTTTGATACTCTTAAGTGTTGGTTGTCTAAATATTAGCTCACGATGGCAGTATAGAGGCAGCTATAAAATCAATCACATATATACGCAATGGTTTCTTGTTCAGTGGCTCACTTTTCTTATTTCATCCCACTTAAGTAACATGAGTTTTTACTTTGTACTTGAGTTTGTTGACAAATGATGTCATGTTCAGTTCACGTATGCCTCTGCATTCTTACTTGATTTGTAGTTAATAATATAGAGGGAAGAGTCTTATCCTGGATGTGGCTGTAGATTACCCTGGTGCTCTAAAAACATGCTGTAAAGTGCTTTCAGGAATATAAGTCTAATAAATGACAACATTTGTGTTTTCAACATTTTTCCCAGCAAATGCTGTTTCACTGTTACAGGCAATGAATATTTTGACATCAGTTCTTCTGCTGTATGCCAAAGAGGAGGAAGCATTCTGGCTTTTGGTTGCAGTGTGTGAAAGGATGTTACCCGATTATTATAATCGTCGGATCATTGGTAACCTCCTGTCTTTTTATCTGTCTAGAACTGAATGTCAGTGATCACCCATTAAGAACAAATGTAAGGAGTAAGCTGAAAGCTGAACAGCACAGAGAAGCTGTTGTATTTGGCTCATTATCATGAAGGAAGAAATGGAAGCTATGGAGAATGTCAAGACTGCTCCCTCCCAAGAGTGGATAGGGTTTTCAGACACTGAACTCGAGGCATAACTACTCAGGAAGCAGTCAGTTAGACTACTGTACTGTTTGTTTGGAATTCCAGCTCTAATTCATGCTTCTTATTTGAAACTCAGTCTGCTAAAATAAAGGAAGAATGAGTTACTTCAGGTCCAGACTTAACCTTTGAACTCATACCGAGTACTTGCAGGTGTATGTACTTAAAGAAAAAT
This sequence comes from Tricholaema leucomelas, assembly GCA_013400475.1. Classification (NCBI taxonomy): domain Eukaryota; kingdom Metazoa; phylum Chordata; class Aves; order Piciformes; family Lybiidae; genus Tricholaema lacrymosa; species Tricholaema leucomelas. The sequence goes on from WAAF01007965.1 coordinate 1,252,987, forward strand.
GGATGTGAAGTTTCTCTCTAAACGCAAAGATATGCTAGCTGTCAAGGGTGGATCATTGGAAGTAGCCACGCACCCATGAAAGTGCTAATCCACTTTACAGCATGCAGCAAGACTCTAAACCCGTGCACAGAGTGGATAGCTTCCAGCACAGGGGACAAATGCAGTGGTTCCATGCAGCCAGAGCTGTGATTACTTTAAAAACAAAGTTGTGTTAGGACAGGGACTTTATTTCTGGCCAGTGCTCTCTGTATTAAGATTTTGGTGGTGGTTTTGTTATCCTTTCCCTGCAGGTGCCTTGGTAGATCAGGCAGTGTTTGAGGAGCTCATCAGGGTTCATCTGCCTCAGTTGACAGACCACATGATGGACATGACTTTTTTCTCCTCGGTCTCTCTCTCCTGGTTCCTTACCCTTTTTATCAGTGTGCTGCCTATTGAAAGTGCAGTCAATGTGGTGGACTGTTTCTTCTATGATGGAATAAAGGCAATTTTGCAGCTGGGTCTCGCAGTGCTGGAATACAACATGGAGAAGTTGCTGACTTGCAAGGATGATGCAGAAGCAGTCACTATTCTTAACAGGTATCTGCGTAACTGTGATTCTTACAGGTTGTGTAGCAGCTTCTATAATTGCCAGTAGGTAAGTCATAGAATGACTTGAGTTGGAATAGACCTTAAAGATCAACTAGTTCCAACCCCTCTGCCATGGGCAGGGACACCTTCCACTAGACCAGGTTGCTCAGAGCATAATCCAGCTTGGTCTTAAACACGTCCAGGGAAGAAATGTCCACAGCTATGTCTTACCACCCTCACAGTGAAGTTCTTCTCATAATGTTTAATCTAAATGCATCCTGCTTTAGTTTAAAGTCATTGCTCTTTGTTCTATCAACACAGGCCCTTATAAATAGATCCTTTCCAGCTTTCCTGTAGGTTTCCTTCAGGTACTGGACGGCTGCTATAAGGTCTCCTCAGAGCTTCCTTTTCTCCAGTCTGAACAGAACCAACCTGCTCAGCCTGTTCTCATAGGAGAGGTGCTCCAGCCCTCTGATTGTCTTCGTGGCCCTCCTCTGCAACTGAGAAAAACATCTGGCCAAGAATTTCAGAGGCTTCAGAGAAATTAAGTGTTTACCTTGGGCTGAAATTATGGAAGGAGTAGCTGGGATATGTGCCTGGATCCTCTTAAAATCACATACTCCATTAAAATAATTCTAAAATCGTTGCCATTTTTTGTATTTTAAAGTAAAAGCAGTGGGATTTTTTTTTTCCTGGAATTTATATCAGCTAAAGAAAATGGCTTTTCTTAGTGGTGAGGTAATGCAGAGTGTATTAAGAGTTCCAAACAGTTAAAGCGCCAGCATATTGACAACATATTCTACAGCTCAGTTCTTGTCGTTTAGGGTACTGGCTCCTCTGCTGTTAATGGTTTACAGAAGAAATAAGGAGAAAAAAAAATACACCCAGTGAGGACAATTATGACCAGATGCCTGTTATGTATAAGCATTTAAAGAATAAACTCAAATAAACAACATAAAATGCATTTTAAATTGATGTATTGCAAGCAAAACTTGCAGTTTTTGCTTCACTAGCTGTCGAAAATCTGTTGTGACTGCTGTGACTACGTAACATGGAGTGTTAAAACGGCCAAATGGTCATGCTGTGGGAGTCACCAACTTATGACTGTTAAACACTGATAAGAAGAATTGCTGGGTTCCCTAAACGGCCGTGTAGGAGACCAGAAAGACACGAGCTTATACCACTATGATACATAAAAGGTCAATGCATTTATTGAAGCTAAGGGTGATACTTATATAGTGGATTGGGCACATAGGTACCTAATTCTGACAAGCTTTGCTAGCCACAACAATTTCGCTTGTTCCCAGGGCTGACCAACCTGCCTCCCTTCAAGGCCCCCTCGCACAGCTCAGCTACAAGATAGCAGATAAACTTCTACCCAAGACCGCTTCCCTGCAGCTGTGCCTCTTATCAGAGTGAGCCTAGTCTTACCCTGCCTGTTCTTCACTTCTCAGACCATTCAGTTCTCAATCCTGTTCAAACCCTGACAATAAGAATTTCCTTTTAATGTGATTTTAAAATGTTTTAAATGTGTTTGAATAGGTTAAAACCAAGAGAATTAATGAGGAAAACAGTTTCACTTTAAGAGGCCATGCAGCCTGATATTTACTGTAAAACCTAGCTGTACTCATTTAAATATTTAACACTTAGAAAGCCAAACAGTAAGAACAAGTTCATCAAGTTTAAATATATTAGAATTTAAAAGATGGGGTGAAATTCTGATGTTCAGTTGAACCAAACAAGCAGCTGTTTCTGCTTGACATTCAATATTTTAATGGTTATAATGAACTCCTTTTGAACTCTTGCTTTCAGAATCTGCTCTGGTGCTAACACTTCTGTTGCACAGTCAGTCCAGCCTGCAGCATGCTGGTGTATTAAAAATGACAGTAGTTTGCCTCTCCTCAAGAAAAAGGAAGCTATCAGTTCATAGACATGAGTTCCTTGATCTTGGTGAAGGAACTGACCAGCCTTCCTAATGGATCCTTTTAGACTGGTTGTGTAGTTGTGATGAATAGGTCTTGGCTTGGCTTACGCTTCTGCAGGAATTAAGATTGCCTTGGTCACAGGTCAGTCCAAGCCTCTTCTGCTTTCCCGTTTGTGCAGTACAACCTTGCTAGATGGATTAGAGAACCAGAGCAATGCTGAGTGGAAGTGACCTTGGTAAGTCTTTAGGCTAGCTTTCCACTCAGAAGAGGATTATTGCTAGCCCAGATGAAGTCAGCCATGTTATTGGCTAGCTGGGTCTTAAAAATTCCCGAAGCTAGAAGCTCCACAACTTCTCTGGATAGCAAGTTCCTGCATTTATCTTTATTGCTGCTGCAGCAGATTCGTGCTACACATGTTGGTATACTTTGCTATTTCACATTCTCTTTAGTAGATGCTGATGTAAGTCATTCTGTTGTAATGAAGTGTTCCTGCTCATTTCTTGTGTGTTTGCTTTGTGCAGATTTTTTGACAGTGTCACTAACAAAGACAGTCCTTTGCCTCCAGCTGTGCAGCAGGGCTCCAGCCTTGGTGATACGAAGAGTGACCATCCGAAAGTGGACATTACTGATTTAATCCGAGAGTCAAATGAAGTATGTGTTCTTGTGGGTATGTTTTCACATTCTGTGCAGTGTTTACAATGCACGGGCTACTTTAAAAACACTGCAGCTGTAATGTACAAATGAGAGTAGAAAAGTTGTCTAGACTGTCTGAAATGGGGCCCTGTAGTTTGTTGATCCTCACTGTGACCTTGTAGGTTATGGAACTGTTTTGATTTTTTTTTTTTTTTTAATTTTTTTTTTAATTTTTTTTTTTTAACTGCTTGGAATGTGCTTGGGAGGCTCTCCTGAGAGGACTTCCTGAGGTTTACCCCAGTTCATGTATTGCTGTCCCTCACTGACATGATCTGTGTGTCAGTTAAATGACAAAGTACAGCAGAAACAGCCCTCACATTCACAAACTTGAGACTGATTACTGCTCCGTTGCAGAGTGGTGACATTTGACATAACCACCCCTGCAGGAAACTGTGCTTAAGTAGTTTAGTGTATGGGTTAAATGACTGTTTGGAGATGGATCAGGAAAACCTTTGAGCATTGTCTTTTAAATTTGCAAGTTTAATTTCTGCAGCATCTACTTTTGCAGCTCTGCACTGGGGAGGAAATACAACTAGCTCCTCTTTCTCCTGTTGTCCACAAGATGTTTCCTTCCTTGACATGATTTGTATCAGACTGTTAATCCATTTGTAGATAGGTTTCTGCTCAGCCCATCTGAAATGAAAAGGAAGCTGCGAGAAGAGATTTTGTTGGTTTTTTTTTTCCCATTATCTGATTTCTTTTATCTATAGGATACTTTTCTGAGCCTCTGTCATGTTTCTAGTGAAAGACCCACAATACATTACTTTTGGGGAAATGTCCTGGCCTTAACTTAAAAAAGATAATCTAACTCTTATAACTTAGGAATTGTCTCCTTTGATTTTTTTACCGAGAAGAGGGCTTGCCTTTAGTGGGGCGCAAAAAGACAAGACATTCAAGTTCTCTTAAAGTATCTTTAAAGCCTTATGCTAATTGTATTAAAAAGTCTGCACTTCTGCTATCACTACTGTTTCACAAGAATGTTACACTGAAGAACTGGTTGTAAAGTGCTTTAAGATTGTTGTGAGAACAGTTGCAAGCCATTATGTGTCTTTCTTGTCCTGGGGAGACCTCATAATGAGGGTGACTGCTCACAGAATAAAGAACATTGCATTCAGCAGTGTAAGCTGAAGGTTTCACAGAGATGGAATGATTACTGAAAGACAGAACAAAAGAAACTCCCTTCCCTCATCTCCTGCCTTTGCAGTTATGCAATAGGGCCATAGCCTCTGATTTGATAAGGCTTTTGAATGCTAATTTGGCCAGATCCTTAAGTTTGAATCTCACACTTCTAAGCTGACAGCCCCATTCCTAGGCTTATATACCCGTTTCTATCTCATAACTCCTTTTTTAGATGCCATTTTTTTATCTTCAGTTGAAAAGGAATTTCTTCAGTGCTGCTAAGTTTCACAACCCCTTGTTGAAGAACTGCTGATACAACGGGAGAGTCAATTTCCTGCTTCCCATTTTGTCCAGACAGTTAATTTCAACACAGTTTTGTTCCAGTGGATGGTTTTGTTTCATTTTACTGTGGAAATAAACCAAATTTTGCAAGGGGAACATTGCTGCAGTGGAGCATGGTCACTCTGCAGATAGGTCCAGTTACAAATCATGAATAAGTGAACAGAGATGTCTTTGTGCTAGTGTTGCTTTGCATGGGTCTTCACAAGATACATGAGATTAAGTGAAAAAGTATGGAGCTGATTTTTAAAATCATGTTTCATGCCTTTATGACTCAGGCACAAATGCAAGGCTGTTTGGCAGTCTAGTCAGGTATGAAGAAGATGTGCTTAACTAGGGAATGGAAGAATGCAGCATTTTATCACATCACACTAATTCAGAGTTAAATTCTACATCTTATTTATAGTCATGCTGAGGCCATTGCACAATATCAGTGTCCAGAAGCCAGACCAGTGAATGAGTTATGATTCAGAGTTGCAGTTTCTCTCTGCTTCCTCTTTATTCCAAGTCAGAAGTATGCTGGTACTGGTCTTTGCAAGAGCATAGAAATACAGTTGCAGAAGAAAAATCCAGAGGTCAGCCAATTCAGCTTCTTTTCCAGCATACACTCAGATAATCCTTGAAAAATGTCTAGTGTTAAAACTCAACAAAAGAGAATCTGCAAAAACTTCAGCTCATTGTTGGATTTCTCTGCCTTTGGCAGAAAATATCCTAATATCCAGTATAGTTCCTCTTGGGTGCTCGTAAAGCACCCAAGTTGACTACCGAGAGTAGTCAACTGCAGCTTTCTCTGCAGCTCCTTGTTGATATTAGATTGTTCAGCTTTTACCCTTTCAGGTCTGATTTTATTTTTTTCCCTAGTTTCAGCACAAGCAGTTCCTCTAACATCAAAGCTTATGTGCTCAGATTCTATGGCTGTGTTGCAGGTTCTCATACCTTGTTTAAAGTCTTGCCGAAAGTGGGAACGAAGCATACTGGGAAAAACTTCTGAAGATCCTGCCTAGTTTGGTTGTTTGTTGCTTATTAGTTCTCAAAACTATGTTATAAGAAACAGTCATGCACATGGCGCAGGGTGATTGTGGTCAGGCCATGTCTTCCTGGTTCTGTGTGTTGCTGGAGAGCACCAAAAATCTTACAGAAGTAGTTATGGATCCTATTCACTGTTTCTGTTGTGCACACTGAGTTTCCTCATAGGAGGAAATTCAAATGATATAACATCACTGTGATAAAGAATGTTGGCCCATTTTAGTTTATTTCATTGGCTTCTTTCCCTGGGAATTTCTTTTTAGTTTTTGACGTCTTTTCCTTAAAGGCAAATTATTCTATTTCATGTTCAGATACCCTGATTATTCTATTTCATGTTCAGATACCCTCCCTGTCTTTCAGAAGTTCCTGAGGTTCAGACACCTTCCCTGTCCTTCAGAAGTTCCTGAGATGCCCAGGAGCGGTTCAGAAATTAATTCAACTGATTTCTAAAGTTCACTAGAGTGAACTTAAAGCCTTGCTAATGTACACATCTCAGACTTTGCTATCCTGTTAGTCACCATCTGATAGCAGAGTGGGGTAAAATCCCTTCCTTTGTCTTCCCATGCGCTGAACTGCTCCAGGTTCTACTTTCTGCATCAGCCCTGCCTTTTTGCATGTTAGTGCTTTAATAAATGATTTTTTTTCTCAGAGTTTCTGGGATCTTCCTTTGTGCCCATGCTTGTATCATACTTAGATGCCAAAAGGCCAAAAATACTTGCTTAGCTGTACCTTCGCAACAGTCAATTTCATGAAGCAATGCCTTTCTTCTTAGAGATATGGTGATATTCGCTATGAGGATGTTGAGAGCATGCGCTGCAGGAACAGGCTTTATGTGATCCAGACATTAGAAGCTACAACCAAACAGAATGTGGTGAGTCACTTGGAAGAGCTAAACCCTTCCTTCTGAGAATTCTCCAAAAGGGAATTAATTTTATCAGAAGAGCTACACTTTCCAGATGCATGATTTTATGTACTGAAATCCCTCTGGTCTGCAGGGTGTCTGTTAGCCGAGCTTTGGCCTGTGCGGTTTCACTCTGTGAATGACAGCAGGACCTTGTGGTCTTGTGTTACAAGAAACACCATCACAGACAAGTTCTAAGGCTGGCATCTCTCTGACATTTTGCATTAATAAGCTGACCTTTATTTCTATTTGCTGTTGTTAAACTGTTGATGCATTCCTCTCAGAGGCACAGAACACTGTAAAATGTCCACAGTGCTACAGTGAAATGCTTCATCGCCTGCGTTTTTACTCAGGGAAGCAGTGCCAAATGTCTCTGAAGAGATGATTGTACTGTGGTCAACAAGAGTTGCTTTTTTGTCTCTGGTGGGTGTGAATGTCCAGTAGTGCATGCATAATGTGGTAGCTCTTCAGCTGCCAATGTCTTCCACGAGGTTCAGACTCTTGAATGAAGATGGAGGTTGCAAGGTGCTTCCTTTGCCTGTTTTCTTTAGTGGCTCATTTCCAGTAATGGATGATAATAGTAGTCTGTTTTTCTTTCTGTGGTAAATGTGGCTTGTAGCAAGTGATGCTAAATGACGTTGATTGTGCTAAGGTGATAACTGTTTGGCTTAATTTTATGCAATATATATATTGTGAAGGTGGAACTTGGTCTTGTAGCTGACTTTTGTTTTTAAAAGCTGTGAACCCATTTTTTTTTTTAGTTATTTGAAAAACGAGGGTTCAACCTGGCTCTAGAGAGTTGTACATGCATTTGCCTGTTATAAAGAATGCTCTGTGTTACATATAATGCTAAATAATTGAGTTTTATCTGCCATGTTTCGTAGTGTAGGCTCAGTGTATACAAGTAATGTGACTCACTTTAAACTTCCTTTTTGTGGGGAGAAAGAATTTCTTTCAGTTTGTAATCTTCTGATTGCTTTTAAAATGAAGCTCTATTCTTACTCATAATTGTAACATGCTAAAACCTGGAATGGTCAATTTTAATGTAAGCTTAAGTCTCCTGTAGCTTTATTTTACAGGCTTACTTTAAAGAGGGAAGACTCATTACTTAATTTTCTCTTAATTATGTTTTAGCTGCGTGTTGTGTCCCAGGATGTAAAATTCAGCCCCAGTGATCTTGAAGAGCTTTATGAGTTGTTTAAGGTAATGTGCCACGTTCCTCGCTTACCAAAGATCCAGCTTAACAGTGGACTCTCTTATGGGTATGAGACATTTTTAACTAGATGAGGTAAAAGCTAGATTCAGCCTAAGTTTTACATGTCAGCTTTAAATCAAAGTACATAGGTAGCTTCCCATGTCTTTCGCTGGGAGACAGCTGTTGTTTGAAAAAATGCAACGTTTTATCTTTCCTTTGCAGAAGGAGCACTTCCTTTCCTGTTACTGGAATGTCAATAGTCCTGTCTTGCAACATCACGATGCCAGCCTGCCGTATCTTGACCAGTATCGGATTGACTGCCAGCAGTTCAGGCTTCTCTGTCACCTCCTGAGCCCCTGGTCACACTGTGCCAACAGAGACTCACTTGCGCTGTGGACATTCAGACTGATGGATGAGAGCTCACACTGCCTTATAAACTTCAAGCAATTTGCCTGTGTCCTTGGTATGAGAACCACATGGACATGTAGCACACTCACAAGGGAACTCCCATTGTGGAGTAGTCCTGGAATGTGTCACCTTCCAAATGCTATATAAAGAGCCTAAGGAGACTAGCCTTTTAACCTAGGGTCAGATAATTGGATTTTAATCACACAGTATATCTGGCTGCAGGAGATCTCAAAGACCATCCAGTCCAACCCTCAACCCAGCACTGAAAGGGTCAAAACTAAAACCGTGTCCCTGAGTGCCAGGTCGATAGGACACTTGAATACTCCCAGAGATGGTCACTCCACCACTGCCCTGGACAGGCCATTCCAATGTTAGAGAACATTTTCAGTGAAGAATTATTTCCTAACAGCCAGTCTGAACCTTCCCTGATGCAGCTTGTAACTATTGCTCTAGTCCTGTTACTTGTCACCAAGGAGAGGAGGCTGGCCCCCTTCTTGCTCCAGCCTCCAGGTAGTTGTAGAGTGTGATAAGGTCTCCTCTCAGCCTCTTGCTCTCCAGACTGAACAGCCCCAGTGCCCTCAGGCACTCCTTGCAGGCCATGTGCTCCAGACCCTTGAGGAGCCTTGTTGTCCTTCTCTGTACACACACCAGCACCTCAATGTCCATCCTGTAGTGAGAGGCCCAGAACTGAACACAATACTCTGGGTATGGCCTCACCAGTGCTGAGTACATGAGAATGATCACCTGCCTGCTCTCTCAGTTGTGTGACACTAAATGCAAACACTGTTCAGATGGCAAGCCAAATACTCAGAGTATATCTGTAAGTTTGAAAGTGGAAGCTACACTATTTAGGTGAACGATAAAGACTTCCAAGTTACAGAACTGTGCTCTTATTTGACTGTTGTTTCACCATGAAATGGCTAATGCAGGGCTTTACAAGGTAGTAACCTTTCAGAGAGGTTAATGGCCTGGAGAAAAGTCTCCTGTTTGAGATTAAGTTTAAATATAGCTTTATCAACAAAATAGCAGAAAATGAGGAAATGTTATGATCTCATTGCCCAGCCTGTATGGTTGATGATAAATGCTTCCTCATACTAAGCCATCTCATACACAGACCATGCACGTGGACAAATGTCCTGCATCTCTGGGGAACTGAATGTAATGAGTCACATTAGTGTTTGTCCCTCAGTGCAGGCAAACCTCAGGCTCTGCTGCAGGTGAAAGTGCCTCCCTTAGGTTTCATGTCTAATTGTACTCCCTATAAGATACGATACATGTCCAGTTCCAACCTCCTTGGGTTGTGTTTCTTTAGGCAAAAAGAGCTTTTCAAAGTTTGGTCCAGTTGAACAGATTGTCTTGCCTCTTCCCTCTGACAGATACCATGTATAATGGAAGTTTCACTGACAAACTCAAGCTTCTTTTTAAGTTGCACATTCCTCCAGGTAAGTGAGAGGAGATGGCATCTGGGGAGGCCTTTTTCTGGCTTTTAAAATCCTTGCACGTGTTTTTTTTTTTTTTCCCTTAGCTTTACTTTTCTTCCTGTTGTCATCAGTCCTGGCTACAATACAATCCAACAGCTGTAACATGGATGTGTGTTTCTTCTTGAGTGATCTGTCCTCTGGGGAGAACTTAGTCTGCTCCACCAGCATTTCTCTTCACAGGGACCTTTTGTCTGTACAAAGCTTTTGGTTCTTATCACAGCTTTGGTAATGCTTGAGTACCTCAGAACCTCTTTATTCATTCATTTATTGCAGCATTTACTGAAGTAGAATCTCTGAGCCCTTCTAAAGGTGATGATCTTTCAAAAGAAGAGCTGATACACTTCAGTCAACTCACTGGTAAGCTCCACAGTGCAAGGCTTTGCCTGCAGATTATTAGAACGGAGTCTGTCTATCTTGTGGTGAAAAAGGGGGAGAGCTGTCTTTTGAGAAGTAGTAAATACAATAAATCGTGTCACTGTTAACAAGAATCTTCTGTGAAGAGCTTCTGCAGATGCTTACATCGTCGTCAAATAGTGCAGAATTTGTGGATAGCTAGTCTGATGGTTGACTTCAAAGGGTGCTCATGTGGAAATAGGGGAGTGTATTTGGTCACCATTTTACAGCACAGTGGGCAGCCTGTTGCAGTGGTTGTTGAAGTGGTGATCATTTCACTTTTGCATTCAGGCCATGAAAGGATGATATTTCCTACCTTAAAAAATAAAATATGCAAATCCATAATTATTTTGAGGCACATAAGCAAACATTTGAAATCCTTTGCTTCCATTTTAAAGCAAGTAAGCTGAAAAATGTTTTGTGAGGTGTAAGTTTATGAGATGATAAAATATTGTTTGGAAAGCTGTGCAGTTTTGCTTCTTTGGAAGACATATCCTTTTGTCTTTTGGAACTATCCAGAAGTACCTTATCTGTAATATATGGGTACTGATCTCACCACTGTTCAAGACATGGGCCATGGACAATACGAAGATTATTTGCTTGATGTAATTGATTGCTTTTTCTTTTGTGATCTCAAGGTCCTGATGGCTTCTATTTTCAAAGTATACAAATCTTACCATGTGGTTTCATGTTGGCCTAACCTGTGTTGAGAACACAGGGATTGTTGATGATCTTACTTCTTAAGGAAGGAATTTTTGATATAATGAAATGAACCATCGAGCCTACTTTCTCAAATAAATAACTTCTCATTTTTTCTCCTCCTAAACTGTAGCTTCGTCTGTTGGGGATAGTCTTGAAAGTGACGCTTTAAAGGGCAGCCCAGAAAAAGGTAAAGAATCCTGGAGGCTCATTAGGTAACCACGTGTCTTTGGGGGGAGCAGAGCTAAGAAACTGCATGATGACAAAGTGTGCTGAGTAACATCATCACTGGGACAGTGCTAATGTTATAACCACTTCTGTAAGTATGGTTCTGGGGGCAAGAGGGTAATGTAAACTCTCACTCTCTTGAGTCCTTGGCACCACCACTCTACTGAGAGGGAATGACACTAAGGATGCCACTTCTTTTGCTCATCGTCCCTCATGGGAAGCTCTTAGTTCTTCTTTGTTCACTTCTTTGTTGTTTTTCTTTTTCTTTTTTTGGTCAAAAAGGGAAGGGGAAGGTTGATATCCAGGCGTATCTGAAGCAATGGCAAGATGAGCTTACTAAAAAAGAAGAAAGCATTAAGGATTTGCCAAGAATGAACCAGGTGAACTGTCTGGGTCTTATTTCAGTCTCTTTGACTGCTGTTTATCCTTTAAGACCTCTTAGTAGCTTTCTAAAGGATTTGTAGGATCCCTTATGTGTCAGACTTTCACAGTTATGGACAGTTATGTTGCTGTACTCTGACCAGTCTCCTCTGCATCTCTCTGTAGTCTCAGTTCATCCAGTTCTCAAAAACTCTGTACAACCTGTTCCACGGGGATCCTGAGGAGGAGCTGTTGTACCGGGCTATAGCAGTGGTTACCAGCCTCCTGCTGAAAATGGAAGAAGTTGGGAGAAAGCTGCAGAGCCCCACATCACCAATGGAAAGTCCAGTTGCCTTTACGGAGGTTCCTGCTGAAATGCCCAGAAAGGGGCAGACTGAAAGCAGCTCTGGGCAGACTGAAAGCAGTAGAGCACAGAGCTTGAGTGGGAGCCATGAATGGTCTTTTGCCTTTGAACAGATTCTGGCATCCTTATTAAACGAGCCAGCCTTTGTGAGATTTTTTGAGAAACCTCACAACATAAAACTTAAAATAGAGAGTGCTAAAAATTTGCAGCTGAAAGCAAGAACCAGAGTGTAACTTGCTTTACTTCTGGCTTTGAATTAACTACATAAAGCACTTAGCAATGGAGGCTGCCAATATGGAATCTGAGTCTGGTGTTTACATAGGGAACAGAGTTTGAAGAGTTAGCTTTAAATATCAGATTACTGGTTTGTAATGTAAATAAAAATAGCTTGAAGCACAATCACTTTCTTGCATTGTACATAAGGTTCACCTTGAAAAAAAGGACTGAATAATGAACTGTCATTTTCATGTTTATTAAAATGTGCATCATTGCTTGGATATATTGGATGTGACTATTGCAAACCTATCTGAATGACAGTTGCTAGAGAGAGGAAAGTTGTCCTACTGTCAGTTCCTCTGGTCACAGAGGCTTGCAGATTCCAGCCTCTGGTCAGCAGTTTGCAGACTGCATCCCCCCCAACCCACATCTTCAGTTTTTGCAATAAACAAGTGGTTTCCTGCTTTCCTAGCTCAGCCTGCATACATGTTCTCTTTCCCATCTTCATAGCAATCCTCCTGCAATATCGGTGAAAAGGACGGAGCTTGTTTGGTCATCCAGGCTGTACACAGGTTAAAAATGTAGTATAGATTGTTGACATCAAGGGAAGGCAGTGGCTAAATCTGGCTGACCACATGGTGGTTGTCATTCTTTTTGCAAGAGGAGCAATTTCTGGCTGCTTAGGAGCAGTCCTGCTTGGTGGGCTGTCTAGTTTTGCTCGTGTTGGGAAAGCCCAAGTGCAAACCATCTTTAGCTGCTTCACAGTTAACTGTATGCTGACTGCTGAACTGCTAGGGACACATTGCAGGTGCTTCCTTTGTCTACCCTGAGTCCATATCTCAACCTAGTAATTATTTTTTCTTTTCTGTAACTCTTTAGATTATTGCTGCTGTAATATTTCTCTATCTGCCAGAATTCATGGACACAAGAAAATCCTCTGGAATCTGGCTTGAAATTTCTAATGTACACAAAATGATGTAGTAAAGATCCTGTGAAGGCTCTGCCAGTGTCAGTGCTGGTAAATATTGACCCTGAAGCTTCAGTGGCTAAAGCTAGAATGGATTTAGAGAAATAGAAGAGCTTATATTTTAGCAACAGCAAACTAAACTGGGGCTTTCTGCTAAACTAGTTAAAAATAGCTATTTCTAAAGCCTATATGACAGTCTTTCTCTGCAGAACAGTGTTATTTTTGTACTGTGCATGTTTTTGTAAAGAAGCAGAAAGGATGTGGTATCCTCACTGAGGTTTTTCTTGCAATACTAATATGAGTGAAGAATAAAATGAAATTTTACCTTGTGGTATACTCGCTTGGTAAAATACCATCATTGCAATTGGTGTTTATGTTCCCATGCTGCTTCTGAAGAGTACAGTTTTGATCAGAAGCAATGAATTTATTAATTATTTCTTCTACTATCCCCCATACTCTCAGGTATCAATGTAAGATAAAGTTTTATTGAATGAACTGTAACTCCAAAACCTATATAAATCCCCATATATGTGAGAAGTGAGGAAGCTTTTCTTCAGCTGCCTTCTCAGAATAATTACACTTGATACAATAGAATACTGATTTGTAATTTTGTGCATAAACTGTAAGAGCTAATTTCATCCATTCCTCTGGATGCATTTCTGAGGCAAAGTAGGGCAACACTGTTTTACTTTTAAAATGTATGTACTCACTGTTTTACATGTTTTAGAAATACAGTGCAGCTGATAATGTTCTAATCCAGGACGTACTCAGATAAGGTTTGCTCAGTGAGTAATTCTTCTGCAAAGAGCCATGCCAAAATGAATGAAGCTCCATGAAAACAGATGCAGCTGCCCATCCAAAAAGTCTTAGTAGGTTTGTAATGGATATTGTTTATCTCAAGAAGTAGTCAAAGCTGTGAACGTTTTGTAAGCAAGGTAGCACAGCAATATGAAAGTCTTGCAACTTGATGGGTTTTGGTTGAGAACCAAGATGCTATGATCTAAATACAGGAAGACAATACTGATGGAACCTGCAAAAGGCAATACCCTTGTGACATTACTGGGTTTGGTTATGCAAAACTGAGCACCTTTTAGAAATACCACTTTCTGTTAGTTGACAGTCTAAGAGACTGTAGAGCCATTGCCAGTTATGTAGTAGCTCTTGCCAGCTATCACATCTTTGTACAGCGATTGCCAGCATACATATACACACACACACACATGCACATAGATTTAAGGTGAGAAGTTATGCCACACAGAGGAACACTAAGCTTTATTAACTGCATCTAGTTTCTGTTCAGGTTGTTTATATTTCTTTCCCAAAAAAAAGGGCAGTGCCTTTAAATCATTCCTGTAGGTTGATCCAGCAAGACTAGTCAGTGGCCAGACAATGAGCTTCAGCAGGATGGTGGGTGGAGCAAGGTGGCTTCCAGCAGGCTGACAGCACTCAGGCAACTGCCTGACTGGCAAGGTTCTCTTCTTTTTTGGAGCCTGTGGATCACAAGTTTATCCTTTGGAGAGAGTTAGACATAGCCAATGCCAGCTACTCCCAAAAGATGTGTTTGCTGGGCTAATTCCAGTGTGCCTAAACACTGAGGGGCAGTTGTGCTTTGCTTGTGATGAGTAATTCTGGAGTTAGGAGGCTTGCTCCTTTCCTTCCTTTTCCCATTGTGGAGATAAATGGCTAACAAATACATGCAGGCTTAGTTGGGATTCTGGGAGCTAGAGCAAGAGTAAACTCTTTTCCTCTCTTTCATGCCAAGGGGTGATGCCTTGACTTTAAAGCCAAGGACAATCAGGGACGAAGATCCCTATGTGATACAGCTTTTTGGCCATCTGAAGTTCTTGGTAATGCAGATGACCCCAGATTCACACCACATTGCATTAGGAGGCTGCAGGCGTGCACGCTGCTGTTGCAAGACATCATCTGCCGCACGTAGCTGGGAACTGAGCAGAAGTGCCAGCATGGAGTCTAATGGTTGCAGAGTGTCTGACCCAGAGTTACTCAGCTACTTCCCAAAGGGGGGGACTTTCCATTCAGACTGTAACTTGGAAGTTTTTAGAAGTGGTTTTGAACTCTGACCAGTTCATTCACAACTAGGAAGCAGTGTGGTTAAATACTGATGTGTCATTTTAGCTGTCTGTTGGGGTTTGGGGTTTATTTCTGTAACGGTTTTTGTGAAGTTCTCTGCCTTTGTTTCTCCTTTTTTCTTTTTTTTTGGGTTTTTTTTTGGGTTTTGTTGGTCAGTTGTAAGAAATAAATGTATCATTCATTATGAAATCGTTGTAAGACAGAGATTGCTAAAACTAGTGATGCTGTTTATACAGTTTTATATTTGCACTACCTGCTGCAGTGTCACCAGTGTGACTTGGCAGCTATGCCATGGTTATTTACCCTGAAACACTCAGTGGCTGCCAGCGTGCACTGCACAGTCCTTGCTAGTGTCTAGGGCATGACTGTTGTTGTGCATATCGGATGCCTTTTGTCAAACACAATGGCTAGCCCGGGGGAAGGCCAGCAGAGCTGCCATGGTCCCTCGGTCCTGAGATCAGAACGTGCTGCTTCAGGAGCCTGTCACCAGTCCCTGTGAGCTGGGTGGATGGTGGCAGGCCTGACCACCAGAAAGCGCTGGCTGCATGACGTCTCGTGTGCTAAGCTCAAGGCTTAAGCGTATGAGAAGAAGGAATAGCTCAACTAATAGTAATAAAAGGATAAGGCCCTTTCCACCCTGGCTAAGAACTGCTTGCAATTCAAGCCGTAGCATTTCCTGGGCCGTGGGAATGGTTGCAGCATCAGTCGATGCAGAAAAGGCACTCTTTCTGGCCATTCCGGCACGCTGTCTGGATAATGATGTATTTCTAGACGAATTTGCTACCATAGTGATCAAGAAATAGCTGTGTGGTGATTTTAATAGTTGTTTCTTATCCAGTAGTACCATACAAAGTATTTGCTCGGGATTGCAGTTGTTACCTAGACTAAAGCAAAAATGAAGTATTCCACTTTGTTTCCAGAAAACAAAGGCTAGCTTGTCTTTTTTTTTCCTATGGCTTTGTCACGTTACCAAGAAGGCAACGCCTTAGTGTTGGCAGGTTGGCTTTTTATACAATGTATTGTATGCAGACGTACTGTGAAACAAATGGGGTGTTAAATAAAAATGGCACTTAAGAGTTAAAAAAAAAATCTGTGTTTGAGGCACTATTATTTCTCACGGCAGACTCAAGTTCTTTCAAGAGCACTGGTCACGTTAAAGCCACAGCTTTCCAGAGCAAGGACCTAGCAAAAAAAACCCTCATGCATGGATCTCAGCTTCCCCATAAGGCAAGCGATCACCCAGATGTTGAAGCTGTTATGGAGGGAATTAATGTGGCCGAGTCAGGAATTTATATCAAAAATAGAGTTATTTAATTTTCCCGAAAACCACCCCCAAAACTACAGATTTAGTTTTAATTAGCAGGTTCAGTTGGTTGAGAAGATCTACACGGATACCACAGGTACACTTGACTATTTCGGAAGTCAGAAGTTGCAAAAGGCTTAAGCTATTAGATACAGCGTCCCCCTTATTAATATAAGGCTGAGCTAAAGTTACTCACAGGTGAGTCAGGCTGGCTTGAATGGAAGGGCGGTCCAAACGCTTCTCCCTTCGGGTCTTTCAGAAGCCTCCGAATGTCGTTAAAGGACATAAAGCTGCATGAAGAGGGTGCTTAAGGTGAAGCCTTCCAAAGCGGAGACAGCTCTGTCCCTCAGGAGCTTTTCTTTCGGAGCGCCAGGGGCTCCCTCTGCAGAAGCTATCCAGGCGGGGGAGAACTCCAAGGCAGGAACGCGCTCCAAGGCAGGAACCCCAAGGCGGGAACCCCAAGGCGGGCAGTGCCCCCGGTATTTACACCCTTCCCACACACAGAGCTGAGTTCCCACGGCCTGGGCGCGAAGCGCACAGCCAATCCCCAGCCGACTGCAGCGCGGGCCCGGCACGGGGCACCCCTCGTGCCGGCAGGGTCCCTTGCGCCCGCCCTTCACGCGTGCAGGGCCGGGGGGGAGCAGGTCTGTTCGCGCCTTTTTCTCTCCCATTCAAACCACAGAGGGAGAGGAGTTCTGGGGTACACAGGACACCCCAGGACAGAAGCCCGGGAGTAGTTTAGCCTTGCATGCAGCCTGAGAATCATAGAATCAACCAGGTTGGAAGAGACCTCCAAGATCATCCAGTTCAACCTAGCACACAGCCCCATTCAATCACCTAGACCATGGCACTAAGTGCCTCATCCAGGCTTTGCTTGAACACCCCCAGGGACGGTGACTCCACCACCTCCCTGGGCAGCCCATTCCAATGCCAATCACTCTCTGGCAAGAACTTCCTCCTAACATCCAGCCTATACCTCCCCATGCACAACTTGAGACTGTGTCCCCTTGTTCTGTTGCTGGTTGTCTGGGAGAGGAGACCAACCCCCACCTGGCTACAACCTCCCTTCAGGTAGTTGTAGACAGCAATGAGATCACTCCTGAGGCTCCTCCAGGCTAAACAACCTCAGCTCCCTCAGCCTCTCCTCCTAGGGTTTGTGTTCCAGGCCTTGAGCTTGCTGAGTTAGCCCAGGCAGAGTACTGTTACTTGTTTTTTGCATCCAAGTGGAAATATTTATAGTGTGCAGCCATTCTACACTGGCTTGGATGCCTTGCTTTTCTGGCTTCTGGCACTGGCCATGGGGAAGCACAGGCCCCATCCCTTCAGTACTTTGTACGTGGCCCCAAACCAGCTGCTGCTCTTGGGCTGCCTGCAGAACAAGGAGCGGACTGGGATCCCCAACAGGCCCCCCTCACCCAGGGAATAACAAGAGTACAATACCATGTAAGAGGTCTTACAAGTATCATTTTATTTATTTTTCTTTCTTTTTTTTTTTTTTAATTTTCCTTTTTTTGTTTAAAATACTATATACAATCTGTTTAAAGCTTGTCAAAACACACGAGCTCCCACTCAACGGAGCTGTGCAGGGACATGGATTCAAGACAAGAATAAAATCTTTACTGTTCATCTTCATAAGACACTTCCTTTTTCCCATTACAAAATACTTTTAAGAATAGTAACATTTATAAATGTCTCTATATTTGACATCATAGAAAATAAAACAAGAATTATACTCAGTTCTAAGATTTTTCTTATGGTCTTTTTTTTTTTTCTTTCCTTCTTTTTTTTTTTTTTACACAGAGTATATACAATATATACAGGAACTTTTCACTGTGTTTGTCAAACTAGCCTGATGATACCCACCAGGCTTTAGCTTATATATACATATATGCTAAAAGTGCAAGACTTTATTAATTAAAGCTGCCTGTGTTTTCAGAGGTCTGGAATTGTGTGGCCTACATATATATATATTTTAATATAGATATACATGTACCTACAGACATATGTATATTAAAAACACATATATCTGTATATCTATATATATATAGAGAGAGATGTAGGTGCTTGGGAACTAGAAAGCCTCAGAACATTAATAACTAGTAAGTTGACACTGATGCTGGAGCCCAACTCTGCCAGCAGCATCTGTCACATTCCCACCATCTGCTTGCCACCACCAAGGCAAGCTTGTATTCTCTTATAAGCACCCAGGGGTACATGAACCAAACCCACCAGCAGCCCTCAATTCCAGATGGATCCCCAAAACACAGGTCATAGCTAACACAGAGGTAAACAAATACAAATCAACCTGAATAAAGATATTTATTTATTCATGTGGGTTTTTTTTTAGAATGAGTTACAAGATAAGGCAAAAATCCCATGGCCCTGGCTCAGCCTTCCCCCAGCCTGGAGAAAGACAGAGCAGGAACCAAGCCAGCCACAAAAAGGGTCTGTGGGATTTTGTCCTTTGGAGCATATCAGGAAAGCACGGCTGTACCTGTGAGGCAGCGCCTGGGACGCTGCAGTCACCTACTGCCCACCAGCAGCTGGGCTGGGGCGGGCATTGGGAGTGAAGGAAGGGGGCACATGATAAAGTGCATTTTTTAGGTCATTGTTTTAGCAAGGCCAACCTAACATGTAAACATCCTTGCAAACCTCCTGTGCTTCTTGCTGAGGGTCTGCAGAGGTAGCAGTGCCACCTTCCCTGCCTCAGCCCTCCCTGTCTGTGCAGCCCAGAGCTGCCATCAGAAGGCCTGTGTCCATAGCACAGCCCCATCCGGCACCCCTTCACCCTCCCACCTCCCCCCAAACCCCTTCCCAACCCTCATTTGCTAGACTCGGCTTCAAAGCCACAGCAATGCCTTAAAACTGCTCTGCCTCGGCTACCGCTCTACTAAGCCTTATTAAAAACCCCAGCACCATTCCCCAAGGCCCTGGCTCCAACCACCACCTCCTCCAAGACACATCTGATTGACATTTGCCATGGCTGGGCCCATGCACAGCAATGAGGCCCTGCAGAGCAACGATGATGTGCTGGGGGGATGCAAGGTCAGACATAGAAATGCGTGGCCTTTCCCTCTGGCCAGCCACGCACGCCTTTGCCTGTCCCCTAACAGTATGTGCCGGGGGTGGGAGACAACAGGGGGATGGACACACAGCAACAAAACACCCTGCACCAAAAATTGAGCAACCTCTCCTGCCCCTACCTCATGAGCAGCCCTGTTGTCTTGGGATAGGGAGGGTAAAAACATCATAGTACTCACTTAAGGAAAAAAAAAGAAAATTGTCTCAGAGAGCCTCAGAGCCTCTGTGCTGGCCTTTGTTGCAGCCCCATGCACCATGCTGTAGGACAAACTGCTTGGGGCAGAAAAGACAGGCCAACGTTTGCGTCCCAGGACTTGAGCTCTAAGAGCCAAAGGCTGAGGTTCCAGATTGCACCACAAATAGTGCAGGTGCTCTGCATCCCACTACCAACTGTGAGGTGGCTTCGGGCCATGGCTCTGCTGTAGCCACAGTTACTTGCAGGGTGCCCTAGCCCTGACATTGTATCCTCGAGGCTAATGCCCGACGCCTCCTGGACTCCATCCTATTGCCCACTACACTCCCCAGAAACGCTGCTTGTGGCCAGAAGGCTGCACCTCCTCTCTGCCTGCTTTGCAGTCTGCTCCCCATCAGTGCCGGCCAAATTCAATGCTTTTGCCAAAGGAGGAGCCCTATGGAGAGCCAAGGCTTGCACAGCTTTGGCCAGAGCCAAAACACCAAAGCAGCCCAATGGCTTGCACCAGCCCCCAGCAAAAGATCCTGAATGGTGCAACTGCACCCTACTCTGGCAGCTTGTCTCCCATCACAACCACTGACAATGTGACACATCAAAACTCTGTCTCCTTCCTCAGTGAGAAGAAAACAGTGAGTGAGAAACAGTCCTTTGTGCAGCTAGGGCACAGCTGGGGCTGGTGGCGAGTCACACTGCAGAAAGGCTGCAGCCAAACCCCTGTCTGGGGCAGATCTGTCCATTCCTGAGCTCTCTGGGTAACTTGGTCTGCTGCAAACTGTTTTGGTCAAGGCTGAAAGTGTCAGGTTTTTCTGTCCCTGTGATACTGAGTGCACACACTGGTGCCTGGCCTCAAAGTTAACAGAATCCTCCTGGTGCTGCAGAAACATGTTTCCTGTGCAGAAAACATGTGTGGCTGGTGGGGAGAAGGGAGCAAGCTGCCTGGATACAGGTACAGATGTATCTGCAGCATTAGATAGCTCTAATGCTGGCTAATGTATGTTCTGTTATAGATAACTGTTTTTTTGCATGTTAACTTCACCCCCTTTCCTTGCACAGGGCTGCTTGGGGTCGATCCTTTCCAAGGCTGTCCCATCACTATGCTAAGAGCCAAGTGGTGCAGCAGTCCAGCTGCTGCAGTGGTGTCACGAGCCAAGAAAGTACCTTGCAAAAGAGCAAAATGCCTAAAAAAAGGCAACATCTCCCCTCCCCCCAAAACCGAGCTTTGCTTGGATTCAACAGAGGTTATCAACTAACCCATCTCTAAACCTTGCCTTGACTGCCAGTTGGAGCTTTGACGACAGATGGGCCTGGTCCTAACCAAGCATTTTCTTGCAGAGCTCAAAGCAATGGCCTAACCCATCTCCTGTGTTTGGGCTCCAACAGTGCCCAGAGTTAGCACTCAGCTACTAACGCCTCAAAAAAAAAAGTACATTTTCCTTTTTCTTTTGGAGAGACACAAACAGTAGGGACACTTCACTATATAGCCACTGAAGAATACACTGTTTGGTTTTCAATTCATAAATATAAACTTATAGTTAAAAAGTGACAATTTACAAAAATACAATTTATTGCTGACCCTGTGGGTTTTGTAACATCGCTTGTGTGGTTGTGATCATAACGTTCCAGGTTTGCCAAATTGAAACACGACCCAGCAAAACCACAAAGTTTGCCATCGTATGTTGTCCTCTGCTTGTTTGTTTTCATGTATAGAAACAGATACAACCTACATTACTTGAAACAAAACAACAACAAAAAAAAGGAGGAGTAAGGTTTCTCTTTGTCTCTAACCTGAAAAATACTTGGCTACAGGAGTAAAAATCATATAAATTCATCTGCACTGGTTAACCAAAATAAAACGTGACAAATATCTTTCTAGCCATGATGTGAGCTGGTATAACAACAGTAAGAAATTCAGGCAAAAGTGGTGTAATGTAAATTAGCAGCATCATCCAATCTCCTGGAAAAACAAAGAAAAAAAAATTTGTGGGACTGAGGTATAGAAAAAAGGAAACAAAATCCACAATGGACCTACTACAGTGAAACGAGTTATGTACACGCAGTAATCCAACGGCGTCCTGCGGGCGGGTGCAGCCTGCGGGCCCGCGGGTGTGCTCCAGATGCTGAGTTCCTGTCCACAGTGAATTCAGCACTGAAGTCCTGAATGCAGAAGGGTTTTCTCCATCGCAAAGCGATCCTCGTGATGACTTGGTAACTAACCTGCCTGCAGGCAGAAAGCTGTCGCCTTGTACTGCGCTGCTGGGCAAGAGCACGCACGGCTGCAGAGCGGCTTCGCAGCGCGGCTGCGTGGACATCCCAAGCAAGGAGGTGCCCCCTCCAGCCGGGGCCGTCCCTCCAGCAGCCACCTTGCCCATACGGCCCGACCTCACCCGTCCCGCGTTCCGACGGCGCCGTCCTCCCCTGGCGTGCGCCCGGGGTGCCGAGCGGCTGCAGACACTGTGGTCCCTGCCTCCCGGACCTGGCGTTCAGGGCAGCTGCATCTCGGAGTGCAGGTCTGGCAGGCTGCAGGCCTGGCCCTGCGTGTGGCGGCTCTGCTGCTGCGGATGGAGGAAGTAGCTCAGGGGGTTCTGCTGCGGGGTGTGCGGGGCCTGGAAAATGCGTGGCGTTGGACCCCCGGGCACCGGCTCAGGACCTTGCATCTGTCAAGAGACCCAAATTCTACAAGTCAGGCCTGCCCTACCGGCCATTCGCTCCCTCTTGCTGCAAGGCTGATCATGGAATTGTTTGGGTTGGGAAAGACCTCTAGGATCACCAAGTACAACCGTTAACCCAACACTGCCAAGTCACCACTAAATCGTTCCCTGGAGAACCATAACTTACCTCTGATAACCAGGTATGTCTTGCAGAAAGTATTACTCATTGTTAGCTTCAACAACCCCTTTCCTTGGCAGCGTCATTGGTTTGGCATGCACTGATGAAGCTGTGCTCTGAAAAACCCAAATCGCCTTTCTCCAGAGACTCGTGGTGTTTATCACTAGGAAGCAGTGATGGCAGCTGATAAACCCCTTGCTTTGCTGAGACATCACAGCAGGGGGCGTGCTCAAGAAAGAGCTTATCCCTTACCACTTCTTCCTGCCTGGATGGGGAGCTGTGCTTGAAAAACTGGCTGTTTGCTAACTGAATTTCTTGGAAAAGACATCCTTGACTGGGTGCAGAGCCAGCCTGGAAAGGCTGAGCATTGGCATATGTGAAGATAGAGTGGCGATGGAGGATGCGCAAGTGCATTGACTGGGTTTAATCAGACAGGCAAGACCCATTTCTTCAAAAAACCCCAGCACAAACCCAAAGCCATCCCTGTGCATCCTCAGAAACCTGTTCCAGCTCCATTACCTGAAGGTAGAGACGGTGCTGCTGGACCTGTTGCTGTGGCCACTGGTGGAGATGAACTGGGGCGTTTGCCTGGTGGGATGTGAAGCTGGTGTGTGGGATCATCAGAGATGGGGAGAAAACTGGCGATGGGGCTGGAGGTCGGACAGTGCCACAGGTGACTGGTGGCATCGGTATTGAAGGAGGCAAGATCTGCTGCTCTGCAACGAACCTGCCACCAGGAAGAAATTAAGGTGTGAGAACCTAAACCCTGCCCCCCGGCTGGAGCAGGTGCTAGGGAGCCCAGGTGCTGCATGAGCCAGACCAGAGCAGGGTTTGTCAAACCACACTGAGGCTGGTGAAACCATGCTCCAGATTTCCCTCTCCCCATTAAGCATGGACTGAAACTGCAGAAAATGAAGTTTTTTCAGACTGTACAACTCCTCCATGACTTGATTAGACACTTTAGGCCTTGCAAAAGCCAGAAAGCAGTTATTTTTTTTCAAAGCATTTTAGTTACCAGAGACTTCTTTGTAATAAAAAAAAATGTTCTCATTATTTTGTCTCCTAACCAGCTTAGCTTTTCTTTAGTTTGTGACGGAGACTGTGTGCCCATGTACAAGATTTTCAACGTAATTTTCAGCACCATAAAGTGCCCTGCTAAAGCACTACATGAAAACAAGGGCCTGCAAAGACTCACTTTCCTTGCTGCCTGCTGGCACTGCTTTGTGTGGACTGGCCACTGCTGTTGGTGGTGGGCAGCATGGCTTGGATAGACTGATCCAACAGCATCCTGTGATAGAAGGAAAACAGAGGATAGTCAGGGAAATGAGAGGTCCAAACTCCTGTCAGTCTCTGATAAGCATCCTCTTTCATTAGCTATTTTATTGTCACCTTGTCTAATGCACTTGCAGAGGTGAGCCCAAACTTGCTAAATCTTTCCTATAAGAAATGTTTTACAGATCATAGAATCACAGAAGGTGACCTCGAAAGATCATCTAGTCCAACCCCCCTGTCAGAGCAGGATCTCCTAAACCAGATCACACAGGAATGTGTCCAGGTGGGTTTTGAGTATCTCCAGAGATGGAGATTTCACAACCCCCCTGGGCAGCCTGATCCAGTGTTCTGTCACCCTCACAGTGAAAAAATTGTTCTTACATGAAAATTCCTATGCCTCAGCTTCCACCCATTGCCCCTTGTCCCGTCATGGGGCATCACCAAGAAGAGCCTCAAGGCTTTATCTTATTTCACAGTATCACAGTATCATCAAGGTTGGAAGAGACCTCACAGATTTCCTTACACAGTATTTGTATTGTGGGCCTACAAGAAAGATGGGGTGGGATGTTTACCAGTGAAAGTAATGATAGCAGGAAGGTAGTGGTTTTAAATTGAAAGAGGGTAGAATTAATTTACATATTAGGATGAAATCCTTCTCTGTGAGGGTGGTGAGACACTGAAGCAGTTTGCCCAGAGATGTTACGAGTGTTCCACCGCAGGAAATGTTCAAGGCCGGGTTAGATGGGGATTTGAGAAACCTGGTCTAGTGGAGGATTTTAAGGTCCTTTCCAACAGAAAACATTGTATGTTACATTGATTTCAAAATGACTGGTATGGCATGGTGTGCACAGCACCATGCTGGCATGCACACCAGGCTCACTACCAACCCAAAGCTCTGCAGGAGGTGAACAGGGGAACATCCCTACAGCCCTGCTGTGGCACCCAGAGACCATCACTCCCTGAGCCCAGATGTGCCTGCCCTTCCCACTGCCCAGCTTTTGATATTTTCTGTCATTGTCATCAGGGCAGTCCCAGCAGGGCTGTGTTCATACCTGAGGCTCCTGTCCTGGCTGTAGTCAGGCTGCCTTTCGCTGCTGTCAGTTGGCATCTGTGCAGTCACTGCAATGGGATGTGTTTGTGACAACACCATGGGGTTGTTGTAGAGGGGCACTGAAATGCTCGCCTGCCCTGGCAGGCTGGTTTGCTGGGCTTGATTTCCTCTCATTAGGTGCTGTTGCTGTTGTATCTGCAATGAAGACACAGATACCCACGTAAAAATTTAAAGCTCCCTAGTAGGAGGCTAAAATAACTGCTTCCAGTATGCAGATGGTAAAAGAAGGAACAGCAGAATATTCTCCCCAAATACAGCAGTAGGAACAGAACTGGGACAACTAACCCATTTATACTTATTGTCCCTGCACAGCAATGCTGTAGGATCAGGGAGTCTCTTGAGAAATTGGAGTACAAGGGTGATAAGAGCATGCCAGGCTCAGGGGGGATGAGACACACTTGGGAGGAAGAGTGCAAAACAAAGCAAGCAAAACATCTCATCTGTCCTTCAAAGCAGTAGCTTTGGGGTTTTTTTTTACTTTTTGACACCAGTTATTTCCCAAGGAGATGTGACCATCTATATCACCTGGTGATGACAAACTTGTTTTTCAAAGCAGCTTTCCAAGATATCTCAGGATGAAGAAACTAATCTTTTAAAATGAAGCCTGCATCCCCATGTTGCAAAGTCACAGCTCTCAATGGCTACAAACAAGCAAGCTGCAGTTACAAACAGAAGCTAAAGGGAAGCTAAACCTCCAATTAGGTTTTCCTCTGGTCACCAGGATGGCTCCAGCTGTTCCCAGGTATTAACCCTTCTATGCTACCTGGCTTTTATTTTTACAGCAGAATGACATCATTTGCAACTGGCTTTTGATATAGATTCCATAGTGCCAGACAGGGAATCAAACCAACACAGAAGAGAAGTGCAGGACCATGAGGATGAGGAACACAACAGACAAGTATTTAAAAGCCATGAAAGGGAACAATGAAGACAAGCACCTGGGTGGCCGTGCTGCAGGGGTCCCTGAGGAACGGTGATGGACGGTGGGTGCTGCAGTAGTGTTTCGTCCCCATAAGGCCTTGCTGTTGAGACTTCTTGGCTGTGGTCTGCTTGGGTGTCCCTGCTGGCTGCGGTGGCCTCCTGGGACTCGGGTGTTGCACGTTGTTAAACACAACAGGGATGGGCTGCTGCATCAGCATCTTTACATAAAGGAGACACGTGAGTTGAGGCAGCTCCTGTGCTGGGTGCACTGCCTGGGAGGTACCAGCTCCCAGGCTGGCCCTGTCAACATATATATCACTGCAGCAGCAGCGCTAAAACCAGGGGCAAAGTGAGCCATGAATAACAGAAAATCAAATGCTAGCTTGTGCCCAAATATTTATTCAGGGCCGTGACCACTCCAGCTCTGTTACAACTGCTGTGTTTTGCAGCAATGGCACTGGAGATCCAGCAGCACTAACCAGCCACCGAACCACTGAGGTTTCACGCACTGAGGACTTCAGATTAGATAGATACTGTTTTTTTGTAGATCATGAAAATCACTGATTCAGTACTCAGGCAGATACTGACAGCACTCATCTCTCCAGGGACACTACTGCTACATCTGGGACCAAACCACCAATTTATCCAGAGCTCATTTCTAAATGCTTTTGCCACTGACAGTTTTGTTAACAGTCTGCATGCATAGAGAAAAAGAAAACTGTTTGTGGGTTTGGGACCCCAGGGGCAGTTGGTACCTGCAGATTGGAGTCCTGCACTAGCTGGAGCTGCTCCTTGATGACATGGAGCTCTTCTTGCTGTGTCTTGATGTCAGCTTGCAGTATGCGAGTCCTCTCCTCCAGCTGCTCCTTCAGCTGATGCATCATCCCCAGCTGTGTTGGAAAATGGTACACTGGCTGTGGGAAACAGAGAACAAGATCATGGATTTGGGACCAGTCTTACTACTCACATTCATAGTGATGCTGCCTTCAGAAAAACAACTGGTGCTGGCAAAAAATGGCAACTGCATATTTAACCAAAGTACCACTGTACTTGCAGAGCAACACCACAACTGACTTATACTCAGTGCCTCACCCAGATCTTGGTCTATCCATTGTCTGTGCAAATACAGTGCCTCTGCACAGCACTACCCTGTCCATTTAGTGACACCCTGATAAATTGGGATCACTGCACCTTGTGGTAGGCACTGGATGAAACCCTTTGGCCCATCTCTGGGATGGGCTTTTGGCAGTGCTGCTGATATAGTTGTCAAATGCCAGGGCCAAGTTAAGTTGTAATGTTGCTCTGGGATCCACCCTTCATCCCAGCACTGGCTGCTTGCAATCCCTGTGTACACAACCTGAATGCTTACTACACTGACCTCAAAGTTCTGTGAGGATGGACCTCATAGTTATTGTTTATTAGTCTCACATTCTTCTTGTTGTTGAGGTTTCTTTTCTTTCTTTTTCTGACCTAACTCAAACCTTTCATGACATATGCTTCCTCCTCCAGGACAATAAAACTCTCAGCATCCTATCAGCATTTAATTAGCCGCCAGCAATTCAAAGAACTGCCTTCAGCAGTCCCCAAAGGTTTTGACGAGTGTGAATCTTCCTCTAAGCTACTTCCTTGGGTGTCCTACCTGCATGGTCTCGCTGAAACAGGTAGTTGTGGTAATTTGGTTGCAGGTAAATCTCAGTAAAAGCAGCAGAAAGGACACTGAAACTTTGTTCCCACGCTGGGACTGGCCAGCAAGGTGGTAAGAGCAATGAACTAGAGCTACTGCGTCTGCCTTGCTGACTACCAGTGTGTTTAACAAAAACAAACCACGTACCATCACAGTGTGCTGAGAGGGGACTGCCGGCTGAGCCACGGGATGTTCACCAGGGGCTTGAGGAGTGGCTATGGCCTAGAAATGAAAACTTTGCCTTACTGTAGGTCCATAGCACCTCTTGTGCAGAGCTGGTGTGATACCAGCTCGTACCAGTGATGAACAAGTACAGGGAATTAGATAACTCTATGTGGAGATCTGAGGATCAGTCTGAAGGGACTGCATGCTCACTGCTAACTGCAAATCCTCAGTATCAGCATCCAATTTTGGATAAAGGCCATTTTATGTGTACAAACCCCAAGAAAACTGGGCTTACTATGTGAGAAGGTGTTTGGCCTGGAGGAACAAAGTGAATCCTGAAAGGAGGTGGCAGAGGACTCTCCACCAGCTCTGCCAGCAGCAGTCCCTATACCCCTAGAAAACCCATGTTCAGGCTCAGTGCACTCAGAAGCTGGGCCTCTCTCAGGACAAGATCAAGGTTTGTCAAGTTCATTTCTCTACAGTATCAGAAAGGCTTTTTCTTGCCGGGACCACTGACCTGAGTGCTTCCAGCTGATGCCAGCCGCAGGGCTGTCTTCTCTGCCTGTCCCCCTGGCACCGATGGCCGTGTGGGTGTGCTGGTGTCCGTGTGTCGCATGGATGAGGTGGCTGGAAAGGACAATTTACTGTGATATGGTACATCTGTGCCTAGGTAGCATGGCTAAGCTTGAACTCCACACATGCGGATTAGCAGTAACCCAAATGCTGCAAAACTGGGTGCCCAAACTGCCTCTCCAAGGCCCCTCTGGGTCCCCACCAGACCTGTGGGGTGTCCAGCTGAAGCTAACATCCTATTTTATCCTTCCCTCCAAGGGTGTCTGTAGGTGAACTTTCCCACTCTTCCCAGCAGGTATTTCAAGAGAAGTTCCACGCTGGCTCCTGCCCATGCGCACTGTGGGTGCCTTGCTACTGACTCCAGGACAAGGAGGGACTGTCCTGGTAGCTGGAATTGAAGCATCAGGAAAGCCAATAGCCTGCTGCACACCTGCAGGGATTTATCTTCAGGGACCAAACCACCTCACAGTAAAAGTTTTACCAGTAAGGTTGAGGGCTGAATCAAATTGCTTCAGCTTAGCGAGTCACCTCCTGTGCCCTGAGTTACCGCAAACCACCACAACCCTCAGGTGGTGGCAAGCAGGGAAGGCTGCTCTGATGCTGGCAGTAGGCTAGGAGCGAGAAGGCAGCAGGCAAAGACAGATCTGCTGCTGTCCTACAGCAGAGTATGCCGGTCCTCTTCAGCCCTGACTCGGTCACTCCCAGCTGACCACCACCCATACTATGGAGGCTGCTCTGCCCGCCCAGCCCATTCCTTGTCCCCACGATGAGCTGTCCCCTGCCGTGCTGGCACCTACACGCAGAGTCGGAGAGGGCCGTGTGCGAGGAGCGCCGGGAGCTGTGGGATGACAGCGACACTCCCTCCCGGCTGGCGTCCTGGCTGCTGCCGCACTGCCCCACGTCCAGGTAGCTGCTGTGGCTCTGCAGAGAGAGAGAAGCACAAGCGGTGAGGTGGTCGGCAGGAGAGGATGGTGCTGGAGGGGACCTCCACCTCCCTGGCCGCTTGTTGGCAGGGAAAAAGACTGGGTGCAGCAGGGCCGGCACTGCAGCACCACACCACCAAACCCTGCTGAAGTACTTGCTCAGCTCTCAGTGTTCACCTTAATGCCTTCAGGTGAGCAACACACCACCAAACCCTGCTGCAGTACTTGCTCAGCCCCTCAGTGTTCACCTTAAAGCCTTCGGGTGTCTTCGTGCAAACAAGACACTCAGGATCACACCCCAGGCACCCTGGCTTTGGTGTGATCCACACATTTCTGTTCTGGGACCCATCTGATGGCAGCGAGTGGCAGTGGGGAATGCACCATGCATTGGGCAAATGCTGTGGGGATTGCCGCTTCTGCCCTGCACCCTGGTGTGCCACCTCCCTGCTCTCCTGCCCATGGAGCTGTATGCCAACACAAATACACCTTTTTCTCCAGGAATGCACAGTCCATTTGCCTTGGTATGCTGGGGAGTGGTGGCAGAGGTAATGAATAGAGGTGGTTGGAGGGGCTGAAATGAAGAGAGGTGGCTAGGAAGGGACATGAGCTGTGGCACGGGGACATCAACTGCACCCCTCTGAGAACCTACAACAAACAGCTTCTATGTGGGACAGGTATCAGACAATGTCGAGATGTGCAGCCCCGCTTACTGCTCCCTGGGGGAGCCTCTCCCAGAGTGGAACAGCCTACTGAATACTAATGACTTTGAAGCTGTCACACCAAAATGACAGATGTCACCTGGCAGATATTTATGGAAAACAGCCAGTGACTGTTGGTTAGCAGGAGACTGTTTCACCTGCAGAATGTGGGTGACCACAATGGCTATGCCACCAGCATCCCTGCATCTCCCAGGCAGCTTCTCACCCCACCCCACCCCCAGAAAATCAAGCAATGGGAGTGATTGCTCTGCCTCTCCTTCACCTGCCTTACACCAACTAATCTGTAGAAAAAAAATATTTTGGCTATCATGTGGAAAGGGGAAAAAGAGAAGGTGACAGAGAAGCAGCTGACTGCAAGATGGTCCTTGCTCATGTGCAAATCATTTCTGGGACAGCTTCCTCCATACATCTCATAAATGGCTTCTATACAGTAATGTCTGAAGAGCACCGAGGCTAATGGATCGGTAATTACACAACAGTCCACTTGAAATTATTTTGATTACTGGTTTTGTAAATGACTGAGAAGAAGAATTTAAAAGTAATTCAAATGATCCTGTTAACTGGATAGATGCATTGGGATGCCAGGGTGATTCAAGCCATGGAAGTGACTGCTCTGGCTACAATTCTACACTTCATGTGATCCTGGCCAATGGCGCAAACAGAGCTGAAGTCACAATAAATGTTTTCCCTTCACTTCCAGTCTTTGAGTATCAGTGCTGAGCTGGCATTAACGAAACAGGAACCATGTGGTACTGCCCTGTGCTCAAATCCTCTGTGACTCACTAACAGTGACAGGTACAGCAGCCTAGCCTCCAGCTCTTTCAGCTCTTAAAATGAGGTGGCTTAACCTGTTGTTTGAGCACTGGTGTCAGAAAGATAATGAACAGCAGAAATGCAACTGCTGAATTTGCAGTTCTGTGCTAGGACCAAGATGGGCAGTTTGGAGTCACAAAGTGGAAGACTTCTCAGGGTCTGCTTGAGTCACAACCCAGCTGAAGGCGTGGAAGGAGGCGGGAATAGAGGAGAAGGAGAGGAATGAATGAATATTTTCCTAAGATTAGTATGAGACTACTGAATTTAGTTTAAACACTTATCAACTCAGTTGTGAAAAGATATGGTACCTTTATAGAAGAGGATGCCAGTTCAATTGATGACTCTTCAAGGCCAAGATCTCTCCTCCTTTCAGCTCGAACTTCTGCATAACTAAAGGAAAAATATTTAAAATCCATTTTTTTAGCTTGGATATTGTTTACTGTATGGTAACTATCCTACCATACAGGTCACTGGGGAGTTTTCCTGTTGAGTCACAAGCTTTGCAGAGCACACACACACTCTCATATATGAGGTGCTTAGAGGAACATCACCACACAGCCTGCCTGCAATCTGTGCACGTGCTGAGTATCCATAGGTTAGAAATAACAGGGCACAGTCCCAGTCCCACTGCACCCAGGACTGCAGAGCCTGTATGATTAACTGCATTAATCATTGCATGCACAACTGCAGACGCTCCTCTGCAAATTTTGGCCCTGGATGCCCAAAAGCCAAACTAATATAAAGCAAAGTGCACATGGTTATTGAAAATTAAATGGGTGTCTTTGTCCTCAGCAAGATTTTCCTAATAAAGGGGATTCTCATTTTCTGTAATGAGGCAGAAAAATAATCCTACAGGTAAACTGCCACAGCACATGTACATTCATTTTTTAACCTGCTGACAACCGAGAATCAGTTGTTGTACAGTAGCTCAGCGAGACCAAAGCCAGTGCCTGGGATGGAGGAGGAGGCCAAGTCCCCTCTTTCTGATGGTGCGCAGAGCACAGCGCAGTGAGCTACATCACAGTAACATCCCTCCCTGGGATGGGAGCTCTGAGTACAAACAAACGGCTGCCCAGGTGCAACGTGAGGTGCAGGAATCCCCAGCAATGTGCTTCTAAAAGATATTTGCTTTCCTCACTATTTTTTCTCTTAAATGATAAAATATTTACAGTAAGCAATGCCACACAATTCGGTATTGTGATGGAATGGAGAGGAGGTTTTAAAGACTCAGAATTTAGGGTACAGAAGAAACAAGTTCATGCACAATAAATTCAGAGCTCAAAGTGAAGATTAATTCCCTGGAGGATGGTAGAAGCAAAACAGCTCAGAAGCAATCTCTCAAACATTTGCTTGATGTGTAGCTTGCATCAGCACACACAGCCCTGATCACATGCCTCTGGCTGGTGATATCAGGTGTTATCAGTCTGTGCTTCAGAATACAGAGAAGAACCCCAGTTTACTAGTGTTTGCACTTCCAGGTGTTTGACAAGAAAAAGGGGGACTAGAAAAGAATTCACAAATTGACTCCTGACAGGACAGAAAGACACAGTGAGCAATATGTTTACTCAAGTTATCAGAGCAAGCCAGCATGTCATTAATTCTTCAGGCCTTTCAGTACATATATTCTCACTCTTAACACAATCTCGCTTGAGATGACAGAGGTAATATGCAGATTCCCCTCCAGAAGGTGTGTATTACAGAGCATTCCACACATGCTGCCTTCCAGCATGGGTCTGCAACTTCCCACTAGAGGGGGATCCTGGGCTGCATTTCAGGTGAGGAATAAGGCAGGAGGGCAGCAGCTAACTTCAACTCATAAATATGTAAAGCCTTGATCAAAAAGTTTGTAGGAGATGTGTGATCCCATTCACGCTGTAAACCCATCTGATTCTTAACAGCTTACGTTCTTCCCATGGCCATGTCATCACTAGGGATAAAAGGGGAACGTAACACACTGTCAGACTTGGCCAACAATGGCTTCCAGGTTTCTGTCATCGTGGCCAAAAATCTCAGAGAGTAATGAAGACACATAATGCTTTTCCCCGTGTCCCCATGCCATAACAGTTTTATAGAGCTGCATGCCATCTTACTGTGTCAATATGCACAGCAATTAGTTAGCTACCGTGGAACAGAACTAGAGAAAAACACGGATGAGCACATGGGATGTATGCTTAGGGCTTGCTCCTACCTAACTACCAGGTGAGTGCAAACGATGAACTCTGGCTTGGAATTCCACTGGTGGTAGGTGATGTAGTAGTGTGTCTGCAGCCAGATCCACTGCTGGCCTTTGGTCAGGAACCGATAGTAACAGGACTTTCCTTTCCCAAACTGCATCACTGATCAACAAGAAAAAAAGCAATTTGTAGCAAACAGAAATGTCATGGTTCAAAGGCGAGTAGAAAAATCACTCTGTCCCATAGCCCTCTTCCAGTGCTGCTGCTGTACTGAAATGGCTCTGATGATACACAACCACATATCATGCTCCTATCTGAGTTCTCTTCTGCTGCTGATTTCCCAGGGTCCACTTTGCTATTTTAAGATTGTTCTTACAATGTTAACAATCAGCATAACTATGTATCTAAGCTAGATTCTTATATCTTACTTGTGGGGTCCTCTCAAATAAACATCAATAACATAAATTTAACAGTCACGGCCTTTCAGTATGTGGGAATGCATTTCAAAGACTGGGAACTTGAAGACAGGCCCTTAATAACAGAATAAAACAGTAAGACAGTGGAACTCCAGAAGCTTAACTGAGAATTTTCTTCTGAGGGATGACCTAAATATACCAGACTGGTTTATATTATGAGGACGTGTCCAGAAAAATCTCAAGTGATGTAATACAACTGGAAAATAATGACAGGAACTACATTAAATTAACCACATTAATTGTTCCTGGACTGCTAAGAGTACAAAATGACACATGCTCACTTAAAATACCCCTAATTAACGTAAAGCAAAACGCAAACATGGTTTAGGCAAACCCATTTTGCTTCACAGTAGGCAAGATACCTGCCCAGAGCGGTCAGCCTCATAAACATCAACCACACTAGTCCAAGTATTTTTACTCACCTGCACACCCTTACTTTGTTAGATATCAGAACTAACCTCTTTAGCAATACCATTAACAGTGATGGGCACTTAGCAAAGGTCTTCTGGCTAACATGTCATGTCTAGTCCCAGCAAAGATTCCCTGAAGCAATTTCTCTGAGGCACTTTTCCAGAACTTTAATTTGTCCCCCTGCACAGTAAGGTTCACACTTCAAGTGTGTTGAGCAAGTACTCTTTTAATAAGTAAGAGGAGATCTGTGCTCATAGAGATATGGAACAAAAGTCTCTAACTAGATTCTCTGCTGAATGATCTGACCCCACTCCCAGCATAGCTAACATCTACATCAGACTGCACACACTTGTGGCCAAAAGGACATCTGGTTAAGTAACTCACTTATGTCTGAATGTTTTTTTAAGCAAAAAGCACTAAAAAGTAGTGTACTGGAGAGCAATTAAAATATTCCTTTAATATTCCCATCTACACACTTGCTGCACTTGAGACAACTTCTGTCTAGCCCCTTGCACAGCTTCACTCATGCTCAGCCAGGCAACCTGCTTCCCTGCTGCACAGACAGGCAATCCAAATGCTGCTTTCAGAAGGCATTTTGGTGAGCTGAGCCTCCTGGCTTACTCTGAAGCCTAGAGAAATATCAAGGCCCCAAAAACTGACAATCAAAGCCCCCCAGGGTTGACCCTCACAAACTGGGTGGGGGGCAGAGGGTCTAAAGTTCTGACGTCACTCTCAGACAGTCTGGGTATCTGCCAGTTTGGGAGACCTGCACAAAGAGCTCCTGACCTGAATGAATCTTGCAGGGGTTCAGCCTCCCAGGTAAGTGTCAGCTCCCTGTCACTCCCTCATGCCCCAGATAAAGATGCTTTTTGTGATGACAGAAAAGGTTTTGCATGAGTGACAAAGGAGATCAAAGACAGGCACATTGCAGAGGGAGAGAACTTACAGTGTTCATGGCACCTAGCAAGAAGCTCCAGGTCATCTGCATGGTAATAATCATACCCTGACGTTCCCAGAACCTCAAAAGGTAAATATCCTATAATAGGTGGAGCCCTAGAAGGGAAGCAAAAGGCAGAGAGTGAGCACAAAACCTGACGCTGACGTCCTGGCTGATATACTGCAATACAAGCAACTAAACCAGCTCATCTATTCCCTTGGCAGGGAAATCAGGAGTACATTTTCACGCACACAGTGACGTAGTTTCATATGTAAGCAAAGGAAAAAAAAAAAGGCAGTGAGGAAGAGGTAAAAATTGAGCAAATGAAAACGTCTGTGTTTACTCTTTCATAGCCTATTCATTATGTGGGTGTAGAGAAAGGCATCTACGTATGCAGGTGACTCAATTCATTAAGCACGCTTGTGAGACACACAGCTTGAGAAATGCTATGGCTGTCGGTGTGGATAATAACTTGGAGCTTGAGTAAAATTACCCAGTAGGCTGGATGTAAATGTCATCTGGATAGCGACTGCAGAAGAAAGAGTAAGTGGGAAGTGGCAATGCGTGTCAGGACCAGCTTGGGTAAAAGAAAAAGTAACTGTTTCCATGGAAAAGTTTAGGAAAATATAACCAGGAAAGAAGTTTCTCTGCTTGTGGCAAAGATAAGAATAGGTGTGGGGCTGATTTCAAGGACTGTTATTTCTTATGACAGGCAGAGAAGGACTGGATGAAATATTTAGAGAGGTGGTGACCAACTCTGCCATCAGCACTAGATTTTCTTTTTTCTAGGCAAAACCTGGATTTTTGGTTTTTTAAGGCAGGTGACCTAACAACACTGAGTTTGCACATGGACTTCCCTGGAGCCTGATAGCCTACGATTATGAAAAGCACTGCAATGGGAGGGCAAACCTACCATTTTTGCTTCTGCTTCCTGTCTCAGCATGCCACCTCCTCTCTCTCAGTGCTCCAGTGCACTCCTGCTTGCACCAACTCTAGAACTGCACTTACTTGCTGAGGCAGGACTTGGGCTAAATTGGCTCCACTTGCTTGTTTTGGCTGCTGGATGTGCTGACAGCATGAGGCTCATATGCCATGTTGAGTGTATGCCTCAGGAAATAGGTGGTTAGTGTGTTAATGAAATGGTTAAGGATTCAAAACCGGGGCAGACTGAAGGTACCACTGTTTCTCAAACATGCCTCTCCTGCTATCCTTCTGTTGGTGTGTCAAGTGACTCTCTTAAGGAAGGTGAACGCCATGAAGTGGCCAAGAATGTAAGCAAATAATTATTTTAAGTGAAATACATTTGGGGTTTGATAGATCAGTCCTAAGCTTTCTCAGGTATCAACGTGGGAAGTTCTCCTGTCTTGGCTGAGTGGCACAAATCCACATTTGTACTCGAGACACACAGTGGGAATAGATGATTCAACTAAAGAGAGCCCAGACATGTCTTACAATCTCCTTCTTCCCCACAGCTGTGGGCAGACTGGCACTAAATGGGAAACAAGAGAGAAGGAAGGACAGTCAGGGATCTGTTCAACAGCAGCCCCAGGAGGGTCAGGGTCTGAGCAGAAGCTCTCAGATTCCAGCAGAAGGAGCTGGCTGGAAGAGCCATCCCTCCACACTCTGTTGGCAAATCTCTTGAAACAGAACACGCTTGGTACACAGTGGTCTCCACCACAACACAGCTTTATTTATTCAAATAACCTTTCATAGAGCACTGTGTTCCTTTTCCTCATGTGACCCAGATTTCTGCTAATGATGATAATATGTGTATTATTAAAGTGTCCTTCCTTGCTGTTTCTTCGGAAGAACGTGCCAGTATCTCTCCTATCTCTAATGACAGGCTCATATTCAAGACAATAGTGTCTTTCAGATGCACATCAGATAAACATTTAAGCTGATCAGGAAAGTATTATGCTTTCCTGACTTTAATCAGAACACTTTAAACCAGAAAGCAACCACAAAATGCTCCTCATCTGTCATTTGATGAGGAGCTGCCTTGTTTGTGGAACAACTTAGAAGAGACTTCCTAGCCCAAGTTTTAGCCTTGAGGGCTGCAAGTCGCTGTGCAAATGGAAATGCAGTCTGCAGAGAGCCTTTCCAGTGCAGCCTTTTAATAAATGAAGGGAAAATAAGGAGGTGATCACAGCACAGAAGAGCGATAAATCATCAGCAAAGCTGACAGCTTTATTTCCTCTACACATATTCGCGTGTAGACCCAGAACACAGATTTCTCCTAGTTTTCTAGTGCTTATGCAAATCTAGGGAGTGCATTATCTATCTTTACTCCAATTGATGTTGTCATCATGACAGCAAAGGTCCTGATATCAACTCATGCTGGGTACTCTCTGCCCCCACCTCAGTGTCAGGCATCATGAGCTGATGCAAACACACAGGAAACAGCTGAACACCAACAACACTTCACAGTGTCCTGCAGACTCTCCTGGGGAGAGGCTTGAATCTGTGGTTAGATGAGACACCCCATACGATTGCCTGCTCCTTCTTGGGTTTGGGCTCACTGCACACACCCAGGGCTGTCACAAACTGTCTCAGCATCTGTTATCAGCTTAATTCACTGTCAAGAACACCAGTTTCCTCACCAGGAATATCAGTGGAACCACAGTGACTGCAAGCACCTGGTGCAGACAGATTCCTCTCTGAGTCACAACACAGATTCACTGAAAGACTCTTCCACAAGTTTCAAAGCAGCTCCAGCGTGCCTCATTCACAAGAGCTGGTGGAACACAGGCCTTTGGAAAACCAGATCCCTTCATTGAATAGTGAAGTAAGGGGCTTAGGGCTCTTCTATGAATCTTAACGTTAACACCTGACTCTGAAAATGTGCATTATTGGGCAGGTCAGTTCAAGTCAGGTCCCTCCAGCAAGCTCTTGACAGCTTCAATAGCAAGCTGACTGTCCAAACCACACAGCACTAACCATAGGGCTGTTTCAGGGTCAGTCCCACCATGCTTCCAGGTATGAAGTGCAAGGTACACATCTCACTTACTACATAAATGCAAGTTATTATTAATTTACATTTGCTCTCTCTCATTTTTGCTCTAAATGTGCAGATGACACTTAGGGTTTTTTCTTCCCAAATATTTTTTCTCCCTACAGCCATATTTACTGCTTTCTATTTCTAGCAAGGACTACCTTTGCACAGCTTGCAAAAGAAGGGATAATAGAAAGGATAGGATTTTGCACTGTGCTTATGCATACATGCCAAATACAGAGAAGTAAAAGAGTGAACAAAAACCTTCATCTTCTGCTGAAGAAAATGAATCCCACATTAATCAGCTTAATTGCCAAGCCGAATCCTAGCCCGCTGTATGGCACTGCCAGAGACAAATTTGCAATTAAATCATCTAATCCACTGATTTTTCTTTTATTTTTGTAAATGCTATCATTTCTCAAGGTGAAAAGCAAAAGTTTATTGACACAGCACAAGACTTAGAAGGATTCCTATAAGCTGTGGCTGGAATATGGAGAAGATAAACCAGCACAGGGAACAGGACCCACACTGCTCAGCTTCAGTGACTTAATATCACAGTAAAGTTAGACATGTTTATAGACATTTTCCTACCATTTAATACATTTTCTTACCTGTTTAAAAGTTGGAAAAGAGCAAAGCATGTAAGGATGCTTAATAAGTTCAGAGTATTGTTACTTACTCAGTTGCACTTAATTAGTACTATTCTATCTCAAGCAATGCTATATAAAGCTTTCTATTTTTAAAGCACAGTTTGTTATTCTTCATTAACTAAACCCAAAACTCTTACCTGTGGTCCAAGAATAAAAACTTCCATTCCAAACTATGCCTTGATGTAAATTCTTCACATGGCTCTTCAACATTGCAGAGCTCCTGCAAAATAGTTGCTACATTCAGACATTCAATTCTATGAAATGATAGAAGCAGCCCTCTGTCAAGAGCAAGGATGTCTATTCTTGGCATAACAACCACCAGCAAACCACAGTGCCTTTGAAGCACTACTTATTTTCCTCCAAGGAAACCTTGTTTCATAGATGCATAAACTGATGAAAAGTATCTGAATAATTTATCCCGGGTTGAATTTCAGAGCTAGGATAAACCATCCAAGAGTCTCCTCTTGCATTCCATAGGCAGAATTTCCTAGCTTTTTGTAAATACTGGTGTCTGAATGTGGATAACAGCACCAGGTCCAGACTCAAATCGAGCCAGCTTACGCTTTCTGGAGCAAGAAGCACCCGTGGTGGTCATCACTGCCATGGCGGCATCGCACCACGGAACTCACACAGGCCAGTCAAAAGAGTCCACGAAACAGTCTTCTTACACAAAGGAGCAATGGGCTGCAACTTTTGAGGTAGTTTAGCTGGTTATTGGTGCTTCTTTGGGCTGACACCTCAGAGAGGCCCCACCACCAGACCACCTCTTCTCAAAAGCCACTCCTGCTTCATATCTCCTTATTCCCAAATACGTGCTTATGCCAGCTCCTGCTCTGAAATGCTATGGTGTCCTCTCTCTGTTACCAACTCTCTCTGCACAACCAACCTGTGCTGTTGAATGTAGGCTTTGAGAGGCTGCTGCCAACCCTGCTGCCCTCCCAGGAGCCCAGCACACGGCTCGTGGCACTAGCAGCGGCTCTGCCGCTGGGCACCAGCCAACCCCCACATGAAAGGGAAGAGGCAGTCGCGGAGCTCTCACCTTTAAGAACTGCGGTGTGACAAGACGAACAGTTGCTACAAGGCAAATCTGCTCCTCCGTGGCTGACCTGAAAGCTCGTGCAATAGCTGACTCAAAGCCATTACAGGAGGGTGTAGGCACTAGACAGAACCAGACAATTTATTTAAGAAGAAGAGGAAGGAGAGTTTTCTTTTCATGTTAAGACAGGTACAGTGACTGATGAAACCTAAGCAACAAACTCCTCCTCCCCACAAGGTGATGCCACACTGATACATGCTGATGTTATTTAAAGTGTGACCCTTTTGGCTCTGAGTTACACAGCTGTAACCACCTACCCTTGGCTTGCAGGGGAAGCTTTGTAAACAGAGCTCTGAGCAGCTCACTGTGCAGCTACAGTCTCCTTGTCAGCCTTCCC
Organism: Tricholaema leucomelas; assembly: GCA_013400475.1. NCBI lineage: Eukaryota > Metazoa > Chordata > Aves > Piciformes > Lybiidae > Tricholaema lacrymosa > Tricholaema leucomelas. The sequence goes on from WAAF01007965.1 coordinate 1,292,616, forward strand.
AAGCTCAACACTTGCAAGATTCAAGATTTTACAGGCTGCTCAAACTATTTAATCTTTCAAATGTCATCTAATTGTCACTTTTGACTGGTCACTTGGATAAGTAGGCTGCTTTACAATTGGCAGCGGGTGCAAGAGAGGTAGAATCAGTCTGATGTCACTTCTTCAAACACAGCATGCAGAAGAGTGCTCTTTGCTGACCAACAGCCTCCCCACCACTTTTGTATGGAAAACATCTCCAACATATCCAGAGTTCATTCCATCTTTGCCAATTATGGGGCATTTTCAGCTGCAGCAAGGCCTTTAGGAGGCTATGGAACAACATACAATTTACAGGAGAGAGGTAAAGTTAGACTGGAGCCGTAACTTACCATGAGTAAAATACTTAAAATCCACTACGAATTTCACATATTCATACATCAGGGGTTCATTTGGATCTAAGCTGCCTCTTGCTAAATGGCAGCAAAATTCTATTTGCTTTTCTGCTGAAATGAGAGAAATTGAAGAAGGCATACACAGTGTTACCAGAAGTCTGTACTTGAACACACACCACGTACTCATCTAGCTGCTGATACTAACCCTGCTGCTGTGGTATCCGAGCACACCCTGCTGCAATACTCTTGATACCCCTAAGTAAAAATATAACTAGTAGGAGCAACGATTAACTGCTTCTGCTTAAGAAGATCTCTTCTTATTCCTTCTCCCATGCCTTTGCAGCCACCCCACTATGCTGGCTATGCAGCCCTGGCATACTGAGCAGCAGTCTTTTCCTCTGGCTTTGACCATGCACAACTTCCTGCAAAACTGTGAAGTGATTTTGCAGCACTCCACTCTCGTGTTCAGTAGGACCCAGATCAGAAGGCACTGAAGCCACCTAAGCCTTTTCATTAACCGTGGAGGGCACTGTGCCACACTCTTACTCAATTTTCTGCCTAGAGTCTGGACTCCATGAATTAGATCATGAGGTCTTCAGCCAGAGGGAAACCAACCCAGAGCAGAACACAAGGGCTGCCCACTTCCCGCTGATGCTTATGGGCAGCAGCGTGAGGAAGAAAGCACTGCTTGGCCGTGGCAAAACCACTGGTAAAGGAGGGTCCCAACACAAGCTTGGTGAAATAAGGATGTTAGCAAGATGTTAAAGATGGCTAGGAACATTTTCTGCAGTATGGGAACATCTTGGGAGTGGGATAGCAGCCAGTGGTAAAGATCTGTTCAAATAGGAAGGCTAGTGCTTAAATTGCATGTAGGTTTCCTTAGGTGTCCTGAGACATGCAAGATTCCTAAGGAACAAACACTGACAAAATCCTTTGGGACTTCTCCTACCCTTCCCCTAAGTCCCTCACTCCTCTCACTGGCTCAGTCCAGCATCCTGCCTTGGGAAAAATGAATTTAAGATTAATTAATGAGGGCAACTTCACTGCCCTAGAGCAGACAGCAAAACAGAGACTGTCTAAATCAAAGCCCAAGTCCTGGGAGCATGTATGAACATCAGATGATGTGCCGCATTAAAAGCCAGAAGTACTAAGTGCAGCATAGAGAAGTGGAAGGCAGGAGAAAGAAAAAGCTGGAGAGCTCTGTGCAGGCTCCCCAGGGGCTGTTTGCCTTTGGCAAATTTCCCTGAGTGACAAAGAAGAGCAGAGCTTACCGTTCAGAAAATCAGCTGCAACAGGATCTGTCATGAGCATATGTGGGGAAAGGAGCTTGTACACCTCGCTCTGCTCCCGCTCAGGCAGAAAGTTTAATATATTTTGGTCCACCAAATCTGACTGATACAAAAGAATGCTTTGTCATGTTCAGCAGTACAGCCTGACACAACCACACACCTCTTCATCCCACAGCAGAGCACAGATGCTGCCCCTCTACTGCAGATGCTTAGGACAAGGAAGCCCAATCAATCTGCAGGTGGATCGAGGACAGAATGTAACCCTTAGGTCATTTCACCTTGGGGTTTTTATCTATGTTTAAAAGGCTGAATGCATCCCAGAGGCTGCCCTTCAGTTCAGTCAGATGCAAGCTGGAGAAGAGCCTCTGGTACCACAGGAATACAACATGATGAGAAATATCATGCCAAAATTAAAACCAGAAACATTTCCCTTTGGAAACATGAGACAGAAGTGGAGATTAGCTCCCCACACACTGCGTTTGTCTTCTAGGCTCAATACCTGAAGAATCCTATCAGCTTGATCTGCAAGTGTTTCAGTGCCAATAAACCCACACACCCTGACCAAAGGGGTTCTACCAAAACATCAGCACCTCTTTGTTTCTTTGCACACCAGGAAGCTCAGTTAGGCTGTGTGGTAAAATTTGCTCTCATATAGCATCATTGGTGCCTCACCAGATAGAAATTAAAAAAACACTTTAGAGGGACCAGCAGAAATTTCTGCACCCAGCAGCTAACTGATTTCTGGAAATTCTCCCACAAAAACCTTGGGACCATATACTTGCTGCTGAAAGATCATGGGCCCAAGGCAGAAAAGCTCAGTGTTATTAGAAGAGCATAGATTACAAGAGGGATATGGATGTGCTGGAGCATGTCCAGGAAGAGCCACAAGCATGATCAGAGGGCTCCAGCTCTTCTCCTATGAGGAGAGACTGAGGGAGTTGGGGCTGTTCAGTCTGGAGAGGAGAAGGCTCCCAGGTGACTTTATTGTGGCCTTTCAGGATATAAAGGGGGCCTACAAGAAAGCTGGGGAGAGACATTTTAGGATGTCAGATAGTAACAGGACTAGGGGGAATGGAGCAAAGCTGGAGATGGGTAGATTCAGACTGGACATGAGGAGGAAGTTCTTCAGCATGAGGGTAATGAGACCTGGGAACGGTTTCCCCAGGTAGTTGGTCGAGGCCCCATCCCTGGAGGTGTTTAAGGCCAGGATGGATGAGGCTTTAGACAGCCTGATCTAGTGTGAGGTGTCCCTGCCCATGGCAGGAGGGTTGAAACTAGATGATCTTTGTGGTCCCTTCCAACTTTGACTGATTCTATGATTCCATTATAGCTTCAGTCCTGAAATAATCTTTAAATTATCTGCAAAGAGCTCCAGCATGCACAGATTTTACAAGCAGGAGATATTCTGTGTACCTGGTGGGATCACCCAGCCCATCCTTCAGATGTTCAGACAAGTGCTGATCTATTAGTACAGTGATTGTGCACAGGGTGTTTTTTTCAGCTAACTTGTAGACCCCGAGAGAGAATCTGTTATTCACAGGATCTTCACAGACTCCCTAAGAGTTCATTGGTTTATTCTCCACCTACAATCAGTTGCCTTTTTGACCGGGCAAAACCCATCCCCAGCCCTGCACTGAGGGGAAGTGTTAAGGCAGGGCAATGATTCTTCAGCATGTTGTGTGGTCAGAACTTACCGGTAAGTGTCCAAGCAGAGATGAAACACTATCAGATACATAAATAATAATCCCATCAGTGGTAAGAGCAATGAGAAAGCCATCTAGTGCCTAATGACAAAAGGCAGGCAAAGAAAAAAAAACAAAAAAGGAAAAAAAAAGGAAAGAATTTAAAAGAATTATGTAAGGCAACAACTCAAAATATGATAGACTCATGTATTCTTTGTTAATGCTTCTCACAGCCTGAAACTAACATAGATCAATTATGGAAATGATAGTTCAATGAGGAAAAATAAAAAATGACACATGCTGTCAAATTCAACATTCTTCTTGGATTCTTACTTGCTCATTAATATCAAATTGACTTGTATTTTTCACCCAGGGGAGTATTTACTCCACACGAAGCAAGACAGTGGTGGTTAGAATTTCTACACCTACAGAAATCCTAGTGACTTCATTCACTTCATTATGTGTTCCAAATTGCACAACAGTTAAGCAGTTTGGTGCGTAAGAAGATGTTAGATATCATCATGGCAAACCCAGCACTGTGGATGGATGGATGGATGGATGGATGGTGGGGACAGATGAATGGATGCATGGCTAAGCTGAGACAGGAAAAATACACAATGCTCTGGTTCTAGCAATTTATGGACACTATAGGCAGGATCTAAAGATTTGTTTATTTTGTTTAAAGCACTCATTTGTTAGGCTAGTGACACGATAAATTTAAACTTTATTTCCCCTTCCCTATTCACAGTGGGTTTTGTCCCTTTTGAGACTGCATGTGCCTTCCTCTTCAGGTGTTCTCCCTATTCTTGCTGCATGTTCCTTCCTCTTTGGGTGTTCTCCCTACACTTGCTGCATGTGCCTTCCTCTTTGGGTGTTCTCCCTATTCTTGCTGCATGTGCCTTCCTCTTTGGGTGTTCTCCCTATTCTTGCTGCATGTGCCTTCCTCTTTGGGTGTTCTCCCTATTCTTGCTGCATGTGCCTTCCTCTTTGGGTATCTTCCCTACTGTTCACAACATCACCCTGTACCACTGACCCAGTGTCTGTCCCTATTACTTTCTAACACCTACCTAGGAGGTTTAATCTCTGTCAGCACCATGCACAAAGTCAGTTCTAACAGTAACTGTTATGCTGCTCTGCAGCTTAGCTACAGGGAGCCAAAGATGCAGCATTCACCATCCTCCACACGTCACTATCATACACTGTCTCTGCTGAAAATAAACCCTCTCTGGAATAAACCATTGATTTTAAGTAAACTGTTCAACAATCTAACTTAGTCCAGCAAGCCAACAGTTATTAAAAGGCTTTCTCTCCCTTGCCACTTCTAAGAGGGGGATTTGTTTTGATTCAGCTGGAACAAACTAGCTTATTTGGTGAGAGAAATTCTCAGAAAGAATGAACAGACTTTTCCAGGGAGGTGAGTCATGACATCCTGATGAAAAGGAATAACTAAGACACTGCAGCACCTCCCAGCTCAGCCCAGCATACTCCCTTATTTTGGTGGGGCAAAGTGCAGCAACTGCCTACGCAGGGTAGGAGATGCCCTTGCCAGAGGAGCATGCAGCAGAAACCTGAAGCCACATCCTCAAGAAAAGAAAAATGCAGGCTCCTGGGGTGTTTACAAATCAGCTATGCATTTCAGAGGTGAAGGTATCAGAGCTGTTCTCCTGGATGCACTTAAAAGCAATCTAAGGAGAAGACAGAGCAGTCACATCACAAGCACAGCACCGCAGCAGCAGCAAAAGCAGCAAAGTAAATGCTGCCTGGCTAATGGGACGTGGGAGGCAAAGAGCTGCTCTGTTTTTTTTTAGGTCCTTTCAAGTTTTTGCTAAAACTCCTAGCTCTAGCAGCTCTTCTAAGAAGGGCAATTCTTTTCCTCTTTCACCAGGCCAAATCTGTCTTCATTCCTACATGAAAAGCTGTTTATCTTTAGGGGGAAGCAATCATATTATTAATTCTGTGTTTGCAAAGCCTTCAGCACAACACTGCTCTCTCTCAGGTTTGTATTATATGTGCCAGCAGAGTACAAATCATTAACATTAACACTGGAGCCCACAGGTGAAAAGGAACTCTACAGCTCTGATCTACTTCACTGAACTGATTACTTCTCACTAATCTATGCAGCTTTAATTTCTTCTTACCTCTAACATCAACTGGGTGAACTCCTCGTTGCTAAGAAATGAAGGCTTCCAGTCTTGTCTAATCTCACAGGCTTCTGTCTGTGCTGTGATTTCTTAAAGAGAAAACATAAAAAAGCAACATGACTCATGCTAGTTTGATTTTTTTTTTCATTTTCAAGTAACACTAGATTTCTTTTAAGAGGCTTTCAGAGGAATCATCCTCAGATCATTCTCCACACAAAGTCTTCTTGTAGGCAACAGTCATTTTCCATGCTGTCACGACACAAGCACATTAGAAATCAAGCAAAGGAAGAGGAGACATTTTGGTCTGAAGAAATCCTTCAAAAATTAAGGTCAATGGGGTAGTTTCAGAATAGCTGAGCATCACCATGAGGAGAGAGTGTCTGTGACTTTGGAGGTGTTTCAGGAAGACTTGTGGGAATGGCCAGGCAGCAGGGCAAGCTGTACTCAGCCACCACCTACCCCAGGAAACATGGGGACAGGGCACAGAACCCCACTGCCCCTGGCTTTTGGAGCGCATGCTGTTCCTCAGCTCTTTCTCCCTCATGCTCTGTTTGAGGGGGTATAAGACATGCCAGGGGATGCAATGGCCAGAGAGTCACTGCATTCCAAAGCATACAGCACCCCACCTTTTCAAGCAGATTTACGTTTAACTGGTCAACACTGCATTTAAACCTTGCCCATTTCCTAAGGCAAACTGCTGTGCCTTATTCTGCCCCTCACTTAGGTTCATGTTCCTCCTGGAGGTTTTAGGTGGTTGGGAAAAAGAGTTTTCATCTTCTGCACAGAAACTGGCTGCAGAGCCAGTGTCTTCCACAGAACCAGGCCAGTGCCTTCCAGTACCTTTCTGTTTCTGTAAGAAGTCAATGGTCCTCTGCAGTATTGTGGACTTGTCCATCTTGAGAGGGTGGCCATGGCCCTGTAGCATCGTGCAAAGCTCTTTAATGAGGACATTGAACTGGTCTCTCCTCTTCTTCTCAGATTTGTTGCGTGATGCCCTGGGTGACAGAAATATAAGTACTGCTAAGTAAAATGAAGCTACAGCTTGATCCAGAGAGAGGCAAATGGTCCTGCCCCAGCAAAACACTTTAAAATATAAGAATCTAAACTCTGCTGGGACTATTCATTTCTTTAAAATTAGGCTTGGGTCTAAGTGCCTTGCTGCTGCCTAGATCCTTGCAGCAGGACTGAACTCACAGTGAGCAAGCAACACCTGGAGGTAACAAACATGATTGCCTGCCATTTGAGCAAGACCAAATCCTTACATACATTCCAGAGGCATTCCCTCCTGTTTCAAAAACACTGATAATGAGGTGAAAGCATTTTGGGTGAATTTAATCTGGCATCTTACATGCTCACATTTTGCCCACCTCATTTTTATAAATTTTTCTTTTGGAGTTAGTACACAGACACACAAAGGTCAAAATGTAAAGGATTCCTTATTCCCTGATTTGTACTTGCAAAAGTAGCTTATCAAGAGGCAGCAGTGTGCAGAGACAACTCGACTGAAGAATACAGTCAAGCACGTGCCCTTGTATCTGGTTTTGGAGATCTGCTGCCACGATACTTGAAGCTAGAGATGTTAAGAGTCTGGCTGCAAAAACCACAGAGTAGTTTCCAGTTTGCATTAGTACAAATGATGGATGTTTCATTAGAGTTTTCCCCTCCATTAAATACAATAAAGGAGAAAGCAAATCCAGTCCATCTCTTCCAATGTGTTATGTGAGATAACCTATTTTCACACAACCTCTCCAGTAATAACTATGTTCTTTACAAGGGTATTCATGATGATACATGCTTCCTGTGATCTAGATCAAGCGTGGTATGCAGAAAGTGTTTCTATTCATATTCAGGTTGCCATTTGGAGCTTCTCAGATCCAGCATTTACATTCACAGCCATCTCTGTTTTGGCACTCGTGTATGATGACTGATTAGAACTGAGCCAAGTGCTTCTCTGAAGGGACACTAACTCATACCTGTGCTAAAGGAGGACTGCTCTCTAAGTTTCACAGGGAGCTCTACCCCAGGTGGGCAGCACTGCATGATGCCAATAAAATCACAGGTCAGGAGTCCTGCATCAAGATAATAAACAGCCATGGGATAACATGAGATTCTGAGGGCACAACAACATAATTTAAGGATCACTCAGCTGATTAACCCATTGCAGAGGTGCTCAAACACACTATAAGAAGTTTCAAAATGGTGACTTATTCATGCTGTTTGTGGTCTGCTGTACACAGCCTGAACACTGCATGGGGGTTTTGCCTCTAACATCTGTGGCCCCAAGTACTTTTCCAAGCATCAGACAACACAGCATTTAAAATTCTCCTTGGAGAGAGCTTCCACTCTCAGTGCTCTGTGCATCCCTTCATACCTCTTTGCCCTGTCCTTCTCATCTTCATCCATCAGTTCGTTTACACAACACAGGGTTCTGGAAGGCAAAGACAGAAGTACTTATTGAGACATATTCCCTGATCTTGTGGAGGACGTCAGAATGTGGAGCCTAGCAGTTTGTACTTTGTGACCTCCTGAACGTTTCAATCTTCCCTTTCCCAAACTCTACATTTATTATGTGGTTTCTTGCTTGTTCTGTCAGCTGTTGAGGCTTGAGAAGTGAAACCATCACTATATGTCCAAACATGCAGCTACATAAACATGACTTTAGAGGGAAAGAGCTAAGAGCCAACAGCAGCTCTGCCTGCCTTTTGCTCTCCTCTCAGCCACAGGATGTGGAACACTGCCAAGGCATCAGCATCTCCTCTGAGAGCCGATTCAACTTCAATGTCTGTACCAGAGAGCACTTGCATGGTCCTGCTTTGGGAATTCAAACAGGCCACTTGCTGATTTCAAGCACTGTAATACTTTCCCAGTAGAAGGGCAGAGGAGGAAGAAGGAAACTTCCTCCCAACAGACTAGTATTAGGCAACAGCAGGGTACTATAAATGCATGTAAGAGATGGTAGAATAGACAGGTTCATCCAAAGCATCCTGCATCCAATGACTACTTCTTGCACTGGTGGACTTCCACCACAGCATCTGAGTAGCATCTGACCACTGGGATTCATACCCAAGACTTCAAGTTATAACTTAATTACCTGGCACAAACCAGGGAAAAAGATAGAATCTGACCTCAGTTCCCTGGGTTCTATGTTCCTGGACCAGAACAGACACTAGGGAACCCTGTAGAGTCAGGCAGATGTAGGCCACATCATGTCACTTGGGTCAGCTCTGCTGGGTTTCACCCTCCTCAGACACCTCCAAAGAGGAAATCACATCCATCTCTGCTATCAGAACCAGTCTGCCTCCATCTCTAGAGAGCACTTTTACCGGCAAAACCCTCCCGCCCTGCCCAGCACCCAAGGGGTATTTTTCAGTGGGTACATCCAAATGTTTTTTCCTGCTTTGAGAACATTCCATTTGAGAACATTACAAGCTCAAACAATTTGATGGCTACAGAAGTAATATGAAATAAATCCACCCACAACTGACAGGAAGTCAAAGATGCTGCTCACAGTAAAAGCTACAAAAATGGATCTTTCCTTTCCTTTTCCAAGGCAAGGATCTTCCTCCCCGCAGAGGGGCAAAAGAAACTGTATGATTACTTTTGTCCCAAAGTATGAATGCACTCCACAGGGAGGGTGTGGTTCTCACTGCCTGAGTCACCATAAGCTAGCAAAGCAAATTAGAAATTACCTGGTCTATTCCTCAGATTCATCAGTCCAGACTGATGGAGTGGGATTAGCACTTTTTAACACCATGTAAATAGAGATGAAAAAAAATTAATCCTGGAAGGGAAAGTAAATCCAGTTAAAACACGGTTGCAGACAAGACTTAGCCCAGAGAGCAGCAATCACTTCAGGATGAAAAACTCCACCACTGTAAACTAGAAATATGCTCAAGTATAATTGATGAAACCTCTGCAAAGTCTCCAGGACCAGGATCTGAAGCATGTTGTGGGGCTCCTGGCTCTGTGTGCACTACCTACTGCTGCAGAAACAATTTGGGAAGGCCAGCTTGTCTTCTCACATCCCAAAAGCCATGTGGCTAGCAGGGTGGAGAAACAGCCCTATTAGCTTAGGGCACTGAAGGCTGATCGGTCCTTCCAAAGTATGACAGTTTACCTGGCATGCCTGCTATGAAAGCCAGCAACTGTGATCCACACTTCATCTATGCAACCTTGCAACCTAAATCCTTTGAGACGAACATGCTCAGCTAATGTCAGCGCAAGCCACAACCACACACCAGTTAATGGATTTAAGACTTCCCATTTAGATTTGATACTGGCTGGACCCATAAATCTCCTTTTGTTTCAGCACTGAATGGTTACTAATGAACACCCTGAACTCCTGACTATACTCATACCACAGTGCTCATCTCTCTGAAACCATCACTGTTAGAATTCTTTTGGCTTCAGAGAAGCCACATTCTCAGGAAGGACACAAATGCAACCAGACCGTTCATGATCATCAGTGATACCTTCAACACCAGCCAAGTGCTGGGCTTCCAAATCCAAAAGCTTTTAAAGCCCCTGAAGTGACCTCACTGCTTTGACCCTAGGTTCATGGTTATTTCTTCTGTTGCCATTAGTTCAAACACCAGCTCAAGACACTGCAAAGAATTCAGTGCCACTACCAAGGATCACATATTTACAACCATGATGAATGAGCAAATGCATCTTCACATTTTGGACCACTGAAAGGACTGGCAAGAGCTTGTTAGTTTCACCAGCTAGTGAAAACAGCTCAAAGGGAAGGAAACACAGGAAGGTGGGTGAACAATCACTGCAAGACACACATCAGACATGCACGCTGGAAAGGGCTGACACAGTGAGAGTGCTTTGTAGGGGAAGTCTACATGAGTAGTAGGAGTAGGAGTCCTGCTCCTTGCAGCTCCTCTCAATTATGTCAGTCCACTTCTTGAAAAAAAATGGCTCAGATAGTGTGATACAGTTGTTGTAAACAGTAAGATGGAAGTTAGCAGAATGGAACATATAAAATGCCTCATGTGTTTTAGTGCTAAGTGAATCAGTAAGAAATGCAGCTGGGGTGAAGTGATCCTTTTGGGTTCGGAACATGAATTTCCAGGGAAAAATCTCATGCAGCTCTGGATACTCTCAGTGAAGCTGCTACAGAACACAGTATCTGCATAGCAAGTCTCAGCACAATGGATCTGCTCTGCTTATGTTCTCACAGCTGTTATTTGCTGGTCAAGTTACAAGCTTTTACCCTAGTTCAAAAGCAGTGTGTGATCATATTTTACCCTTTTGAGCTATCATGAACCCAAGGTGCTCATTTTAGTCACTGCTGCTCATCAGTCAGCGCTGGTTTATCCCACTCATGCAGTTGTTTCTCCTCTAGAAGTATGGACCCATACAGAAGTTTTCCTATATAACTTCAGAGGTATGCAGGTATGAAGAAAATTCCTTTTAAAGCAATGTATCACATTATAAAAACTGCAATCACAATTTCTCATGAGACTTTTTTTTTTTCTCTATATAGCTTTAAGTACACAAAAATTCAGCTCAAGAGAAGGATGCTTCCCAAGCTTTGAGTGCAAGGCATTACACAGAAACCTTTGCACTGTCTTTCTTGCCCATGGGCTGTCCAGCAACTGGAAACTCTCAGGAACCCTGACAAGTTTTCTGCCTTGCACACATGGTTGCCCTTCCAGCCAGCTTGAATAAGTAAGTTGAGGGAAGCAGTTTGGTCACTGAGTCAGACAACAGTGCAGTTAATGCTCAGCGAGTCTAAACTGGGGAACAAAACCCAGGTTCTCCCGTCTTTGGCTGCAGCTATCACATCCCACTGCTGTATGGTTGCAAGGGGCAGAGGAATGAGGCTTCCCACATCAGTACCAGTGGGACATCCCCAGTGACTGTGAGAAATGTGCTCAGTCGATACCAGGCTTTGAGGATCTAACAGAATACACAACCATGAAAGAATTCACAGGCTCAAACACACAGAGAAGCCTTTTCCATGATACAGCAGGATAGTGAGATTCAAAAAGTCTTAGCAGGAGACACCTAAGGACAAACTATTCTTAACCGGATTAAGCACCTCAGGACTACATTTAGCTAAGTGCTTTTTGTCTTGTTATGAGCTGGAGCTAAATATAGTAACCAGAATACTTAAGAATAGTTTCATAAGGGTTGTATACACTCCTCAGCAAGATAAGGCACTTAGCACTACTGACAGCTTTATGTCTGCATCTTAAGAGTATTTTAAATAGCTCCAGATAGAATCTCTTTGACCTTAACCATGTTAACTAGAGGGATCAATTTTAAAAAATTATTTATTTAATGGATTGCCTCCCAAAAATCCCCTCCTGTAGCACTTGGAGAGAAGGACTTCTGAACTCTGCGGACAGGTAAAGAGAGAGGACACTTATCAGTGCTGCTCACATTGTCTTTCATCTCACCTACAAGTGGCGAGGATTGGCTTTTTCACAAAGAAATGCACATCCATCAGCACTTAATGCCTTCTGTAGAAGGGAAAAGATTTTTTTTTCTCTTGTACAGGGAGTCTCAAAAAACACTCATAGCCTTTTAAGGGCCAGTTATATTTTAGACTTTTCAAATATGACAGTATTTGAAGTTGTTTCCAGGGTTACAGAAAGGGTAATGTAGTAGGACAGCTTTAACAAGATGAATGGACTTCTCAGTCACGCAGGTAACAGTTCAAGTACTGTTCCCTGCTATCTGCAATACTCTGGCACATTTTTTACTGAAGACAAAATGAGAATTTAAAAAAAATTAAAAAAGATTCTTTGTTTTGCAGACCTGTCTGACTTCTGGAGCTATCTAAAACAGCAGGCTTTTGACTAAAGAAGGCATTTATTTATTGGCAAATAATCAAAATAGTAACATTACCTTAGAAGAACTCTTAATGGAACATTACATCAGTAAGAATTATCTTCTGAATCCAACAGTTCCTATGAATGCCTCATTATAGATTTCATTTTAGTTACTTGGTTATGTCACTGGTGGCAAGGCAAAGGTCGCTCCACGAGTGTAATGATGCACATTTCTTTGTGATCAGCAACAAATACAGCTTTCACCAGTCACCTAAAAAGGGTCCAGCTAATTTGATTGCTTTTCCCAGTTCTATCAATGGGTCTCAAAATATTCCCTATGTATAAAAGCTTTATTGTGCTTGTATACACTCTCATAATATTTTGTATATACTTTCATAATATTTGGTGTTGGAGCAACATACTGCAGTTAGGGGTTCTTCAAATCCATACTGTAGGAAATACTTTCATTATGGAAATGTGCTCAACTAATAATTTCCATAGATTTTACACACTATGAATTCAGCAGAGAGCCCTCAGTTACAAGATGCAACACTCTGTGGCACAATGCAATCATAAATAAGAGAGTTAATGCATTCTCCGGCAGCATGATTTGTATGTCAATATGCCAATGTTTCATCCTTCTTGAAGCAACAGGAGGGCCTGGCTGTGGCTGACAGCTAACAGCTGATTTAATTTTTAAAAGGCAGAATTTAACCTTTCCAGTAAAGTGGTACTGATTCAATTATACCATGCTAATGTAAATGACATTTGAAAAACCAAAGAGAGAGATGCTGAGTCTTTATGGCTGTTCAGCTCCAAAGTGATCACCACCTGAATCTTCAGTTCAGCTCAGAAATGATAACAACCCCCATCCATGTGCTGGAGCACCAAAGTCCTGTCACCTGTCCTGTGCTGCCCACCACCAAGCTCCCCAGACATCAACCATCACACACAGCATGAAGGAAAGCCACTGCAGCAGCTCTTGGAACTCTCTGCTGCAATGCTTTTCTCTTATACTGAGCAGACACGATGACAAACTCACTCGTGGAACAAACACTTCTACCTAGACTCCGTTTCAGCACTACAGCAAAGCAGGCAACAGCAGCAGTAGCTGCCGTGTGCAGCCTCAGCCTTACTCTCTGCTGGTGCAGCCCATCCAGCACTGCCTCGCCGCCACCACCACTTTGCAGCTACCTGCGAAGGCACAAGGGGGAAATGCAGACTAAAATAGATGTGGCAGAGGAGTTACATCTCTGTTATTTTACCTGCTTGCTTCATTTTTTTCTGCTTGCATTTCACCCTCTCCTTTCCCTGCCATGCCTTCCCTTCTGTGGTTCTTCACTTGTTCCTGCTCCTTTCACTTATCCACCTTACCTAACACCTATTGGTTTGGAATTCAGAAGATTGGATCTTTCTTAAACATGGTTTCTCTTCATCTTGTTACTTCTTATATCATTTGGCCTTCATCTTTCCACTGTTTTTTTACTTTCTTTTTCTCAAAAGAGAAAGCACTGTTACAGTAATATCAGTATTGACAATCATTTAACTGTGGCAACTCAGCTTGCCCAGATCTGAGGTGTGCACAACTGGCAAATTCTGATTAGGGACACACTGCCTTAGGGATCATGCTGGTGGAGGTCAGATGGGTATCTTCATAGAACCACAGAATTATAGAATTGTTTAGGTTGTAAAAGACTTTTAAGACCATTGAGTTCATTCATTAAACCTAAGACAGCCAAGTCCACCACTAAGCCATGTCCTTAACACAGTCAGCTCCCACACTGCCTTCATCCAGGTGCAAGAGCACTGGGTCCCGTCATGCCTAACAGCTCCTAGTTCCAGTTTCAGACCCTTTGCCTCTGGGATCCCCTTCAGCTCAGTGGTGGAGCTGTGCCACTCCATCCTTTACAGAAACACTGCCCTGCACCTCCACTGTGGGCAGGCTAAAGGAAACAGGCCAGTCCAGCAGACTCATTCTGTGACAGCTAACACCTTGGGGCAGCCAAGGCAGGGTGACATACTGTAACTGTACCTCTATTTTCACACAACATCTTTGTTTACTGGACTGTGGGTGATCATGGTGAATCAGTGAGGGAACCAAATAGTCTATGTTCTCTTCTCTTAATCTGTCAGAAGTGGATTTTTTGTGCCAGCGTTGTAACAACTGCACCTCGAAGCATTCACTTATCTACAGCACACTCTCCTCTGGTTTATTGAGCTCTAAATTTAGCTTGTTACCTGTGACAGATTTATGACTGCATTCATTATAGCAGTAACAGCTTCAGACAGAAGCTAAGAGGTGCCCGAAGAAAATGGATTATACAAAACAATTACACCATAAAAAAAGGCTGCATCAGAACACTGTGATTCAGCACAGAAATTAAATGAAAGATACAGGGCAGGAACAATGGTGGTGTGTTGGGTTTTGGAGGATATGCTGTTTTCTGACAAAAGAAAGGGGGAAAGGATTAAAAACTAACAGACGCTTGAAAAGAAAGAGATGATTACTGGAACATTTTGTTCTCGAGGATTTTTGTCAGATCCTGGTGAAAATAGCTGGCCAAGTTTGTTCTGTTCCAGCAAATTACTAAACCTTGCAGGGTAACGATTCAAGATTGTAGAGTATTATTTTAAATGCCTCCAGGGTTTCTGTAACAAGACAGACATGCATTTAATTAATTCTATCAATTTGTCTAATAGCTCCTTAAAATTCTCAAGACATGGCAAAAGACAGAACTGCTGATTCTGATACAGAACTATGTTTCTGGATTACATTATGCTTCTAGAATCTACAAGCAGGGTAGGATAAAAATGCATATCAAAATAATACTTCTGCAGTCTTGGATGAAGACCTGTGCTTATTTGTAGCAATTCAGTTCCTACAAGAAAAGCAAATGTGTGTTTTAGAATGAAATTGTGATGCCTAATCTATAAGCAATTCTGACTCGGTCAGACATAGAGGCAAATAACCCTCAGCTAATAACACAGTTCTCCCTCGTGTAGGATGGGCGCAAAGGCAGTTGCCCACAGTTAATCCTTTAGCAGAAATCAAGATGAGTGTTTTCGTGGGACTATTTCCAGGAAAGGCACACAAAGCTAAAGAGAAGGCAGCAGCATTGAAATCTAACAGTCAGAAGTCTTTTGAACAGAATGTTCTCCAAAATTTCCACAAACACAAATGCTCCTAAAGCTCTGCTTTGGTTTATGGCTGATCTGATGGTGCAAATGCATGTGTGTGGGGGTGAGTGCATAGACAGACAGCTAGAAACACATATTTCACTTCAGAGCAAGTCTCAAAAAAAAACCCACCAAGAGCAATTTCTACCAAGGACAGCAATAGTGACATTCAGGATGACTCCTGCACTGCTCACCTCCTGATGTTGGAGGTTAAGTAACCACTCCTGCTGGGGGCACAGGAAGGAAAGGTGAGCAGAGCTCCTCTCATGCCTCAGGCCACTTTCTATCATAGTCACTTCTCCGGCAAATCACAAAGAGTGGGGAGTGTGTGTGGGAAGCTTAACCCAAAAAATTTCAGTAATGAAAAGAGGTTCTCAATAAGCTAAAAAAAACCACCTCAAACTATTGATTCTTCAGCTTAAATGATATGGACAACATCAGACTAATTTCAGAGTGTTTTCAGAACAGTTTCAACACTTTCAGTGCAAACCAGCTTGGAACAGTTTGGAAAGAAGTCAACACTGCTAACTTGACAGCGTTGGCTTCTGCACCTGCTGCAGAGCTGCCTTTGAAGCAGGTGCTGAGCACCTTGCTTTCAGGGATCACCAGCTGGAGCTTCTCCCTGGGAGGTGCTGTGGATTGCTCCCACCACCAGGACACAACTCGCATCAACTGTGCTTATGGCATTAAGTGAGGCCGTTGGGTCCTTTGTCAGTTTCAGATTTTGTGTTGACAACTGTGCAGATACTAGGACAAACATGCTAAAGCTTTCTTTTTGGATGTGTTACCCTGAAACCCCTCTTGTAATACCTCTTCTATTTACCGTGAACGAAACTCGGCCCAAGCAGACAGCTACATAAAGTCTCATTAAAGAAAGTCTCATAAAGTGTCATTAAACTACCTACTTTTATGCCTTATGCTCTCCCTGTGCACAGAATAAATGTAATCATCAGACAACAAAGAAAATCAGCTACTTAATTAAACTAAATACATCATCCTCTACTTTTCTCAGCAAGAGAACACCCCCAGCAACTACCAGTTTATTGAAAGAGACAACAGTAGGATTTGTGTTCTTAGTTGTTCTCATTTTCTCTTCAAACAATATGTTTTATTTCTTCTTTGCCTTTCTCAGTCTTGTATATAAAATGCATCTCAGCCGCTTGAGGACAGTACAGCTGTAGAGATGAGCACTGGTGCTTTGAGTTTGCTTGTGCTGTAGGTTGAATTAATAATGCAAAATTAAATGTAAAGCTCAAGGGCTGCTTCAGCTGAGCCAAGAGTGGGTCCTAAGTGGTTCCACGACCACACTTCCAAGGTGCTCTGCTCTAGAGAGGAGAAAAATGCTGTGTATGACTCGGCTTTAAAGTCCATCTGCTCACAAGTTGCAGGACCTGTGGGAGCTATTTGTGGACTTGAGGACTTTCATTAAAGCTCAAACATCCTCTGTCTACAGTAGTTCCCTGGCCATTGCCCTATAAATGCGTATCAGCTCACTTCAAAGCCTGATAGCAACCACAATTGATCTTGGCATCAGGAAGCACCTGTGAAAGTGATGTACACTCCTGCAAAAGCAAGAGTCATCTGCCAACTCACTAGGCCATTTAATAAAAGGAGCCTGAAACTATCAGGACTCTTCCACTCTGTGACCAGATGTTCAGCACAGTCAATCCACATCCACACAGTATTTCTGCCCCTTTCTGACATGCAAAAACTGACTGTATGTGACACAAATCAGAGCCGTCTGAAAGCACACAGCTGACTACACCTGCACTGCCTGATGCACACTCAATGCCCTTGAATCCTCCCTCCAAGAAAGGGCAACTCAGCTGCTCCTCTGTTGCGGCTGGGCAACATGTGGGAAGGCAGCTGGTTGGGCTGGACGCTGTACAGTCTGCAGACAGCTGGCTATCCTTGGCTCTGGCATTTCAGGGCTTCCTTAGATCAGTCTGGGGAACACTTTGGCTGGTAAAGTAGGAGGTCTTGGAAGTCTGGTTCTTGCTCAGCATCCTTTGATTTCTGCTGAACAATGTCTACTTCTCTGACGCATTGCAAGCAGCTTGCTGCCATCCTTTCTCTCCTCTAATGCTTTTACATCAAGAAGCCTTGACACACTCCATAAACACAGTTATCCATTCTTCTTGTACAAGTGAGAAAATAGGGGCACACATTCTACTTCTGTCTGGTTTTATGAGTGTCCCAGTTTTGGGAAGCTGATTTTGAAACAGTAAATGGAGTTCCAGCCTTATTTGCAGTCCTGCTGAAACCCAGGGTAAGTGCCTACAGATAATGCACATTTTGGAAAAGCTCGACCTAAATCATTGACCCAAGGTCACACAGCAGACTTAAGAAGTGAATCCAGATGTCCTGATGATTAGCTCTGTCTATTGGCATTCAGTCAACCTTCCCTCCTAAAATAAGCTTCCTGAAGCATCTAAGGCTATAGTCTTAGAACTCCCTTAAATACACAGCACTGGTAAGAACTGATTTTCACATGTAGAAGGGGAAAAGAAGCCAGTTTGTTATTTTTTCCCTCAAGCGATCACTGACTGACCAATGAAAGGGTAGCTCACAATCACCTGATCTCAAATTTCTACCTATAAATAAAAGGAAGATTTTTCTCCCTTTTCAAACCCATGAAGGAAAAAAAAAAAACCAAACCACTCAGCCTCAGTAATCCTAGACCTGAGTAATTTAATCTGTTCTCTGTTGCAATCTGTTTCCCATGTGTATCACCAGCCTGGAATTTCTGGAACTCAATACATAAGGAAGCTATTCAAAAAAGGAAATAGTATGACAAAAGGATTATAGATAGGTCTGAACCAGATTGAAAGCCTCCCTCTACCAAAGGAGAATTCAGCTCCAGAGATCCACAGTTCAGCTTCTTGACTTCAGCCCAAATCTCAAACCCAAAGACTACCAAAAAGATTAATTTCCCAGAGCCGGAGCACCTCTTACCTCTAGTTCAGAAGCAAAAGAAATGAGAAAACAGCTTGAGGAGATCTGCAGTGGAACAGCACCAGCTGTTTGAACAGTTAAACTGCGGAATAGACCAGAATAGAATAGGTTCAGCTGGAAAGGACCTGCAATGATCATCTAGTCCACTGCCTGACCAGTCCAGGCAAGACTGTCCAAAAGTTAAAGCACATTATTAAAAGCATTGCCTAAATGCCTCTTAAAACACTATCAGGCCTGGGGCACTGGTTGCCTCTCTAGGTAGCCTGTTACAGTATTTGACCACCCTCTTGGTTAACAAATGTTTCCTAATGTCCAGCCTACGCAAAATACCTGTGAGAAAACAGAGAGCTTTAGTAGTTAAAATTCAAACTCTCCCATGCAAGCTTACTTAGAGTTTTATCTACTTATCCATTAAATGAGTATCAAAGGATTCACTGCAGCTGACCTCATTTTACATCTTTGGCTTCACATATCCAAGTTCAAGCATGAGAAACTTCTTTACCCTCTTGGTGTGCTTAATTCTGGAGCATCCCAGGTATAATGTGCACATAAATCAAAAGGAATTTAAATAAAGCGCTTACATTTCAAAATTTGTCTTATCCTCATTTGGCTCCAAGAATTTCATCTGCTTTCCTTAAATGATCTGCTCACATCTGCTCTCCAGCTGAGCCGTGTTCATGCCCCACTGACCTTACCACTGCCATCTCTGTAATCTTGCAGCTGAGAATAACCAGCATCGTACTCAGTCCCTGTAAGTGTCAAGAGTCTTTCAAAAAGGAGGTAGAAAAGAATCAGCCTTTATGTAACAGGGAAGAGAAGGATCTCGGGGAAAACTCATTGTTTAAGGTGAGTAATGGGAGCTGCATGCCTTAAGTGCCCTGGTCAAGCTCCCTCGGGCAGTGGGAAGCAGAGGCGTCAGCACCTTGCAGGATTATGCTCTGCAGCAGCAGCTGGCAGATATTTTTCTAATAGAGAACAGCAGCATCGTTCACACTCACTTGAGTCTATTTGCTGCTGTTCCTATTCAAACCTGGCTAATCCGATCAAGTTATTTCTTGGCCTGTGCCTTAAAGCTGAATAAGTAAACACCTTTCATAAGTTTTGAGCCCACTTGTTTCAAGTGTATGATTAAGGGCTAGACCTGAGCCTTATTGTGAGAAAACTCATTTCATTACTCAGAATTTCCAAAATCACTCACAGTTGTCTTGAGATGGCACTTTTCCATCCACTGTTTTACATTACAAATATGTAGCATGGTTGCAAAGGGTCCCAAACACCAAATACACCTTTGATTCAGCTGCCTTAAAGAACAGCTCTTTGAGTTGAGAATAGCTCTTAATAGTTACACACTATGAGGCAAAATATTTTCTGTGGCTACAAGGCCTCCTCCACAGATGTCTCTTCTTGTTTACTATGAAGAAGACAGAAGACAAATATAGTCAGCAAATGCATTTTGGACAAAGTCGTGCTTATTTGTCATATTTGCATTAAGTAACACTAGAAGACTTATGCACCAGGAAAGATGTTGATTCAAGTGTAATTCCACTGCTGCTACACCAAGCGTGGATTTGAACTATTGAAGCTGACAAATTTTTTGGAAGAAGAACTGCTGCCAATTAAGTTACTGGTGTTGTTAATAACATAATCAGTTTTCTTTCCCTCTTTAAAGCACATCTCTAGTTCTTTCTCTTCTCTGAGGCACTTCGCACCCGATATTCCCTTTTGCTATCTTGTCCATGTCACTTCTCATCTAGCTCCTCTGAAGATGGTTATTTGTTTTGAAAGCTGCAGGAATAAAAGAATATTTAAACAATTAACTGCAATCATATTCATCATTCTGCATGGTACTGCTGATAAGCACTAGAAAAATATGAGAAAGCAAAACTTTCCTTCAGAAAGAAGAAAAGAGAAGATAAACATCCACAGATCTCTCTCTCCCTTATTACTTCGTTATCTCTTTCAGACTGCAAATATGTCAGTCACTGAACACTTTCATACTAGGTCATTATTGTTACACATATTATGCACAAAGACCCAAGGCCTCATTCTGTCGTAGATAAGACACTCACACACGTCCTTCTTCCCCCCTTGCAGTTCGTGTGCACGGCTGGCTGGATAATCAGCCACAACAACAGAATATGACTCAGCGTGACTGAATGCCCACTTCGCTCGGGGCATTCTCTTGGAGGGCTTATTTTTTAACTATTTAAGGCTGGAAAAGATGTGTCTCTCCTAGACAGTGTTTATGCAAAAAGAGTTCAAGTAAATGCGAGACTCGGGGGAAAAGCATCTGACTGAACAGCAACGTTTCTGCTCTCATGCCCTCCACAGACGCTCTGGTCTCCTTAGCTGCCCTGCCAGCGCCGCACAGCACACGGTCCTTTGTCACCTGTAGCAGCACCAACAGTGGGGAATTCGTACTGACAGCAGAGGGAGGACACAGGACACTGGTTGTGTCCCACGAGAATGGGCAACCCTGAAATTAAGGATATAAGTTTTGGTTGGTTGTTTTTTTTTGACATCTACATGTTGTCTACAGGTCACAATTGTGTGAGCATGCAGAGCATTTTAAAATACGCTTTATTTCACATCTGCAGTGCTCCAGGACAAAGAATCTTCCTAATGCGAGTCAAAATCAAGTCTCAAATACAATCAGTAAATGAAATCTCTCTCAAAGGATAACTCTCCTCTGCTGAGTAAGGCAATGACAGCAGCAACAGGTATTGCCACCTTGCTAAGCATCCTGGCTGTACCGATGTGGTTGAGAAGCACAGCAGATCTGTACCCTACAGACATCTGTGATCCCCAGTTTAAAAGTAAGAGACCAAGCCAGCTGAAAAGGCTGCAGTGTGAGATCACAGCTCACCTAGGACAGCGTGAAATGAGCATTAAAGAGCTGGCTCCTCAGTTAGACAGGTCTACAGGCACATGGCTCTTTTTTTAACCAACTGCATAATTCTTGGGTGGAAACAGTAGGATTTATTTGTGCTTCCCAGAATTAGAATAAATGTGAATTGATTATCTAGGGCTTTCCTGACCAAAGCACCTTAAACTGTATATCCCATATAGTAACAATGTCCACATTGTATTTAACACGACAAAACCAGGCTGGCTGAGAAAACACACATTAAAACCAGCTGATGGAAAGAATCATACTGTAATGTGCATGCATAGAAAACACACGGGTACAAAGGGAGCTTGTTTCTGCGATAATGTGACTACATCATACCACCAAGGCCAGCAAGATCCCTGATGAACATCTACGCAGTAGCACGGAGCCAGCAGCAGAAGTTAAAAATGCCCATGACCTTTAGCTGGCAGCCTCAGTTTCCACTGAATTTCATATAGTGTTAGAGAGACAGATATCACCTACACTCCCAAACCTCCTTCTTTCATGCATGTGATGGTTGGGTATCCCCTGCCCTCCACACTTTTAGAAATCACCCAGACTAGACTCAGTCGGCTCTGGAAATTTGAATGAAGCTTACATTTACAGCTGGCACAATTTACAAGCAGATATTTACAGTATATACAGTTATAGACAGAAATATACAAGGGAAAAAAAGTTAATACAAACACAATTCCCCTCCCAGAAACCTGAGTCCCCAGGAGGGGCTCTCAACCACCCCTCACCTTCCCCCTACCCCTCTCAACCTTACCCCAGTCCCAAGGAAGAATGGAGGTTCGGCCAAGAGGGTTAAAAGCAAGGTGAAGCAGCCAAGCAAAGGAGGGTGAGGTTAGAAAGCAAGATGGAGTCCAGCCAGCAGCTTCAGCTTCTCCCCAGCAGGCCAAGCTCCCCAGCGAAGAGAAGAAGCAAGTGACCTAATCTTTGTTTTGCCTTTCTTCTTTACACATCCCAGCAAGACTGTGAGGGAAGTAGACCTCAACATTGTTTTCATTTTACAGCCTATCATCCAGTTCTTCTCACCAAAACATGCTAGCTAGGCTCAAACTAGCACAATGCACTGCTATTATGCATGTCTTCCAAAAATCACAAGCAAAACAGTTTAGTCAAAACTCAAGCAGCATAAATATTCCATTAGGCATAGAGGAAAGTGAACTTCTTCCTTCCTTTTTTAGCTTCTCATCAGCTCTTCTGCAAAAGATCAGTAGTAAAACTCCTATCTGCTTTACTAAAACTAGCATTACACCCATCTTGGTTTAACACTAAAGTGTCTTCCAATTTAATATAGCTTTGCTTTCAACGAGTGAGAAGTGTACAACAAACAGGAAATTAAAGCCCTGTTCTTAATTATTGCTTACATATAGACAATGGATCAAAGAGCTAGCAAAGCTCTCATCTAGCAATTGCCTGATGGGGGCACAGAGCACCCAGTCCTTGCTCAGCCAAGCACTGTGCTCACCACCAAAGCTTGGCTTCAGGTGGGCAGATTTAAAACTGAGGCAGAGGATGGATGTTTAGGTGCTCAGCCCATCATCTTCCTACTGAAGTCAAAATTAATTCCTGTGCCATCATCATGTCCCAGCGGCAAAATCTGTGTTGTCCTGTGGACAAATGCTGCGCGTTATAAACCAGGATGAAGCTGACTCTGCTTATTAGAGTTAAGAACGTTTGGCTCTCTTCAAAGTGAGCCCTTGGTTATGACCAAGGCTGTCACAAAAAGTAATTCAAGGTACCTGCTTTCTTCTACACTAACATTTAAATGAATAAGAAATCAAGTACAGTACCAAAAAACGCTTTGCCTCAGCCTCAGACACTTGTTTACCATTGCTGCAGTAGATGAATTGCTGAATGAAATATTTACAACTATTCATGCAATCAAACTCATTTTCCTTAGGAAATAACTGATTAGGTATCTCACATCTGTTCCTGACAATGATTTAAGTCTGTGCTGATCCATATCTAGACCTGACACGAATGTTAATGTTTCAGAAACAGCCATCCTTAATAGGAGGGTGACGACAGCTATCTGGGTCTGCAATTGGGAAGTTCTATATTTACAGGCGAAGGATGACACAATCAGCCCACAGTTTTCTCTAACCTTATGACCTAGGGCTCAGGAAGCCTGGCAGGAGATAGAAGTTAGAGCAGAGCTTGACACTGCACTATCTCGACAATTACCTCCCTATCCCTGTGAAAAGTTTTTAATACCTCACAGATGTTTGCTTCCTCTATCCAGAGCAGCAATCCTGCTCTGCCACACTCCAGCCTGCACGTCATCCTTCCAGACACCGTTCTCCATCAGGGTTCTTTGATTGAGGTTGCTGAAAGTGTTGCAAGGCTGGGAGGAAAATCAGCTGCTGGTAAAGACAATTGAAATGATTCTCTAATAAAACATGATGTCATGTCAGGAAAGACACAGAAATAAACTTCATGTTTTTTCTCAAAATCCAGCTGTTTCACAGGCACACAGTCAATGTTGATGCATTGTTAGAAACAGAGAGAAAAAACTAATGTTTAGTTAATCTGATTTGATTCATCCAGCAGTCATCTTTTCCACAGGAAACTTACCACAAGAACTTACACAAAAAGTAGGAAAAAGAAGTATTTATTGCAATGGCTCCAAACTCCATATTCTTCACTTCTACACAGAGTAAGGGAGAAATCTTCATCCCTCTCAGGTCAGCTACAAACCTCTGCAATGTTGTGTCCACGATGCCAAGGACAAAAGACATGACCTGTAATACAGCCTCTGCTGCTAAGATGCACCACTGAGACAATAGTGCTTCCCAAGTTCTGACAAGAGTAACTAGGTCAGAAGAAAACTTTTAGCAACACCTAAAATCACCACAGATTTTACTTCAAGGTCGAGGAATCAAATAAAAACAACTGAAGATTTGCCTGCAAAGAATCTCGTACAGCTGTAAATCAAACATAAACGAAGTCTGTGTAAGTGTCTAAACAGTAATCTCTGGAAGAGTCAGGAATGCCTCATAAAAGTGGATTTCCAACACAATCCAAAGAAGATTAAACTGACAATTCATCTCTCTTAGGACTTCTATACATCATAAATAGGCATTATGCCTCCTGTATAAAGCAGCTCATTATCTGATTTATTCCCCGATATCTCTTCTTATTCAAACAATTCACACCAGACTATATTAGAAAATCCCAGAATAGTTTCCTCAGCACTGCAGCTTTTGAAATAAGATGATGGTTTACAGTTATAAAATTTTACATGCCATGCAAGCAAATTCATCACGTTAATACAAAATACTAGCTCTAAGGCCAAATTCTAAGCAATATGCTATTCCAGTTGCATCAGTTGGTAATATTCACATTCCTTCCTTAAAAAAAAAAATAAAAACAAACCAAACAACAAACCTACAAAAGTTGTTCTTCCTTGCACTAGTGTTTTTTTCAGTCCCTGAAATGAAAACGGAGATTCAGCTCTACTCACAGCAGCTGACTACCAACAAACTAATCAGTCTAACACTCTAGATCTTGATCGCTCTACTATTTGCTTTTTCAACTACAAATACACCCAAGATAAAGGAATTCAGCTCCAGATTCTAAGCATGTGCCCTGGATAAGATGAAGCTGGATCTTTGCACTTTCCAAACAGTATAGCAAGTTTATAGCTGATTCCTATACACCTTACTACTCTAACAATCTTCTCTGGGACCCTCTCCTTCCAAACTCTGAATTATTTCCAGAAAGTAGGAAAATGGAATTGTGGAAAATGTTCTGACATCACCTCTTCAGCAAATGTTCCTAAGTAGTGCAAATTTCCCCATATAAATGTCTTCTGCTCTGGAGCCAGTGAGACATAGATACTAGGAGGTTTTGCAGTTGAAGAGCCAAAACTCCAAGAGATGTGAAGATACCCCCAGATAGGCAAGTGATTTAGCCTCAGAGAAGGGAGTGGAAAGAAGAATGAGTGCCTCTTTGAACCCAAGTGCCAGTGCATATTGCCTCTGCAATTACAGAGCCCCACAGCACCGTTGCCGTATGGGAGGTTAACCCTGGAGTTTTACCAAAGGAATAAACTAACTCACTTTTTCTATGTTGTCACATTGTCTCCACTGGGGACAAGGCTCAGCCCCTCTGCCATAAGCAAAATTAAACAGAAAACGTGTCAAGATTAGCACAAAGAGTTTGTTTTATTAACTCTTCCTACTGTGCCCCTTCCACTAAAAGCCTGCCCCACAATGAAGCAATTACAATAGCTCCATTTGAGAGAAAAAGCAAACTGTTGATATTCATCTTTAATACACACATCAGTAGTGGAGTAAGCCCAAGTCCTGTCTTTTTGCCGCACATGACTCACTTAACACACACACATAATATAGCACTTAATAAAATTCGACTGGAAACAGTTTGATCAGAGTGGATATTTTTAATTTACTGTAAATTGTGTACACAGTGTATGTTGCACTCAGAGACAGGACAAACAGGTTTATGGCCAAACTTCCTCAGCAAGGGGTGTAACCCTCTCCAGCTATTACAGCCTCTTTAATTGCTGTGTTTGCTGTGACAAGCCATCAGTGGACCAAACACACAGCATCCTCCTATATACATAAAAACATATCTTCAGTTTGTGCAGCAGGGTTTTACACAGCCTGAACCCAAGGACTGACTCCCAGGGACGTTTACTTCTCTCTCTGCTTGATACTCTGGAAGGGGTCCTCACTGCACAGAAGCTGACAGCAGTTCAGCTTTTGCCTTCATCGGGGCCAGAGCTTCACCTCACCCTCTTCAGATAAAACCTCTGCATTTGCTTGAAAATCATGCTACAGTGCTGCCATTCCTGTGCAAAATAACTCACAGTGGTGGGTGCTGTTATCAGCTAATCTGCTGTTCATTTACTTCTAAACAAACAAAAAGGTTTACTTAGTGTGTGGCTTATGGTCAAAACTTTATTGTCCTGAAGCATTCTACCACACCATCCTGTGAATTAAAACAAGACTAGACCAAGATGAACCTAGAAGAGAGCAAACAAACCTCATTAATTTCTTCTAAGTGTGTGTCTGTGCAGGTGTTTGTGGGCTGGACCGATGAAGCAACAGAGGAGATTAGCATTTTTATGGATATGATTCCTGCCATTGCTACATACTCAAAAAGCTTGCCTAAGCTCAGGCAATTTATAAACAAAAATAAACACACCTACAAATATCTTTCTGTTTATCTATTAGTCAATCAATCAATCTGCCTGTAGTTGACATTCAACAAAGCACCTCACACTGACTTATAAGTGAGGGAGAACATTAATTGTGCGGAGACGAGAACCCAGTGATTCTGCTGAGCCACAATACTCTCCTTGGGAGCACAGGGGTTTCCCTGAATCCCTGTCCAGAGACAGGGCACAGACAATAGCACAGGTAGCAAGTGCAGGTCCAACACAGCTACCAGGCAAACTCAGGATACTCAGTGTACAACTCTACTCATTTCTATTTCACGGCACAAATTGCTGAAAAGTAGCTATGGTCAGGTCCCAGATACTGATGGAGGTTTGACTGCAGGATCCATAGGCCCCCATGACATGCGAGTATGTACATCACTGACAAACCATTTTATGCCCATCTTCCACCACCATCAACAGGAGGCCATTTCCAACTGCTCACGTGTGCACTTGTGCATGTTTGTGGGTGTGCGTATCAGTCCTCCAGAGTTAGAGCTCCAAGTTCTTGTTCTGCCTCCCTCCTCCTCTCCTAAAGAAAGATCTGTTTTACAGTGTTCTCTTTGACATTATTTAGCGAGTCTCTTGGTTACCATAGTGCTATGCATTAAAGAAATGTTGACAAATTAATCAATTATACAATCGTGTTTGCCTAAGAATACAAGTCACAGCCAGATGATTCAATGCATTTCAACAGCTCCGTGAAATTTGGTTAACACACTTCCTCTTCTACCCTCGCAATATTGTCCTCGTTTGCACTGTCATTTTCCCATATTTCAGTTTCTCTCTGCAGGCAGCTTAGCAGGTATGTGATCTCTGCTTCAGGCTAAATCAAGCTGTTCCTCTTGCTTGCCTGCTTGCTTTCTGTCATTATATTTCTTTCCTTCATTCTTGTAATAAGATGCACATTATGATTATACAGTCAACTTTCCTATAATAAAATCATGCTTTTAAAATTACTAATCCCTCACTAATCATCAGCAATCACTTTTTTTTTCCTTCTTCTAAAAGTTAAACTGCATGGTTTACAGAATTTTGCTCCAATCAGCATCAGAGTCCAACTTTGCAACTTAATTCAGGAATATCACATAGCAAGAGAACACCAACTCCAAACACTCCAGGCCTGGAAAACAGCACCTTTAACAGCTACTTTGTAATGTCTATCTCACCTGCCGAGATGCATGAGGGGCCCCAGAACATGTCCTCACATCATACTGCAAACTAACCAGGCACATCAGAAGCAGAGAAGAGTAAACTGTGTTGTGACACAGAAAAAGACAGGTGAAGATCACTGCCTTGGGTCTCAAGAAAACAGCAGAAGCTTTGATGCATAGACTTAATAGTGCAAACAAAACCATGTCCATTCTCCTCTCAACTTTACACCAGAAATATGGCTATCCTGGAGACCAAAGGACTAATGCTGCAAACTTAATTTCCTATCTCCAGGAACTCTCCAATTTAGTTGTATAATCTCTTCCATGAGATTATCAAGATCTATCTCAAAACTACCCTAATTGAAAGACTATTACACAACTTCAGTCCTTAGATAGCTAGAAGCTTTCTTCTAATTTCCCATCCAAATTTATTCATAACCAATTACACAATTTCATCCTGTGCAGGTGCTATCTTTTGACTTAGCTTTTCCTGCCTTCTTGGTATTTAGTCCCAAAAGTGTGCAAGAAGAACTACTGTAACCTGTCTCTTCATTTGTTCAACTGGGCAGAGTGGACAAGTTATGTTCCTTCATCTCACTTCATACAACAGAAAGAAGTCCATTTGTGTAACCACAACTCGAGCTCTTTTACTGTTGTAATTGACCATTTCCTTGCCTGGGGTGTCCAGAGGTAAAGCTCAGTGCAGCCCAGCAGCAGAAAGCTCTTGGGCCAACCCTCTGTATGATGATTTCTACAATGACATATCACACTCTGCTCAATCTCTCATACAATTTTCCTTTGATATCCAAGGATATCACTGGCCTCCATCACAGATGTATCTCACTGCTTGTCCGCAGATATCTCCTGATCAGCCACTGCATCCACACCTTTCCCTTCTGTCGCAGAGGGCTGATGAGCTCCTGTTTCACACTGGAAATTCTTGTTACTGGTCTCTAAGCTTCAAACTTTGCATGACTTTGCAGTCAGCACTATTAAATGTCATTTTATTTCTATCACTGTGATCAACAAAGTCATCTAAATTCCTTTCATATGATAATCTGATCCTCCTCTGTATTGACAATACCTCCCAACTTTGTGTCATCTAGCAGCAGCTCCTGGGCACACACCCAGGTCCTACCCATCAATCAGAACAGCTCCATTCAACAGGCACAAGCCTGGTCCCCAGGGAGCAACAGCACTCATCTCTCTCCATCTTAATGACTTTCTTTGTCAGCAGCTTTATGGGCATGTAACTGTTTTATCTTTTCCTTAGCCAGCTCCTTTTCCACCTTTCAATTCTTGTATTGAACCATCATCTTCATTTTAAGCAATAACGTCCTGTGGGGTATGGTATCAAATGTTTGTTTCCAGATAAATCACCTTCCTGCCTTACCCCACCTAAATAATCTGTTAAATGAAAAAGATGTTAGATTAGTCTAGCACAATCAGTCTTTGATAAAATCTTGTTATAGTGTAGCCTGCTTCCTCATTATTTCCATGTCTAATTATTCTTTGCTACAAAATACGTCATGAGATACCATGTACTGTTTCATTCAAATCAGCAGGCCTATAGTTCCCTGCATCACTCTTTTATTCTTTGACTCTGTGTACAGGACACAGATACTTCCCCTCTTATGCAAGCCAAAGAGCCATGGGAGAGCCTTGCTTCAAGCAGTGGAAGCCTTGTGCCACTGCTTTCGGTATTCCAGAACTCGGGTTATTGGCACCTTGTTTGTCTCACTAAGATATTTTTTTACTTGTTTTCTCTCTTTATTTTTCTAAAACTTTGCTATGAATAGCTTGCAGATTTGTTAGTAACTACACTCTGTTCCAGATTCTACAGAAGGGTCTGCTTTCATGAGAAAGTTGTGTCATTATTTAGAGACATCAGTTCTCCTTTCAGTTTAGGCATGGCTAACTTCATTTCTGTGCAAATTGACTAAATGCAGGTTTTGCTTAAACCCAAATAAGTTCATTTGAACCAAAATAAGAACATCCTTATGTGAGGTCACATCAGGTTAATCAAATCACTTTAAAAACAGACTTAAACTAAATTGGTGTAATCTCCCCATGTAGACAAGGCCAAAGCCAATAATGGAATATGAAGTAGGTCAAAGTCTCTCATTAATTGTCCACACCTTTGCAGTCTTACTGAATCTGGTGTGAGGCTGAACAGATGTGCAGCCAGCAAGCCAGCTACGTACAGAGATCTTGCTGAGGCCTCGCCACCACCTCAACCTCACATAAAATAACATGATACTGGAGTAATAAAGGATTTTGGAAGGGTTCCTGCACTAGAGCACTGCACTTAGCACGCAAGTGACAGGGCAAGTTGTGCTGTGCTACACAGTCATGCGTGCACCAAAAGAAGAGAAACAGAAAGAGTGTGGCTTTAGGTGAAGAGAGATTCATGTGAAATAGGGGTGTCATCCAGGTCATAACAAATAAATACAGTTTTTGTACCTGCCTGACTTCCCTAAAAGAGCTTTGGGAGTGAAGTGGTACAGAGATGTACCATTTTGGTAACACGGGCAAAGACTGGTCCATATTATTTTGCGTTTTACAGGGTTTGCTATTTTGGTTAAAGCTGCATTACTCCAACAGAATGCATAACTGTTCCAGTATAGGCACATAGCTTACCCCCCCAGCCTTAAAGGAATGAGCTATGCTGGCACCAAAACCTTCGTATCGCTACATGTGAATCTTGGCATGTTGGGTAATTTAGGGCAAAACAATGCAACTTCTGTGCACAGACAAGCCCTAGCTCTAAACTGTAAAGACATCCCACCAATTTGTTGATACTACTACTGAGCAGAAGTTGGATTTGACAGCAGCATCTCTTGAAATGTAGCACTGCTTCCGACAGTGTGAGAATCTAATTCCGAACTATTAATTTGCTAATTTTAGTCTTCAATCCTGAGCTATTTTTGAGTATTTTGTGTTTGTCTTAAACTAGCAAAATAATTTAATACAGACATAGGTTGAGTGGCTAAAGAACAGGAACCATCACACCCTACAGCCAAATCTCTCTGAAGCTTATAGCTTATATAAAAAAAAATCCAAACCAACTTTACTTTTTCCTCGAGATCAAATAACTCTAATCCACAGCTCAAAGAACAGAATAAATCAGCAGTATGCAACCACTCCTAAAGTAATTTGCGTTTTTCCTATTCCATCTTCCAGAAAAATTCTGAAGATTCAGTAGTAAACAGGTTCAGCCCAGGAGACACAAATGCCTTCTTTCCACACAAACTTCCACTGCTGCCATCACTCCTGAGCCTCCTCTCCTCATTAGCACCTGCTGCCTTTGTCAGAAGTCTGCCAGCCACAGAGCCCCGAGCGCGGTCGCTGCAGCACATCACCGCACAGGATGCTCTGCTCCTCCGTGACGCACCGCTCACACACTGCGTTACTCTGATTAGCACGCTGCAGGAAAACTACCTCTTCCCAAATACACTTTCTAGAAAACCGAAAATCCAAAAGTGTTTTTCTGACTGGGCAACTATAACGAAGTAGGAAGTTTATAAAAACTGCACCAATTCTCAATGAAAACAGCACATGCTTAGTACAAAGGGTTCACACCGCATACTCCTGAAATGACCTGCCACTTCAAACAACATTCACAGGACCTACGAGGACTGCAAACCCTACCTATCAAAAACATTAAAAGTTGCCCCTTTAAGGCAAATCCCCATTTCCAAAGCTAGGGATTAGTGAGCATTGATCCAACAAAAGGAGAGGAGAGTACCATCATTCTGCCTAAAAATGAAGTGACTCCTGACATCCTTATGGGTCTCTTCCAACTAGAGGTATTACATGATTTTCCCATCTGTAGACCTGAATATCTCTAGTTAAATCAGCACTGTCATTTTCACTGCACATGACAAATAAACTCAGGCTAGTAGATAACTGTACCCGCCTAGTTATGCTTCACCCTCGGAGGTGGGTAAATCATGGGACATTGTAACATCTTTGATTTCGGGCACGTTCTCTCCAGGGCTGCTCCCCTACTGAAAGCATCTTCATTCTGGATCAGTGCTATCTGTCACATTGGTGCTAGTACTGCCCCTCAGCAGGGGCTCCTACGCTACGCTTCCCCAAAATCCATTCAGGAGGGACCTGGTCTGCAGATAGTCCAGCAGCCTCCTGCCTTTGGGGACCGCAACACGTTACAAACGGCAGGTGCTCTCCAAAATGCCTCCGAGACCTCATTTATGAATCACACAGGGCTCGGCTTTGAACTGTGCTTCCAGGGCGAGCTGGCCAGCACAATCAGTTGGCAATTTCTGCCATTAAAGGACCAAGGCTTGAAGTTACCATTCCCAAATCCACAGCTGAAGCATACAAGGCACTTTCAAAGCCCTCATCATTCCCCACTTACAATGGTCTGTAAAATCGAATGACACAATAACCCTGGCAGAAGGAGTAACTTTTCAACCTGGATTTTAGATGCTATCTTTAGGCACAAGGCTCAGACCGCAGGTTCTTCCCTACCGTGTTTTCAGATAAAACCGACAGAAATTCAAGACAGAATGACAAAGCTGCCATCAGGCCAAATTTAGCCTCCATCAAATCGGTTTCCCCCCAACCCAGAACCCCCGCAGCTCTCCGCTGCTCCAAGCCAGCCCGTGACACGGGGTCCGGGGGCACCAGCGGAGCCGAGGGTACGGAGCTGGTGTCCAGCTGTGAGGATGCTGCTATAGTCCAGCATCCCCGCCCGGGAGCTGCGCTGACAGCGCCAGGAAACACCCCCCTCCCCTCACGCCCCCCAGAGCCTCACTCCTACCCACGGGAAACCCACCGAGCAATTGCAGTCCCGTGCCAGCCTTGCCGATACACAGACGTGGGGGAGGAGAGGGGCAAATCTGGCGATTTAAGTTGCGGCTGCAAATTTCCCTCTGCTAAAGTTAATCGGGACTGTCCTAGAAGTGCTAGAGGCGGGCAGGGCGGCCCCGCAGCGGGGACTCTGCCCGGGGCACGCCGCAGCCCGCCTCGTCGCTCCCCGTGGGCTGCGAGTACAGGAACCTCCCTTTCCACACCCCCCAACCCGGGGAGGGTCCGCGGCACCAGGCCGTACGTACCGTCTAGGAGGATGCGTGTCCCGGAGCCGCTTTCAGTGCCATGCCCAGCCCCGGCGCCGTGCCCCCACGGCTCCAGGGGTTACCGCCCGCCCCGAGGTCCCGCTGCCCGGAGGAGACATGGCATGAGGGCGGGCAAAGCAGGAGGACAGTTCTGGCACGGCGACGGTGGGTGGGCGCACGGTGGGTAAGGGCTGCCGGCGAGCTGCGGCGGGACTTGTGAAACTCGGCTGCTGCGGCGGCCGGTTGTGTAACGCGGCGGCGGGCTGAGCCCGTCCTCCCGGCACTGCACAGGCGCGCTCCTCCTCCCCTCCCCGCTGCCACCGGCGGCACCCGCCGGCCGCCGGCACCCCGCCGCGCGCGGGCCCGCCCGCATCGCCCCCTCCCGCGCCGGGCGCGCGCCCCGGCGGAACGGGAGCCGCGCGAGGGCGGGGCGCAGGAGGCGGGCGAGGGGACGCGCGCAAAACGCGCGCAGGAGGCACGGGTGCGGAGTTCGGGCAGGGCTGGGGTAGGGCAGGTGGCGCGGGGAGCGGCGGTGCCCTTAGCCGGGAGGGGCCGGCGGAAAGTAGGTCACCGGCACCGTCACTGCCGCCGATCCGCACCGGCAGTGAGCGGCAGGGCGCGCGGCTGTGCTCGGCCGCGGAGCTCCGCCCGCATCGGCCGGTGTTCTCCCTCGCTTCTGCCGAGCGCTCTGCGGAGGGGAGAGCGGCCCGAGCCGCCCAGCCTCGCTGCAGCCGGGCCGCCCCGAGCCCGAGCCCCCCTCTACCGGATCTCCGTTCTGCTTTCTCCACCAGTTCGGAACCTATTCCATACCCGACATGAGCTGTGCTTTGACGGGATTAGTCATCCATACCATGAGTCACTGATTTAGCATTTGCTGCTTCCTTCCTCATAAGACGCTTTTTTCCTGCCCTTTCTCTGCCGTAATTATTTTCCCTCCTCTCCGGGGACTCGGAGTTGCTCCTTCGCCCCATTCCCAACGCAACAACCGTGCCCGGCTTCGGACGAGGGACAGGCAGCTCCTGGGAGCCGGAGCCAAGGCCGCTGTTCACTCGTTCTATTAGGCAGCGCTGATTGCCGGGGATTTGATTTACACTTCCCTGGTTTCAGGAAGCAGCAAGTACCAAAAGCCGAGTCATCGAGACTGATCTAGAGCCTCCTCATTTCTGGTCCCAAGGTATCACCAGGAGGGGCTGAGCACCGACTAGGCGGCGCAGGGAGGAACGCGTTTTTCACTCCACAATTGCCTTCGAAACTGAGTGAACCTTCTCACCGACAACTTAAAGGGCTTCACCTCTACCTCTGCCTTGCTGGGTGATTTACTCCCGGGAGCTTATTCCTACCCGGTAGCCCTTCCCCAAAGCTGCCATACCTGACTTTTGGCCAGAATTGCTGTTCCTCTCCCAGCCATTCCCAGGTGGGCAGCCTACCTGCCTGGCCCCATCTTCGGTGTGTATGAGTGCCTCAAAACACAGCACAGGGGACCAAAGCAGAACCAAAAAGGGGCAAGTAGACAAATATAAAGGGAAGTGATGTTATTGGCTGCTATTGAAAAAGAAGAAAGAAAGGGCACCCTTACATGCAGTTAATGCTTACTTTCTTATCAGAAGTAAAACAAACAGTGTGGTTGTGCTGACTGCCACAAGTGGCAAATCTCATTTTCCCACTTGCAGCAGTTTTTTGAACACAAACCTTTCCCTTGTTCAGGTGAGAAAAATGTGCCTTGGTCTCTTTCAGTCAGGGTACAACTAGATACCACAGTGTTGCCCTTTTACTGAGTGGCAGTCACTGAGACAATGCCATTGCCCACATACATGGGCATGCAGCTACACATATAGGGCATTGGTTAAGGAATAAAAAGAATACTGCACGCTGCATCTGAGGCTCTTAACACAGAGTACCTGTAGACAGATGCTGCAGGTAGCACAGGCAGGACGTGGCCCCAGAGCGGCTGGCCTGATGCTGGGGCAGATTTTTCCTGAAGACACCAAGTGCCAGGGCCATTGCCTGGTGTTGTGCTGGCATTGCGGGCCAGTTCTGCTGCTGGGACACTTCCACAGCCACCCCCTATCCCGTGAGCCCTGCATGCACAGCAAACAGCACCAACACTTTCTTCTAATAAAGCAAAACACTCATAAATGCCACTTTAAACATTAATTGCAATAATACGATTTTCTGACCAGAAATGATGTTTTATCTGAAGTGTTTTCAACCAACTCCACTACAAACCCTGACAATTAGAGGCAGCAGCCTGGGCAAACACAGGAGCTACTCTTCCTATGGCAGTGTTAAAAGAGTTCTCATGTTTGTGACTTTCTGTTGTTTAGAAGAACACACTCTCCACTATGATTCTTCCAAAAATTAAAAAAGAACAGGGGAGCAGACTTTTCTAACATGACAGAATTCACACATTGCTCAGCAAGCTGTGACATTAGGCAGCTTTGGCTGTACTCAGCAATGCTTGGCACAGACTCAGATTTGTTTATATTATTAGTTTTTAACAATACTGTGTTGCAAACACATGCTAAAAGCAATAAAATCAAGAGAGAACTGAGTTCAGCTAGAAAACAAGAACAGCATGTAAAATACACAAACACATAAACACACACACATATATATATATACACACCTCCCAACAAACTAATCTGTCTTTGCTGCATTTGTTCAGCAGTCTA
This sequence comes from Tricholaema leucomelas, assembly GCA_013400475.1. Classification (NCBI taxonomy): domain Eukaryota; kingdom Metazoa; phylum Chordata; class Aves; order Piciformes; family Lybiidae; genus Tricholaema lacrymosa; species Tricholaema leucomelas. The sequence goes on from WAAF01007965.1 coordinate 1,328,007, forward strand.
GAGAATCCTGCATCCTGACAGACATCATTAGGCAGTAACATAGTTAAATGAAGAAATAAAGGGATAGCTTGGTCTGTATTTTGCAGGATCACACTCTCATGCAGTCACACATCCACAGCGAAAAGGTGTCCAGACTAGCCTTTAAAATACATACTACAAACATTCATAGCCAGGAAATAGTTACATTGCGCACTGCTAAGTCAAGAACCAACTCTGGTTCAGGATCATGACCTCAAGCCTTGTCTCATTCCAAAGTGTGCCCAGAAATTCAACATTATGTCCTCCCTTTTCACACAGCAGTAACCACGAGGCTTAGGATAATGCAAACCCAAAGGAAAGAGAATAGAGACATCAAAGTGGAAAAAAATACTCTTGCCTTGATCCAAAGAGGCTGTTTCTGTGCAGTTTTCACTGTAAGTCCAGGATGCAGCAGTGAGAGGAGCTGAAGTGATGGAGCCCACCCAGAGCCCACCATGGAAGTGTGCAGATGAGGCAGTGGAAGCCCCACTCCGGGACACACTGTTAATTGTGTCAGTGCTATTGCGCAAGACTGTTGCCTTGACACTGTGTCATGTAAAGATTTTAAACTGCCTCTTTATTAGTCATCCTCTATTCATTTTAATTGTGCTTGATAAACAGGACCATTTCACCTTTGTGTTCCAGTGCAAGCACTTATCTTGCATATTTATAACACTCCAGAGACTTCCAGTCTTTCCCGGTGGCATTGGTAGATGCAAAGGAATGAGCAGGTATTGCCATCACAGCCTACTGGAGTTCTCACGCATTTGCTTGCTACATTTTCAGACCTCTGCTCTCCCAGTGCTGATCCTGGGGCTGAAAATGTTCAAGCAGAGGCTTAGGTTAATGCATGAGAACCAGTAAGAAGAGTTAGGCTGATTGAACATGCATTTAAATTTTTTTAACGATCAAGTGCCGTAGGTGTTTGCTTAACACCAGAGGACTCCCTTTGATCTTCTCCGAGGACAGAATTTTCTGTGGATTAAATTCTTGCCTCTGAATTATGGTATTGGTTATTTAACAAAATCAAAGTTGGGAGGTGAATAAATAATTATTGTATTTAATGTAAAAAATACAGTTGAAGTTTCTTGAATATTTTAGTTCCATTTTCTTGCAACATGCAGGTGCACTGTTCAAGAGTTTACTTATGTGAAACTCTGTTCCTGAAATTCCTTATCTATCTTTATGTTTGTGAATGATAAAGTTTCACTGAAAACCCCTGAAAATAGCAGTGCAGTTTCCTTCCTGTGGTACTATGACCTTCTCCTTATCCCAAACACTCCCTGTGGTTGCTGTGACAGGGAGAAGGAACTGCATTTTGGCCAGGCACAACTCTGCCACATAAGAGACCCACAGTCAGGCTTTGCAGCAGCTTCTCCAGCACCCTGGAGCATTGCTGGCATGGCTACTGCACCACAGGACTGTTTGCTTAGAGTTCACATCTCTGCTTGAAGCAACATTCTGCAATTATTAAGAGTCCTTCTCCCTCTGGGAACGCATTTGTTCTCTGGTCTTACATAATTTCACCTTCATTCTCCCCCTTTTAAAAGGCTCAGAAACCAAGTTCAGGCTTGCACCAAAATCAAGTGAGGTGATGGGTAAAATCCCATTCTCATCTAAGTTCAGAAAAAGGAAGGGAAACTCCACTAAAGGCAGAGCAAACCCCACATTTACTCCAGTGTGAAAAGGATTTCCTCCTTAGCATAAAATCTTGCATCTCTGGGCTGGAAGGAGCAGCTTGCTGTCCTTCCCAGCATCTTTGAGTGCCCCTTTGAATCTTTATGCAACTTCTTAAAAGGATTAGGAATATAAATGAGTTAATCACCATTTAGGACAAAATTCCACCTAAGCTTTTGAGAACTAACTGGAATATTTTCATTTTTATCATCCACCACCTTATTTTGTTGACACTTATTTGAGATGATTCTTCTAGAGGCAAGATTAGTATCTAAATTTTGTGTATCCGAATTTTGTGTGCATCTAAGGCTCTGTGTTTTGGGTTTGTTTTTTTTTTTTTTGTGCTGGAGTAATGAATTTATCTGAAAATGTGCATGGCCAGAAAAAACAGTACAAGTACTTTTCCTGTAGTTGATCATACTTTCAACAATGGTTATTAATTTTATAAAGGAAAAGGTGTTTTCAGTTGCAGGAAAATATTCTCTGGTAAGTATTTTTGTGATCTGTTATTCTCACCAAGTCAAAGAACTGTGGAAAAACCTCCTTGCACAAACAAGAACATGGCTACCTTCCTCCACCTGCATCCTTCCATGAGAGCATGCACTGATTCTAAAGCTCTTTGACCACCTGTACACAGGATAATGTACCTATGAATTAATTTTGCTTGATACTGGGTTCATATCTCCTGGAGACTGTGCTGAAGACAAATTCAGGGTGCTGCATTTAAATATAGGTTAAGTGGGCACAGGCAATAATCACCTCTGATTAGTATAATCAGCTAATGAGGGGCCTCATAAATAGAGACATAAAATAGAGACTTCTTAATAATTATGTTAAGGGCCCAAATCCCTCTCAGTTCAGCATTCAGAGGGCAAACAGGGAGAGAAAGCACCAGGCAATGGCAACAGCTGTGGTATCACCTCGGCATGAAGCACAGAGGAAGAAGGGGCAAGTCAGTGAAGAGTTACTGCCCATCAGCTGCAAGTGAATCATTAATAGTTCACAGTTATTACTAATTAGCACACTAATTAGCATTAAATCCACATTGATAAACTTGGATATTTCCTATTAATACTGCTGCTGAGCTGTATTCATACAAGGCAGTAACACTTTAAAGCTTCTCTCTGGTAGTTGCTTGTTCTTAATTACTTGATCCCATATGTAGCAACTGGAAATTCTGCACACCAACTATTCCTTGCACTGAGAATTTTCCATTTTTCTCAGAGCAAATGCCATGCTAATAGTGTCATCTGATGGAGTTTTCAGCATCACAGGTTAGAGCAGCAATGTCTGACTCCAAAACAAGAAGCAATGTTCTGGGAAAATAAGGCAGAGGGAAAGACATCATTGTCACCTCATCTTCCTCCCTGAGATATATCTCAGGGTCTTGCATGTGTGGGTGACAAAGGGCACATGTTGAGAGGGCCTAGCAGGCTGTCCTGGGATAGGAGCTGCCTCCATCCGTGCCTTCCCGTCTGCCTCCCACCTCCTGACATTTAGCTCTTTTGCTTTGCTTGGACTGGTCTGCAGCCAGAGGGCTCCCAACTACATCCTAATCTCTTTTGGAAACTGGGTAACTGGGTCGGAGAGTGGCATTAGGGTGGCTGTGACCTACAAGCACAATGTATTGGCAGCTCCCACGGCCCCACTTGCCCCTTGTGCAGCCTCACAAATAAGACCTGCCTGCAAAACCCCATGGCAACCTCTCCTTCCTGCAAGACCCCTGCTGAGAGAAGCTATCACCTGTTTTGGCTTTGCAAGGAGAGTATAAACTTCCATTCCTAGACAAGGTGACCAGTGTAGTCCTTTACCAGCTCTGAAGCAAGAAGACATTAAAATCCAGACTATTGAAGATCATTGAAGGACCCAGAAGAAAGCAGCCAGAGCATTTGTGTTTGGAAGACTGTAGAGTTGACAGTCCTTCTACTACACCCTGATTGGCAAAGACTGAAAAAAACAATAGTCATCTCTCTATGTGTCTGATACTTGGCAAACTCACTCATCACAAATAGTTGCAGGTACTTCACCCCCAAGGAAAGACCAGGTGTCATTTGACAGGCAGGCAGATTATAAATGTCAAGCAGTAGCTTCTTAAGCACAAGCTATGCAGGTGCTTTTTTAGAAGGGCTGAGCAGCCTGATTGTCTTGAGGGACCACTGACAACCCAACCCAGACAATATAAAGGACCAGAGCCTGCAGCACAGACCCCAGGACACAGCTCTCCAAACACCTCAAGATACAACAGAAAGAAAATGTCTGTCCTTGATTCCAAGGGCATGAAAATAATCAGGGTTCTCGGGTGACTTTCACCATTTTCCTCTACCTTACTTAAAACTCAGAAACCCTCTAAATAAGTGGCCTGATATTCAACAGAGATTTTACCCTGGGAGCAGGACGGACTAAAAGCATTACTTGTTGCTGATGCTGTTCCACTGTGCTCATGCCTAAACACAAGCAAGTTAAAACACAAGCCTGCAAGGCTGTATCACTGTCATTTACCACTAAAGGATTCTGAAACATACAAAAAAAATATCCAGAACTGCATTGGATGTTACTGCAATCTCTACTCACAGCAATACACATGGTTTTTCTGGGCACAAGGTAGGTACTGAATACCATCAATGAACTGGCCATGATGCTAACAATGGCTATTATGTGACAGATCTTGTCTACAAGCAGTGTTGCAAAAAGACAGCCGCAGTAAGTGGAAACAACCCCTTGACTGGCCCAGTGAATTCAGTTTCTGTTATGCAGCTCTAAGTGACTTGATGACATGTTGTGTGCCTATGGGAAATGAATCTGCAAGATAGCTGGAATTTCCTCATCTCAACAGCAGTATCTCAGTTTTGGTCACGGCTTGTGAATGAGAGACTGGAGAGAGAAGTTGTCTTAATGAACTAGTTATGAACCCTGGGAGACATTTTGCAGAAGCAATGGATTCTTTTCCTTTGGACAGCTTGTATCTTTTTGTGGTCCAAATACAGTGGTGACCATGTGGACAGTTAAGCACTAGTGTCCCTGTCATCTGGACCCCAAGACTCTGCATTGCACCCCTGACTGTTTTAGCACCAGATCCTGCCGGTCCTTTCCACATAAAGAAAGCCTGCCCTGTTACTCCACAGACCATTCATCTTCTGTGGGCAACCAAATTAACTCCAAGAGCTTTTGGGTTGTGTTTTTTTTTTTTTTTCCTTTGGTTGTTTGGTTTGGTGGAGAATATAATAAAAATGGTTGGTTTGCACTTACCAATTTTTGTCAAGCTGCAGTTTCTTATGGCTGTCATCCATCTTTGTACCCAATTTTTGCATACTTCTCAGAGCACTGCAAACTGCTGTTTAGAAAAATTCTGCCTTACTACAAATTTCTTTTCATTAAAGACTGCCCTGTTTAAGAATATCACTGCTGTTATGGTAACATCTTCTAGTTGACCTGATTTTTCATCCTCTCCTTGTCCATCTCATACATCTGCCTATCTGCCTGTCCTTAACGTGGTGGTGGTGCTGGTTTGCAGAATAACAAGTCATTGCAGCTGAGGGAAAACAAGAGAGAGACCCTAAAAATAAATTAAAGAGAAGTGCATTGTTTCCTGTAGAGCTCCTGCCCTTTCACTTGCAGAACTTCAGCTGACCTGCTTTAGACAGCGCTTGCACAAAGCGCTACAAACCCAGCACTCACTGCAGGTTTGCTGCCCTGTCATCATCTCCCTCAGTGAATTCAGACACCAGGCAGTAGTGCGTACGCAGCGCAGATAGTGTCACTAGCGTAGCAACCGGTGAGTGAATCATAATGAAACTATGAAGAGCAAAGATGTCACAAGCTGCAGGAGAAGCTTGCTTTTCAGCTGAGCGTTTCATCTACAGGAGAGTGCTCAAGTTAAGGATGCCGATGAGAGAATTAACTTGTGCCCTAGTCATTTAATCTGGGTTGTTGGGTTTTCTTATGCAGTTATTTACTGGTTCTGTTGCTATGGGAAATATGAATACTCGCCATGACAACTGCAGCAGAGCGTGGCACACAATCCACTTCACACAGAGCATCTTCTTAAGGAACTGCTCCCATTCATGCATTGCACAAAATTCTGTGTTCTTGAGAGCAATTCAATGTGGGGTTTTCAGGCACAGTGACTAATTCTTCCACATTTTATGGTGGGATAGTGCCTAGTGTCTAATATTTTTGATTACTCAGTCCTTCCATGGCCCTTTAAGTACTATACCTGACAGTACTCTGCAAAAGTAATCCTTACCAAAAAATGCTCTGCTTATTTTACAGATGAGCAATTCAGGCAAAACAATCCACAGCACAGAACTATCAGGATAGGCGTTTGCATTTGTGTCACTCAGGCTGATGCATTAGGGTAAAGGAGCATGGCTCTCATTACAGCAGAGTGGGATGACCCCATGAACTCTACTGCCAAAATCTGTGCCATCAGGGCAGAGCCTTTGCTGGAGAAAGCTTAAGCAATCTCAGTGCATCCACACCTCTGATTAAACAGAATTAACATATCATAGTGCTCTCACTTGACCCCTGGTTTGTGGTGTGCTTAGGTGACTGCAGGTTCATTACTGCTGGCTGCTGTGGGCAGGCTTGGGGCTGGAGGGCTGGCCCCATGCAGTCAACAGGATGCAGGGAAAGACTTACATGCCCTAGCACATTTTATTCTAGAAGATGCTTCTGGAAATGTCCTTCCCCACTCACTTGGAGGGGCTATGCATGCTGCCACTGAGTTGTGCACACTGAAATAAAGCATGTATTGTTCCTGCTTTGTTTATCCTGGTCAACCCCTCTAAACACCTTGCCACTCCACACCTCACTTTGGCAGATAGGCTTCCTCATGCCAGTTTATGTGCCTCTCACTCTGGTAGAGACCCTCTGCTCCCCATCAGGCATGGGCTCCACAAATGAACACTACAGTTTGATGGCTGGCTCACACTTACTTTACAACATGGACTCATGCTCTGCCTTGGCCATTAGTGATGACCAGAGTTTTCTGAAATTATTAGCTTTAGGATTATTTCTGGAGAGGACAAATTACCCCCAGCAAATTGTGATCAAGGGTTACGAGTAACCAGGAACACAAAACATGTGCTCAAGAGTATGTATGGGGCTGAGAAAACCATTAGCAACCCAGGCAACAATCATTCTGGCTATTTACCTCTTCACCTTGCCAGACATGTTCCAAGTGCGTGATAAGTGACATCCCTCCTTTATCACAAGGATTAGCCTAGAGGGAAATTCTCTCTCTTAGTTACCAACATTAACCATGTTGCTTTTGGCACTGGATCTGTTTCCCTACTTTAAAAAACAGCATTGACAACTTTTTTTCCACTGTTTAATTTATGTAGTCACAGTAATTAAATATGAATCTTGCTTGACATATTGAAGATTTATCATCAGTGAAGCAGTCTTCTGCACATTTCCATAATTGCTGCTGTTCAGAACAAAATAGTTATGCACTGAAAGACTGACAATTTTCTCCCTTTTGGTTAGGTTCTCATTTGTTTGCCCTTTTAGCAGTGTTGTACAGTCGTTTCATTTCATAATTAAATTATTTTCCATTCACATATGGAAACAATAGTTTACTTTCCAACTTTTTTGTTGTTGTTGTTGATGATTGCATTTTACATTGTTTCTGAAGATGTGGGATCCAATATGTGTTGCATGAAGCCAAGGTGTCCTTTAACACCGTTGTGTGCTGCCCTGGCCAAGTGACAGGCAAATATAAGTGACATAGGTATTTGATCCTAATATAGTGGCTTTGATGGCCAGGAAAGAGTTTTGCCTGATTGGTGGCTTTAACCCTTCATGCTTCTGTGAGTGGTAGATTTTGCAAAGAATAAACTGACTTCAGGCCTTAGTTCAGAGAGGAATGTTGGGCTTTTTTTCATCTCCATGGTATGCATTTTTACATCACAATCAGCTACACATCACTGTGTGTTTTCTCAGAAAGAACAAAGAGCTGCTTTCCCTGAACAGATCAGTTTTGCAATAAAGAGGAAAGGACAAGTAATTTTTGGGATGCTTAAGGCCTGGCATCAGTAGCCTGTGTGATCACCATGTCTGAGAAAGTGCTTGGGTGAAGTGCTCCTCATCCCACTCCCTAAGCAGGTGGCTGGATAGGTGTTGCTCGTCCCTCAATCATGCTGTTGCACAAGCTATTGTAATGGTCTCTGCATAGCTGTTCACACATTTGTATTTGCTCAGAAGTCTTTCTGACTTGTCCCCAGTTTGGTAAATAAATGCGTACTCTGTTGTGAACAAAACCTTATCAGATTGAGTGAGCCTTTTGAGGATGTTTGAGGTAGAAGAACTAGTACAAAAATCTGCAGACAGGCTGAAATACTTCAACTGATAAGCAGCCCAAATGATTTTTTTCACTGACAACCAGGATTTCAATCTAGGGGCTGAGTTACCTTAGCTCCCTATTAAAGATGACAAAGGATCAGACTGTTCCTACTACATGAGTCTCTTGTAACTCCTCAGCAAGCCTAGCTGTTTGTGTCTCAGCACCCTTCCATTTCTCTGTGCTCCTAGGTGAGCCCCAGCATGGGTGTTACTGCCACTCCTCTGCACATCTAGTGGATGGTGCTGAGAGCCCAGGTCCCTCCAGGGACAGTTATGGGGCCAAAAGGGATTAAAAGCATGACCGTTATGTTAGTAGAAAGAAAGGAGATTTGCCCAGCCCTGATTAAGCACAAGCTTTCAGCTGCCTGCCTATGCATGCCCAGGACGCATGGCTGGTGCCTGGGCTGGAGCAAGAAACCTCGCAATTCAGCCAGACCTGTAACTCCTGCTTTCCTGGCAGTATGTGTCTCATGCAGCTTCTGCCCTTGCCATCACACATCTCAAGGTTTCATCACAGCCACAGAAAGCGCATCTCTAAATTTCGTAGAAGTCAGATCGGTCCTCTCCTATGAGAAACAGCTTTTGGCACAGATTGGTGACTGTGACATTATCACTTTTTTAATGTTCAGACTTTGGTACGCAAAGTTGGGTCTCATCCTGCATGATGGGCAAGCCTCAACCTTTCAGAAGGTCTCCTCTAAAAGAAGGACCTACAGCTTGAAGGGCTGAACCAACTGGTTTAGTAATTTCCTGCTTACCACAGGCAAAATCCACTGTGCATGTGGACATCAGGCACTTTTGCTATCACTGATCAAAACACACCAAGGCCAGAAAGCAGTGAAATGATCTTTGGGGAAGGTGTCTTCCTCCACTCTCTGTAAGGACACTGGAGATCTTCCAGTGCATGGTCAACATTCATCTGTGTGTTTCTATTTCAGGTCTTGGCTGCTGAGGCTGACTGGAGCAGCTGATTGGCTTACCTACTGTCTTGCCAGGATCAGGGCTTGAATGAGGGCAAGCCGGCTGTGACCCAACCCAGATAAGGTTGTGCTGACAGGCTGGAGAAGAGAGGAAGCTGAGAGAATCTCTGTCCACTGGGAGGACAGTTTGCTTTTAATCATTCACACTTTCAGACTTGGGGACCTTAGTGGACTGGCTTCCGCTCTGTCAATTATAAGAACAACTAAGGACGTCCTGCTTGCTTTTTAAGGGCACTGTTTTCTGAATCAGAAGGTGGAGCCCATTCTTTTGAGTGAGAGTCTTTCCTATGCCAAATCATCTTAAGAGTGGACTTCAAATGTCTGGGCCACTCTCATAACTATGTCTATATCAGGAGGGATGCAAGCTTTCCCTTGACCAGGCTGCAGCAGTGGTTTGAATGCACAACTTCCCATCTTGACAAAGGCTGCAACATTGAGAGATTACACAATAAAGAAAGATAAGAAGCAAAAGCATTTGCAACCGGTGCACTGGGTGCTGGAATCATCCAAAGGACAGACTTTATCCTGAGGCTGACTGGCAGAGCCTAGGCAACTAAGATAGAGCTTATTAGTCATCCTTGAAAGAACCGTTTTCTCCTTTATATAGCATTTCTGCGGCTCACAACTGCTAAGGGACTTCATGGCTTTTACCTTCTTCAAATGAACATTTTGACTCTTCTACAGACAAGAGCCCAGATGCGATACTAGAAACAAACAGTGAATTTTTGGCAAAGCAAAACTGCTTGGGTGGGGCTCACTGCCACCTTGTGATGGCTAATTTGAGCATCACCTCTAAGACTGAGAAGAGTTGCCTCAGAGGGCTTTGTGGAATACTGATGGGTAAAGGTGAGGCATTAAACTGTTCAGAGGCCTGACACTTGTAAAAATGAAGCTGAAAGACGAGGTGGTATTTTCTGGATTACAAAATGGGCTTTGCCTACACTTCCCAGAGGGAGTCAAAAGGCACCCCCTTCCTTCACAGAATCTGGAAGGGAGACAACTCACGTTTCCTGAAGGTCCTCTCAGAATGGTAGTAGAAGGGACCTTTTCTCCTGTGTCCTCATAAAACACGTACCGGGCAAAATTGTAAAGGGAATGAGGCCTTTGTAAATATCAATCCTCTTCTCTAAGGAGTGCAGAGGCAATAACTGTGTGCTATGAAGAAGCATGGTCTTTTAGGCTAGCCTGCATGCTGGGGCACTGGATTGAATTTTTCAAGACTGCAGGCCTGAGTTGTATTTTTAAAGCATCTTGGAATGTATAACTGAGATTTCCAGCCAGGCGTATGACTGTGTTCTGTGTGCAATTTACAAATGGGAGAAATTAGAGCCATATCCTCCGACTGAACAAAAAGACAGAAGAAATCTTCAGGCAGAATTCTCTTCTCGGGTCTACCCACGCCACACACAGTGATGGCGAAGAAAGGCATCTTCTGTGCTGCTTGCAGAGAGAGTGCAGCATGAAAATAGATGCCCAAAGCACATCTTAGAAGAATATATTTAGCCTGTGTTTTAGACTGAGAAGTGATCTTGTAAAATAGTTTTCTTGCCAGCATTATTTTAGCAGACAAGGAGGAAAATCTTATCCTACTTACTATTATAGATGATCTGGTTAAAGTGGGGATGAAGGAGTAGCTTTAGCTGTGCATTGATAAGAAGCACCATGATGTTTAGTATACTCAGGCTTGTAGCTCTTCATTTCAAGTTCTGCAGTCAGTAAGTGAAATAGAGCTTTCAGTCTTTGCAGGAAAAGCAACATGTAAAGATTGGGAGTTTGAAGCTTGTTCAGTCAGTTTATCATTTGGAAATCTGCCAATCTGCAGTGAAAGGTGATACATAAAACTTTAGAGGGCTGATTGTTTTGTTTGAGGGAACTATGCAAGTGTGTGAATCACTGCATACAAGAGAGCTCTGGAGATCAGTCTCAAGGAGAGAGGGCAGAGAGCCCCGAGGCTCTTGCCAGCAGATACACTGATTGCAGCACATTGTTTTCAGCCCTGCCAGGACATTGGTCCATGGCCAGCAATATCTTACATCATTCCTTCTGTACCACACTAATGTTACCTGTTGTTACCACCATGCCAAATGGATTTCTGTTCTCACTCTTTATCCTTAAAGAATGGCCATCTAGATGTTGCCACAGCACCACGAGTTTGCCAAGTATGTCGTGTTCTGCTAATACAGGAACATTTTTCAGGCACTGTCAAAATTGATCAATATCCTTCAATCTGGGACACAATCAGCCTAGACTGAGAAATCTAACATAGGCAGTCTTGAACATCCTGTCATTATCCTTCTCTAAAAGCACAAGATGAGACCTAAATGCATCAGCTGAAAATGAAAAAGTACAGAGGCTACTAGAGCAAATATCATTTACTCAGAAGAGAGCCTACATTTTTCCAATTATTTGATCACAACTATTCCAGAATCAAACTAACAGACCCAATCTTGAAGTCAGTATGTAGAAAAATACCTTCACACTGTAAAGACAACACTGAGCAAAGTGCTTTGTTGCAAAAGTACTCAGAATTCAATGTGCTATTAATATTTATACTGAAATAGCTCTTTAGCTACTCTTGTATGGAGAAGCCCTTATTAACCCACCGTGACGGTGGGAGACACTATTTATTTGCCCAGGGAGGTGGTGGAGTCACCGTCCCTGGAGGTGTTCAAGAAAAGACTGGACGAGGTGGGGCACTTAGTGCCATAGTCTAGTTGATTGGATAGGGCTGTGTGCTAGGTTGGACTGGATGATCTTGGAGGTCTCTTCCAACCTGGTTGATTCTATGATACCATGATTCTAAGAGTCACCTCTGTCCTCTATAAAATTCTTCTTTTGGAGTTCACTAGAAATAAGAAATTCTGTCTCTACAGTTAATAGAAGTTACCCAGTCTCTTTACCCATAGATGAAGGGCAGTGAAAAGGGGTTTAGGGCGATTAGTGATAGAATTTAGCAGCCTTATGACACTTATCAAGGATCACATTATTATTAATAATTAAAAAAATGTGTCATTCTTGCTGTCATGTGCCAGTTGCAGATAGATGAAATACAGGTGAAGTTTAGTTAAAAATAAAAAAGTGCCTCAGTGTGTTTTTGCTTCCATTACTAACACACTTAGTAAGTTGAGCCAAATGACTGCTTTTTGTTCAAACAGTTCAGACTTTGCAGTCACTGCATAGTTACATTCATTTATTTTATTAGTCGCTTTCCAGGTAGAAATGCAATAACTGAAAATGTTCTTCAATCTGAAGTTCAACCCAGTATCCTCAATTCATACCCACTATCCTCAATTCATACCCGCAGCCCTTTGATTATACGAGTGCAATCTTAAATCTCTACTTCACACAAGCATAAAGCTAAGAAGATAATGGCAGTGCTACTGCTCAATGTGTTTCAAGCTCTTCCCATTTTATATAACCCAGCAGCACAAGTAGGCTTTTCTTCCATTGATAATAGCTCCAGGTGTGGCACAGCCATACCTATGACTAACACATTCAACAAGAACATTCACAAAATATATCGGTCAGGAGGGCAATCAAGCACACAGCACCAGCCTACACCACCTCTGGATTTAAGCATCTATGGGACACAGTCATCTGCTTGCAATAAAGGAAGACTGGCCTCAACTACCATAGCTATCACAATGAACAAGAAAAAGCTACCTCTGCATTCTAGGCTTGGAAGAGAGTAATCTCTGAATAAGAGAAGTTGAGCTGTTGGAATAGTCTGGATTTGGATCTGCACTTGTTTGGGTCAGCCTCACAGCAGTTCTGAATGTCTTATTTTGCCCTTCTCTTTCCTCACATGCTTTGCTATGTTTCATACTCATTTGATAATGCTTCTACTTTTCTTATGACAGGCATTTTTGTCACTGACAAAGTGCACTTTTGCAAAGACACAGGAAGAAAAATTGTAATTGTTATATTAAAAATATAATGGTTCCCCATGGCAATCACTTGTGTTACCTTAAGTGGGGTCATAGGCACTGGCAGAAAAGAAGCATCACTGGCAATTTAAAAACTCCAGTGGAGCAGGGAACATCATTTCCTCTGGCAACAGAGGAATAGGGTGAGATTTTGCCTGATGAAATGGTTTGGTTTGCCTGTTTCTCTAAACATACTATTATGCCCAAACGAGCTGGCAATTATATTTTTATTGCCTGCTACATGTATTGCTCAAAAGTTGTTGTCTTCAATCACTGAGTACTACCCTGGCTACCAACCCAGAGAATACCGTACCAGAGCTAGCCCAGAAACTTTTGCTGTGTAGCATCCCCTTCTCAACACCAGGAGCCCAGCTTTTCATTGAAACTGGATCACCGTCACGCCAAGAGCACTAGAGCCACATTTTCTACCATATTGCCAGGTCTCTGGGGTTCTCCATCTCCATGTGCCTGATGAGTCAAGCCTGCTCCCCACCTCCTCTGAGGAGAACGATTGCACTGGGGAAATCTTGCCCGCCTGAGCAGCCCTGCTCAGGTATTGACTTAGCCACAGGCAGGAGTCCCTGCCAAAGGTGGCACTTCCCTTACTCCATCCCCTGAGCCGATTCTCAAATCTGGCACACTTTGGCTGACACCTAGGACTGCCACAAACTGTGGCACAGCATCCTCTGTACAGAGTGGCAGTTTGCTCTATGTCAGAAAGCCATCTACGGACATTTAAAGCACTGTGTGGTGGCACTGCACCATGTGTGCTGCAGCCCAGCTGCTCTCTCTGGCCTGCCCACTGCCGTACCCAGAAGAGTTTCTATCCAGTAACTGAGTAGGATTTCTTCACCTGTGTCAAAAAGCAGTCAAAGAATTTGTGCACAAAAGGCATCAGAGTGAAACATCAGGGTGAGGGACTCTGAACAAATCACCACATGAGCTATGAGGTGTAAGCAAATGACTGCTAGCTTGCTACCAAACAGAACCTGCTGATAGGCAGACCTTCCTTTGCAGGACCACTTCATCTCTAGGATGAATCTCTCTCCTCCACAAGGAACACTTACTTCCTAGGTGGCAAAATAAACATCAGGCAGACATCGATGATGCATGTGGATTGCTTACCAGACAGTGAAGGACAGAAATACCCACAGGAAGTTCATAAACACTGCTGTTTATGTGAACGAAGAACACAAGTCAGAGAAGACTTTGTGGTGCTGCTGCAGAGAGATTCCTGTCTATCAGATGGCTTTGTTAAAGTCAGTTTTGCACTGGGAACAGCCACTGGCAGAATGAAAGCCTACACTTTGCTTCTTAATCTTCTCAGCGCATCTAGTTAGCCAAAGTTTAATTAAAATTAATACTAGATTGATTCATGATTCAAGAATAAAGAAGGACATGCAAAATAAGGGCAGCTTCCAGACCCAGAAGATTTTCTCTTGGTTTTGCTGTCCAAAATTTCTTTTGAAGCCTCCAAACCTCTCTTACTTCTTTGGGTTGGAATATGGAGGCAGGATGGCTACTGAAATGCCTTGGGAAATAATACTTAGTAATGCACAAACCCGAATCAGTAAGTCCTCTCAGCTCCTTTGAGATGTGGGTTAGCCAGTTGAGCCAGAAATTATGCAATCCCACTGCAACGCTGCCCAAACCCAGCATCAAGGGAGGTGGCCATTTGTGCCTGTGCAATGTGGGGAAGTGTCCATTCTGAATCAAACTGAAAAACTCTCTCTCAGCACTTCAGGGTTGTGTGTGGGTTATGACTGTGCACAATACAACAGCTTCTGCACAGCTCTAGGAGCAGGTGAAACAAGCATGGCAACCACACTGCAAGGGGCCTTGTACCATGAGTTGTACAAGTCAGACCCAAACGACACCACCACCCTCTCCATTCCACATCTGTAAATGACAATACCACAAGCAGATGGCACAGCTACAGGCCTAAAACATAGAATCATAGAACAGTTTAGGTTGGAAGGGACCTCAAAGATCATCTAGTTCCAACCCCCTGCCATAGGCAGGGACATCTCCCACTAGAACAGGTCACTCAAGGCCTCATCCAGCCTGGCCTTGAACACTTCCACGGATGGAGCATCCACAACCTCCCTGGGCAACCTGTGCCAGTGTTTCACCACTCTCACTGTAAAAAACTTCTTCCTAACATCTAGTTTAAATCTCCCCTCTGCCAGTTTAAACCCATTACTCCTCATCCAGTCATTACAAGACCTTGTAAATAGTCCCTCCCCAGCCCTCCTATAGGCCTCCTTCAGATACTGGAAGGCTACTACTAAGGTCTCCTCAAAGCCTTCTCTTCTCCAGGCTGAAGAGCCCCAACTCTTGTAGCCTGTCCTCACAGCAGAGCTGCTCCAGCCCTCTGATCATCTTTGTAGCCCTCCTCTGGACTTGCTTCAATGGTTCAATGCCCTTCTCGTGTTGGGGGCTCCAGAACTGCACACAGGACTCCAGATGTGGTCTGATGAGAATGGAGTAAAGGGGCAGAATGCCCTCCCTTGCCCTGCTGGCCACACTGCTCTTGCTGCAGCCCAGCACACGGTTGCTGTCTGGGCTGCACTCACACTGCAGGTTCATGTTGAGCTTTTTGTCAGCCTAGACCCTCAGGTCCTTTTCCTCAGGGCTGCTCTCAGCCATTATTCGCCACCCAGCCTGGAGTTGTGCTTGGGATTGCACCAACCTAGGTGCAGGACCTTACACTTGACCTTCACTGCTCTCTTCCCACCTGTTTTTCTAACTGTGCAGACCCAAGCTGATGGCTGCTGTTTACCAATGTTAAAACATAAATCCTCCATTCAAGCTAGATGAGGCTGATGGGCATCCAAGTATACCAGCTCTACACACATATAGAACTTAAGCTGGTTCTACCAACCAGCAAAAGTCGTGGTCTGAATAATTCATTTAACTAGACCACAGTGCAACTCTACTGTGACATGGAATTCAAGCCAAAATGAATAATGTTTTGAAGGGCCCGTGTGACATGGGGATTTGGGTTCCAGTCACTCTGCAACTCACAAGGGGCTGCATTCATTAGAGAGCTGGGACATATGCTCTCCTGAGGAAAGAAAACGGGCACTTTTTGGAAGTGTCACACTTCCTTTCCCGAGCACGCTGAGATACAGCCAGAGAAAGTCTTACTGACAAGGAACATTATGACTGTGTTGAATAACTGTCTAGCCAATAGCCCCTCCATAAACAGATATTCAGGTATGTCCTGTTTGCACCTAACACCAACTAATTGCAACATGACTATAAGATCACCAGGACATGTGAGGAAGTGATTATGAACACAGAGCTTCCTAAGAAGCAAGGGCTGTCCCACTTTTCACAAGGATGTTGGAGAAAAGAAATCTCTGTGGAGCTCTAATGGGCTACAGGGGTGAGCTGACAATAAGCACTCTTTAATTAAGCTCTTTGAGAAAGTCAGGCTCCCACCGGGCTTGTTGTGAGAGCAGCAAAGCTCTTGATTTATAGCAATTCAATGCCCAAGCTTCCTAATACTGATGTAGGACACCAAATCACCAAGACCTCTTCAGTATAATTAAAGGCAGGATGTGCTTCTGGTTGGCTTATCGCAGCTCTGAACTGGAATGCAGTCAGGTGTATGCTTGAAGTGCCTCTTTTCTGCTTTTAAGTGGAGAAAATAATTAAGTGCACAGGCATGCAGGGGTTAATTAGGTATGGCTTAGTCTTCAGAAATGCTAAGCAAATTTCAACTCGCTTCTGGTGCTCTTTATCTTTGAAAAATCAGGCCAAACAGCATTATATTTCTTTGCAGCACTTCTAAAGGCTAACATTGCTTCTATAACCTAAATCTATCAGGCCTCTGGGTGTTAATGCAGCATGTAGGATGTCTGGATTAACTCTTGCCTCAACTAGTGCTCAGGCACACAGTGAGTGTTAGACCAGTGACACACCACCTGCTGTGTGGCATGTGACCACTGGCCACTCTCTGATGTCTTGCATTGAGGTGCTGCCAGTGTCCACGGCTGAGTGCACCTTCAAGTTAGGCACTAACATTTTAGAAAGTCAGTCTGCCTGGGCTTGGAACTGCTCTGCACATGAAGTTCTGTTCTGATCTTTGACGAACAGCCATGATCTGTGCAAACTGAATTCTCCTAACTTCACTTTTGAGCCATTGACTCTCATCGTGCTTTCATCTGCAAATCAGGAGAACTCCCAACTAGTAAGCAGGTGTATTAGCTCCCAGGCTGCAGTCAAGTTAGCCCTAAACCTTATTTTTTTTTTAAATCAGCCTGGTGGAAGTCTTTGAGTCCTTCACCAAGAAACGCATTTTCATCTTAGTCCTCTGTAGCTTTTCATCATCCTTCTTGCACCAAAGGAGGGCTTGCGTCACCATTGTCATGAGCACCAAGTAACATAAGTAACACTACTTAACATCCCTGATCGTATTTCTCCTAACTACAGCACTGTGGCTATTTAACCATGACTCTTAAAGTCTTGTTCAGAGCCATTGCTTTCAATTCTGTGAGCCTGTTTTCCCATCTTTGTCCTTTGAAGCATGACTCTCTATTAGTCCATAGTGAAACAAAAGCTCTGTGCTTGCCACAGGTAGTTATTTCCTTTGTATTACCTTACAGGGCTAAATAAAACCAAGAGAAAAATAACTGCACAATTTAAGTCACCATTGTTCTTACTTTTTCCATCAGAAAAAAACTATGTCAGTCTTTGGGAAAAAAAATAAATAATTTTTCAGCTTTAATGCAGAAATACCATAGGAAAGAAAATCCCAACAATGAAATTATCTGAGATACTCTTCTGTGAAAGGCCATCTGAGGCCTTTGTCCCCAAAATCCTCCCAAAATAGGTTCCCCACAGCAGGTACGTTGCTCTTTTACTCAGGATTGAATTTCAGTCACTGTGCATATCAGATGAATAAGATTTGGTTCAATGAAAGAGTCTGAAGGGGGAATTTTTCAAGCTGTGTGATGTGCAAAACCACCCAACCCATCAAGAAGAAAGGCATGGAAGAAAAAAAACACAATAGAGAAACCAAAAGTATAAAAGAGTAATAAAGACATCCTTCGGGACAAGGCAATGGAACACGTGTGGGTGGAAAAGCACACAGGAGAGATATGGAAAGTATTCAAAGAGAAATTACTGTATGCCCAATGGTTATGTGTGCCATTGAGCTATAAATACTTCAGGACTGGAGACAAGGATGAAATTTATACAAGGAGGTGGAAAAAGTCATCCAATGCGAGGAAAAGTTCTCTAAAAGCATGGGAAAAGTGAATAACTTGAGGATGGAGAACGGGGAGGGAAGACAGATGAGTTAATGATGTAAAGAGAGCAGGCTGAAAGACGCATTTGCTTCTACGTATGGATCTCTGTGTGTTTACTGAAATTGTGCTGTTAGCAATCCTGGTGTCAACCATAAAGGAGGGTATTTCAGAAGCAGGTTGTACCACAAGGCTTAGTATGGCCCTTTGGAACCACCTTGTTAAACCTCCTGGTCATCCTGTCTTTCTCCCCTCAGTTGCTGGATCCACCCACTGCCTCCCACATCATCTTACGCTTGACACTGCCACAAGTCCTGGCTGCTTTTCTGTTCAGCATCAAAAGGGCCCAGCACCTCTGTTCCTCTGCCCTAAAACCAAGCAGGGCTACGGATGAGAGCACCTGTGCCAAGGCTGGCTGTTTAGAGCCCCACGGCTGATGCAGAGTCATTTTGGTTTGCCAGCAGCATGCCTACCTATTGACACTTATAACTGGGAATTTCACATCCCCTGGGGATGGATGTGAGTATACAAAGAAAATGCTGCAAATCCTGTAACTACCGCTGCACACTGAGAACCACCTACAGGACCTATGCCCAGAGGTGAGAGCAACATCCAGCGAGGGTAATTATGCATTACTTTATAGAATTTAGGTTCCTCAGGGCAGGAATCATCTCACTCAGCTTCAGTTATTTCAGAGCACAGTGCTTACTGCCTGCTAATTGTGTGGGCTCATTTCTAGAAACAGTGGAGGAAGAGAGGCTCCTTCAAAGACTCCAGCTCCAAGTCTCTGATGAAGATTGCATGGAAGGGCCCGTTTCTCACTGGGGACAAGTAGCTTGTTGGGCAGAGCATGAGTGGCTGTCAGGTGACTTCAAACTCATTGCAGACAAGTCTCTTTTCCGTAACAGAAATGGCTGCACTGCTGTAAAGTTTTAGGAATGGAGATCAAGAGCTGAGAAGGAATATTTTAAGTATAGGGTTGAAATGTGCCTTCAAAACACCCTCTGATCTACCACGAGATCACTGACACCCGGTGCCAGTTCATCCCAACGGGAGACACTTTACCACTGCTATCATTTCACAATGGGCCAAGCACATTTGCTTTCTTTTTAATGATATAGCCTCAGTTGAGCGAAACTGTTCCTCGTGCAGGAGGAAGACAAGTCATACAGGCACTGTGTGAGAAGTGGGCACCTGAAAGGTGGGCAGGACTGTTCGGTCTCTCCTCTGTCCTACTTGCTTTGCCATAATTACATAAGCAGCATTTGCCTTGCTCCTACTTTCTCGCTTCCTTTGCTTGTTTTCCCATTTTTAGGACACACTTTTACTGGAGTTCCACTGACCTCTTTTGCAAGAGAGGGTAAGGTATTTTCTGACTAAAGCCTCTTATCTTTAATAACCCAGCACATTTACTGCCCAAGTCAATAGTTAGACTTGGGAATTCTTCTAATTAGAAAAGCAACTGCTCTAATCAATAGTGAAATCTGAAAGCCCTGTGTAACAGAGAAGCAGCCATGCGGAAATCTAGACCATCTGCAAGCAAGGCAGACACCTACAACAAGTATCATACTCATTTTCTCCTTTTCATTCAGCAGTGGAAAATATGTGAACATATTGCAGGGCATCCAAACGACCCTAAACACAGTCATCTGTGACAAGTTCTGCTTTAGTTATAGTGGAATGAAAAATGGCAGCACCAGTGATATTCAGGCCTGCTAAATATCACTCTCTTCATAAAACACCTGGGTACCAGTTTGCATATTCCACAATGCTCCATCCACTCCTACCACTGTGGAAGACTGCTAGCATCAGGGCAGCTTATCTGCCTTTGCTGGGATCTTACCAAATGCAAGCTGAGGGTTTCCTAACAGGTGGCAGCTAATGCAATGGCAGAGATAGCCAAAATCCCACTACAGTCAGCCAGCATGGTGATGGATTTTCTCGTTTACCTATCACAGAGCCAGGATAATACCAAGCTATTGCATTCAGAATATAAGAAAACACATCATGTGGAGGGCAGAGCTGAAAAAGGGAACAGAAGGCACATGGTGAGGAGAGAGGAGAGAAATGGGTTAAATCTGAAGATAAAGTACAGAAAGTCCAGCTTGGTCCAGAGGTCCAAGCATAGGGACATAGTGTGTAAAAGGTGCATGTGTTGTGCTCTGTGTGCATCTTAGATATGCCTTAGGATGCCACAGGTTTGCAGTACAAATCTACTTGTGACAGACTCCAATGGAGAAAAATATGGTGCCCCAACCTTAAGCTAAGCTGTTGCCAGTGTCCTGACTGGCGAAAACGCTGAAAGCCAACAAAGGGACTGTGATGGAAAGCCTTTGCACAGGGTGGTAGCTGGTTAGCAAGCACTGAGCACCTCGTGTACCCAGCCCAGCATGATGGTGCTTGCCTGCTCAAACAGAATGGAAGATTAATCAGATGTTAAAGCCTACTATGCAGAAGATATTTTGTGTCATAAATATCCAGACTCAGAGCAGCACCTCAGCATCATATTCAAATCCCTTTCCTCTTCATGGGAGGAACAAAAACTGCTTCTCAAACAAATGGGACCAAGACTTTTGTTTTGTTACAAAGAAAAATCAACTGATGACAGCAGGCATTAAAAACAAAACAAAACCCCCAACATTTAATTACAATCTTTCTGGAGCAGCCGGGATGGCTTCAGATTATTTTACATAACTGTGTTAAATCCCCCCCTGAGAATTACTCTCCTCCTACACTCTAGGGTGCCTGAGCTTAAAAGATGGCCAGTTATTTAACAGGCTTGTGAGTAGCTTAAAAATATACCAGCACTTGCTGCAAAAGAACAATTGCAGGTGGGTTTGCATTGTTATCTCCACAGTTCCTCTAGGATGGGCAGTCTTGCAAAATGCTGGTCAGTTTTCAGCACTTTTTGCTTCTATAGCTTGGAGAAGGAAGAAATGTCCTCCTCTCTTGCATCACCTTCCTAGAAGAGGAGAAGCAATCTGGCTAGTGAATAGCTCAATATTTTTGCAACTGGAAGACATTACAAGGTTGTCTTTTCTTCTTGACTCACATTTAGTTCTTTTGATTTTGGTGTTCAAGGTATGTTTTAAATAATTTTCCTGCAAACTAGCCAAAAGGGAGTACTGACCTCAGTCATCACTTACAAACCAGCTGAGAAGGACAGAAGTTCACCACGTCCCAGGCAAGGCTAGATTACTTGCAGTCGGCATCCCTGAGCTGCAGACAGACCTTAATGTATAACAGAAGGGTAAACTGAACCTTGATGGAAAGCCAAGCTGTATGGGAAACTGCAGGGTCACGTCTGCTGCAGGGAATCCCTCGGCACTGCAGCACTGCAGATCAGGACCGGGCCTCCCTTCACACTTGGTTAGAGCTGTTCAAGAGGATGTGCCAAAACACGGATCTCTGAGCACGGAAGGGAAAAGGTACAAGCAGAGTTCAAGCTGACAGAGAGACTATGCCACAACAGCTGAAACCAACTCCAGGGCAAATGGAAGAAGAGATCAAGCCTGAGCAGCCCTGTGGTGGCCAGAGGACCAGGCATTAGATAAAACACAGCCCATTTCTTATGAAAGCACTTTGTAGAGCCTGAGATGGCAGAAGTGGGCAGCACATTGTGCTGGATCAGACAGCAGCACAGAGGACCTGATCAGCCGTGCACTGAGACCTGCATAGTGATCTCACAACATGCCAGGGTCCCTGCATCTCTGCATCCTGACCCATGCCCTGTACTGTGGGCTATGCCCAGCTCTGCACCCTCATCTCGCCCAGCCTCTTGGGGCTGTGAGGTAGGAAAGAACAACTCTCCTTCCCTCTCTCTCTTTCTCTGCATATGTAAAAATTTTCTTCTGAATGTAGGCAAACTCATCTAGAAAAAGGAAATTTGAGACAGCTTTCTAAGGAACTTTAGAGAGAGACTGATTTCATTTTTGTGAGGGTGTAAATTTGGGCTTGATAACCTCAGCAGAACTATTTTGCATTTACCCCATGTAACAAAGCTGGCCATTTCTGAATACAGATAGGAAATACAACAATTGATATGAAATACCTCCAGTCCTACTTTAACATGATCTGTATTTCAGAGACAGGATAAGTGCCTTCACTCTCTGCTATTAGTATAAAAACTACATGACTACCTGGTATTATTTTATGGCAGAACTGACAGGGAGCTACCAACCTCATCTTAATTGCTGGAAAGTTAAAGAGTACCAAGTTGACGAGCTTATCTTATTCACCCTCTGGGTTTGTCACTTACTCGTTCAGGGGAATAAACACATCATTTACACTTGTAAGTACATGATGTCCTTTCTTCCTCTTAAATAAGTCCCAATAGGGAGCACTGCAATTGAGCTGCCAAAAAGGAAACTTTGGAAAAAGTCAAAACACAGGATTTTAAAGCTTGAGCACATTTAAAATCTACACTGTCAGTGTGACAGATCTGTATTTTATAAATCAAGCCTCTAAGAGCTTTCTAAAATATAACGGAGCAGTCCAAACTGCTGCTGGCAGCGTAGTGACCTCAGAGGCCATAAGTGGGTATGTGATTCCATATTACAGGAGCACTGTAAAGAGCAGTCCCAAGCACCTGCCCCATGCAAGAAGAGTGTTATGGCTACAGCACCTGAGTCCACCAGGCACAGGTAGAAATCTGAAGCTGGGAAGGTATGTAGGGAAATTTTACTCCATTCTGTAATTCTTCACAAGGAATTCTAGCAGCTTTCAAAACACCAAGTCCATGTCTGAAACACAATGCCCCAAGCTATGTGTGACTCAGCCAAGATTCAGATGTGGCATGGTGATGGTCCATCTCTCAGTGTGCAGGTACAAGTGATCAGGTTGCCTTTCCGGGGAAGCCTGCAAAGGGACTGTAACCAAGGCACTGGTCCAGATCCAGAGTGCAGTGCTACCCTGTTATCCTGAGCTTGAGAGAATCATAACCCAGAACCACAGCCTCTTACCTCCATGCTCAAAGCACATACTCCAAATGCCAATTTAGGTGTTCACCTGTGATAGTTACCCAAGTATCTCCACTGCCCAGATATTAAAAGATAGGAACACAGATTCCACAGAAGGCACTGAGGCTGATCTCTGGTGGCATATAGGCTGTTTAAATAAGTGCCAAGGAGAAGAGACTTCCAAAGGATGTCCTAAAATTACCCCCAGGGGAACCAAATAATCTTTGCTCTCCCAACCAGCCTGAGATTATTTCTGTAGCATGGAAGAAGCCCACCCCATCCTCAGCAGAACCAAATGCTACACTGAAAAATGAAGTTGAAATGTTCTTGAGCACAAGGCGATTAGTGGAGGGTTGGGCTCTCAGCAAGTGCGACATCCACTGAAAATAAAAGATATTTAAGGTTTATGTAACTTAAACATTGCTGCTGTTCAATGAACTGTAGAAATGAAAGAGTAAAAAACCCACAAACATGCATCAAGCCATCTGTGCCTCTTGTCTGTTCAGCGTGGGGTAGTCTTAACAAAGAAAGATTAATGTGTGGAAATGGAAAGAACCATATAGAGAAAAATGCAAATAAGGATCAAGACTGCAGAGACAGAACAGGGGTAGAGTTATAACTCAGAGCAGCTTTTCCATCATCTGCCAGGAATCAACTTTCGTGTCCACTAAACCTTTCCAGCTGTGAGCAGAGAATTAAGGAAGGCCAGAGAGGAAGAGAGCGTGTTCTGCACAGAAGAGTTGCACCTCACGGGCTGAAAACACCTCAGGGCTGGGTTACTGCAAACATTACGAGGGATGCAGAGGAAGGGTCAGAGAAACAGCAGGGACAGGAAAAACTTCACTTGCTCAGAGCTTGAGCCTCACAGAAAGGTAAACAGCAGAAACAACCCACAGGTAGCACCTGTGCACTGTGGGGCAGAAGGATGCTCAGGACAGCCCTTTGTCAGCATGAAGCTGATGGGTCTGTGGAAATCACAGACACTGCAGGTCTGGTACTCTCTACCTCATGTATGTATATTTTCTTGCATTGATAGTCCAAGATAAATCTCATTACTCAGCCTCAAAGAACCTCTCCTGCAGTTTTTGATGGGGCACACAGAGAAGTATAAAATAATGGTTTTACTTGAAACCTAACCCAAAACTCCACAAAATCTTTTGGTTGCATTTCTCACTGAAAAGTAACATAGCCATGTGCAAATGGCACTGCTGCTCAGTCTTGTTTGTCCCTTAACCAGGGGAGCTCTGACCTCAAAAATCCCCGAGGGTTTCATAATCGATCAGGATCTGTATTTTCCAGGAGAATGCCTTATTTAAAAAGCATCTGAAAGCTGACTCTCAGCCTACCCCTTCACACCAAAAAGGCACCTTCTTTCTGTGTTTTCTTCTCCCTGCTATTTCTTCTTTTCCTTACCATTTCCTGAACTTTAATAGATATACAAATTTTCTGACTTATCCTTGTCCCACTCTGCAATCAGATCCTAGCAAAACAGTAAGTAAAATACATGGCTTACTCCATGTTTTTGTGCCCCCTGGGGAAGAGGAGTGCACAAGAAAGAAAGAAACGGGCGTGTAAGCCACACACCCACTTCTCCATCACAGGACGTGAGCAGGATGGCAGCTCTGATCTCAGAGCACAGAAATACCAACAGCCCCCTTCTGGAAAAAAAGAATTTTCCTAAATGCACAGACAAACCAAAGGCTTTGGAGAGGTTATTAATAGACCAGGGTAGCTGGGAGAAAGCTCACTGCATACACTAACAAAAAGGTGTCTAAGTACTTTGAATTTCTATTTTTAGGGAGACGTGGGCAGTTAAGTAACCACTGGCTGCTTGTGTCAGAGAAGCAGTGGCAAGTGTCCTGCCAATGGAAAACCCCAAGCCACAAAGGACTGAGGAATGAAAAAATCTCCTATAAGACTGAAACAGAGCCTTTCAGCTGCAGGAGAGACAGAGCGCAATGGAAAGCTGGGATGGACAGACAGACACACATTGCTAGGTGAAGCCCAGCCAAGGCCAGGGTAAAAGGCAGTGGTGAAATAGCAAGAATGGCATGACCCACCAGCCCAGGACAGGAGGTGGGAGAGCAGCTCTCTCATCAAAATCACAGGGGGCACTTCAGGTGGGCACCATGCAATTACTCCTATTGGGATTTAACCACAGAGCTTGTGGGTCACCAGTGCTATTCTTTCAACCAACAAATCCCACAAGAAGTCAGAGCCTCTCAGGACAGGAAGAGCATGACTCCAACAGCCCTGAGCTGCTGCACATTAGCAAAGCACTTGCATGCAGTATCCAAGGCTTTAGTGCCCCAAAAGCTGCACCAGCTCCTCTGAACATCTGCTCTGCAATGCCAACCTCATTTCAAACCTTGTTATTGCAGAACACAAAATTGAAAGCAGTGAGATACAGGAGCAGAAAAGAGAAAGTTTCTGCAGTTTCCAGTGAAATACAGATAAAACTGATCTTGATTCTTACACAGTCTAAGGAAGAGGCTGTTCAGGGCTTGCTGTGCTTACTCATCTGCAAAATGTGTGGGGTTCATGGCTCCATTGCTACATGATTTGGCAAACCTGGGGCTGAGGTGACTAAATGCCCCAACCATGTTGAAATGCTCCATGAGAATGGCTGATTTGCCCAATTTCCAGATAACATTCCTAACTTGGTGCTTCACAGAGAACAATTACATAGAAATAAGGAAGAGGTGTGGAGATAGCCTGACTCTAGAAGTCTAGCATTTAAAAGGTTGATCGCTTCCTGTGATGGCCAAAAAAAAAAAAAACTCTAGAATTTACCTTGGCCACTTCCTACTTACAAGAATGAGGAACAAAATGTATTTTAGTGCTATTTAGAGAATGTAGCTGATATTCAGGCTTGGCTTTGCTCACTTAATTAATCTGGAGTAGTGCTGCCAAGCATCTGGGGAACTGTGGAGAGGTGAGCAGCCCAAGAGCTGATGAGAATCTGATGGTCTGATCTGTGTTGCAGTCCTCTTCCATCTTTAAAAAGACCTGATCATTTTATTAGGGGCATCCAAGAGTATGCTTGTGATGCTTCTGTGTAGAATACAGGTGCTTATCTTAGTGGCATCTCCACTCATCATGAGCTCAGACTATTAAACACAAGAATGGAAACACACAAGAGCAGTCTTAGAAGTGTCTGTATGGATGAGTGGGTAGTGAACTCAAAAAGGAAGAAAGTTCAATTCCTCAGTTCATTCAAAGTGGAGATGCTTAATCCCTTCTCCTTTAGCATACTCCAAAATATGAAACAAAAATACTTAGTGAGGAACTCTCCCAGCAGATATATTAATTTTATTTTGAAGTAAACCTTCATCCCATTTGCCTCCAAAACTGGTAATACTTCACAAAGACCTGGAGACACAGGAGGTGGAATATTCCTTCAGAGCTGGGTGAGAACCATGCAGGAGTTTGGCTCCCCAGTGAGATGGAAGTTGGTGGCAGGGTAACCAGATAGATTTACTTAGGGGCACGCAGAGTCAACCAGGTTGGAAGAGACCTCCAAGATCATCCAGTCCAACCTAGCACCCAGCCCTAGCCAGTCAACTAGACCATAGCACTAAGTGCCTCATCCAGGCTTTTCTTCAACACGTACAGGGATGGTGACGCCACCACCTCCCTGGGCAGCCCATTCCAATGCCAATCACTCTCTCTGTCAAGAACTTTCTCCTAACATCCAGGCTATACCTCCCCCAGCACAACTTGAGATTGTGTCCCCTTTGTTCTGTTAGTGGTTGCCTGGGAGAAGAGACCAACCCCCACATGGCTACAACCTCTCTTCAGGTAGTTGTAGACAGCAATGAGGTCTGCCCTGAGCCTCCTCTTCTCCAGACTGCACACCCCCAGCTCCCTCAGCCTCTCCTCACAGGGCTGTGCTCCAGGCCCCTCACCAGCTTGGTCGCCCTTCTCTGGACACATTGCAGGATCTCAACATCTCTCTTGAATTGAGGAGCCCGGAACTGGACACAGTACTCAAGGTGTAGCCTGACCAGGAGTTGATTGCCTAACTTCTGAGAGCCCAAGTTGCCATCCCTCAGATGGGAATCACCCAAATCAGCTGCAAGTCACAGAGCCAGCTTTGGTTCACAGGGAATTTGAATTCTGTGCTTGACCAGCCATTGACAACAATGGTCTCTGCTGCTATAAACTCTCTCAAACACAAACTTCTGTATGTGAGCATGACCATGGCCCTGTTTTGATGACAGAAAAAGAAATACCTTCTTTCACACAGCTCTCCTCAGGGTAGATGGTAACTATGGAGCCTTTCACACTCATCTGGTGTTTTCAGACGGGAAAATTTTTACTGGTTATAAATACATGGGAAAGATATATATAATATAAAGCCTCACCATAATTAACAGAATACAGACATGTCTGTGTCTGAATGGAATTGCAGCATCAAGTAAAGGTTTTCTTCCTTCTCTCCCATTTTCAAATAATTCTTGAAAATAAATATTTGGCATGCTTTTCATGTGAGAGACAGAAAGAGAGGAAACCCATGCATCACTCTCTGCAAGCTATTATTTTTATATTCCTAAATAGCTGCCATATTAAGAAGCCAAGAGAACATAACTGTGTATTTAGTCCCAAAACAAACTCAGCATGAGAAGAGCCAGCACTGGCTGCTCTCCCAAGAGCCTTGCTCTAACATACTTCAGCTTTGATTTGGAAAAGCATCTTTAGGGAAAGAAAACACCACGGCCCTATGTCTGCCTGGCTGCTTGCCTGCCTACAAACAGCTGCCCATGGTGCTAATGAAGGTAGGAATGGGACTGCAAAAGACACTTTTCCCCTCCACAGGAAAAGCCAACAACAACAAAACAAATAAAACAACCAGCCCGAAACCTCAACAGTTTATGCGTTGGCTGCTGAGCTGAGTCTCATTTTGCAGAGGCCACTGGACAGACATCAGATGGTAAGATGTTTTAATTGCTAATGACCTGGTCTGGATTTCAATGCGTGACACATGGATAAAGAACTCTATATCCTATTATCAGTCCCCTGAGCAACTGTTACATCTTATTAATGGTAACTAGATTCATAGTTCAGAATCTCATACATGGAGAGGAGATGCATCTTCTCTGACTAGAACCAGAGTATTATTAGGGCATTCTATTGCCATAATAATGGCTTGTGAGTTCCAAAGCAGAACATTTATATCAGGGTTTGATATTTTTACTGTCATGCTACAGCTGCTGAAGTGACAGAGCTGGGCTGGAGAGCTCTTTGTGCAGCAGGGATGAAGAAGAGATAGATTGCTGCTTTTTTATATCACTTTCCACCCCCCAAAAAAGTCTAGGTAAAAGCACTCAGATAGTGCTGTCATCATCACTCTGCAGAGAGAGGCATCAAGGCCAAGCACAGCTTGGGTAAGATCACACAACAAAGCAGAGCAGGGACAGAAGGAGAAGTGAGCACTGTGTGTGATGTGGCAGCACTCTCTAACCAGCAGACTGCCACTTCCTTCACTAACCCTGACACAGAAGGGGGGAAGGCAGAACCAAGCTGTGCAATCATGGTAAACTCCTCAATGACTTGGTACCCAAAAGAAAGACATGGGTTTTCATACAGGCCAAGTTAGCATCAACACAGTGCCCTAAGAAGCAAGGCAGGCAAGAACTAATGTGAGATATTTTACATTTTAAATGCATGCCTCTCTTGAAAGCTTTAGAGCCTTTGCTTCTAAATAGATGCCTGGACAAATTCCGATCCATCATACACCAGCATAACTCCTCCGAAGGCAACAGAGCCCTATCTATTCCTATCAGCCAATAATCTGATTCAGCCCTCTAAGAAGGAAGGAGGCATGCAGGGGATGAGCCATTCACCTCCTCTCTGCCTCTTGTAATGCTGCTTCTCACACCAAACACTCAGCACCTCACAGGACTGGGGTCTTCAAGGTGAGGCTTAACATATATTCTCTGGTAGTTGCTGAAATGATCGCCAGCAGAGAGGGAACTGTAAGTCAGCAGTGATAACTGGGGGCCTGCTGAGCTGTCACCAGTGGGGAACCTTTGCAGCTCCAAGAGGATGAAGGTCTCTCATAAATAACATGCCTTCTAAGAGATGCTGCACTTTGACTTGCTTTGCATTAAGCAGTGAGAAAATGAGCCAACTCCTACTTCATGGATACCTGCAGGTTTATTAGCTGCACTTCACCCTTTTTTGAGCAACCTATTTCTCCACCAGTTGGAAAAAGTTGGATATTTTCAAGTCA
Organism: Tricholaema leucomelas; assembly: GCA_013400475.1. NCBI lineage: Eukaryota > Metazoa > Chordata > Aves > Piciformes > Lybiidae > Tricholaema lacrymosa > Tricholaema leucomelas. Next base: position 1,357,398 of record WAAF01007965.1, read on the forward strand.
CAGGCAAGAAACTTGAAGAAGCACATGGGCCCCCCAGTTTAAGAGGGACATTGAGATGCTTGAGTGTGTCCAGAGAAGGGCAACGAGGCTGGTGAGAGGCCTCGAGCACAGGCCCTACAAGGAGAGGCTGAGGGAGCTGGGATTGTTTAGCCTGGAGAAGAGGAGGCTCAGGGGTGATCTTATTGCTGTCTACAACTACCTGAGGGGTGGCTGTGGCCAGGGGGAGGTTGCTCTCTTCTCTCAGATGGCCAGCGCCAGAATGAGAGGACACAGCCTCAGGCTGCGCCAGGGGAAGTTTAGGCTCGAGGTGAGGAGGAAGTTCTTAACTGAGAGAGTCATTGGACACTGGAATGGGCTGCCCAGGGAGGTGGTGAAGTTGCCGTCCCTGGAGCTGTTCAAGGCAAGATTGGATGTGGCACTTGGTGCCATGGTCTAGCCTTGAGCTCTGTGGTAAAAGGTTGGACTTGATGATCTGTGAGGTCTCTTCCAACCCTGATGATACTGTGAGACTGTGTGATGGAAACCCTAGTGCTGAGGGTGATCTCTGCAGGCTGCGTGAACCATTTCCTGGCTGTGCTGCTGCAGTGTTGTGATTAGATGCCATTTTAGCTTGGTGAGGAGCATTAAGTTATGCTGTTCTTCCTCAGTCCTGCTGCATCTGGCCTGGCAGCAAAAAGATTTCTGTGAATTAAGACAGATATTTTGCAAGGTGCAGTCTTTCTTCCAATCTTGCTTTTTTTCTTTCCCTTGAATTTCTTTTAGATGTGTTTTCAGAAGCACTGAAAACTTGATGAATCACTTGCCTGAATGGCCCACATAGTTTCCTCTTAAGTCAGCTTTGGCAGCAAGCCACCGAGCATTTTCTGAGGCTTTGCTTTGAGTAATATTGTCATTGGTTAGATTATTCAAATGTTTAGAAGCCAGGCCACCCATCTTTTGTGTACCCCACACTTTGCACTTAACCAGAGGGAGGAGGGCTGCCGGATCAGGCTGGAGAAATCTGGGAACAAAGTCAAGGATCCCAAGGAAATCTTGCCTCCAGAACCCAATGAGTTTTGCTTGGATATGGCATTATAGAACCATAGAATTGTTTAGGTTGGGAAAGACCTCTAAGATGATCGAGTCCAGCTGTTGAACTAACACTGCCATTGCCACTATACCCCATCCTGAAGTGCCATGCTGACACATTTTTTTGACACCTCCAGGAACAGTGGCTCTGCCACCTCTCTGGGCAGCCTGACCCAATGCCTGATCACTCTTTCAGTAAAGACATTTTTTCCTAATATCCAATCTGCACCTCCCCTGGTGCAACCTCCCCATTTCTTCCTGTTCTATGATTTGATAATAGGGAGAACAGACCAACACCAGCCTTAATACAATCTCCTTCCAGGTAGTTGTAAGGGCTCTCCTCTAGGCTAAATAACCCCAGTTCTCTCAGCTCATAAGACTTGTTCTCCAGTCCCTTCACTAACTGTCTTGCTCCTCTCTGGACATGCTTCGGCAACTTGGTGTCCTTCTGCAAGGAATATATGCAGGGCTGAGGCGTTCCAGCTGTGTTGACAGCAGCTGGATGTGACTTCTGGAGAAATCAAGTCCACAAGGTGCTGACATCAGCCCTGTGGATAAAGTGCTTTTGTGCCCTCCTTGTGGGGTGATGGAGCCTGTGGCAACATGAAGACAAGAGCTCTGCTCCCAGGCTGCTGTCACCTGGAGCAGGAAACTCGGGGCAGGCACAAACCTACTTATAGGGTAAGTCAACTTTGCCTCTGCCAGCGTAGAAGCATTTAGGTTGGAAAAGACCTTTAAAACCATAAAGTCCAACTGTAATCCTCCTCCCTTTGTGCTCTTGCTGTAAGGTGGCTACAGCTGAATTCCTTGTGTTCTACATCAGCTTTGTCACCCTCAGATTGACTCCTTGGTCTCTTTTGGGGATCTAATCTGTCAGTAGCTACCCTCCATCCACATGCCCTGCAGCAATGACACGAACTCTGCCTTTCTAGAGGCTTAAAAGGACAGAATATCTGCAAAGGGAGGAACTAGTTTTTGGGCAAATCAGTGCAAGCAGCTGGGGTGCATTTCAAAAAGATCAGATCCTGAATTAAAACTCTCTTATTCCAAAAGTCACTATTCTGAGCAAGGTTCACACTCTCTAACATATGGCTGGATCTGGAAGTAAACTCTTCCAGTACCAAATTCTGAAGGACCTCACACTTCTGCACCCTCCAGTAAGTGTAGAAAGTTTTTTTACTTCAAGCTAATCACTAAGGCAGAAGGACAGTCCTTTGTTTAATAGCAGACGAGTTCCAATTAGCATTACTTTTCATATCAGAAGAGGAAGCCACCATAAAGCAAGCATCTTGTGAGCTGATAAACTGATGCAAGCACAGAAGGACGCATTCAGTCCAACACATCTTGCTGCTTCAAAGCCCTGCTTGCGCTTGTTTCAGACTCACTTTAGCATGGCAGGTCACAGCAGTATAAACATTGTGGGGAGAAAAAAAAAAAAGCCCAGCTGGCAAACAGTCAGAACTTGCTGTTCTGACCCAGTAACCTACTTTCTGAGCACCACATAACATGAAAGCCACCCCTAGCTCAGACTGCGACGTCACCTCTTACTTAACTTCTTAAAGGCAAGTAGTGGGTCTGGCTAGGAAGAGTTAGACAGGATGTGGTCATCATTTACTTCATTCTGGCCACAAAAATCATTTTAGGTTAGACAGGAATACAGAGAGTGGTTTCTAACCTCGAGTCATTTAAAGCCACCGCCTGAGCATGCATGCTCCATACAGCAGTTTGGACGTGGGAGTCCATCATAAAGACACATTGAGAAACCTGAAGTTTTGTCCACAGCTCCAGTGCCAACATCGGCATCACAACCATGGGTAAAGAAATTGTGCAAGGGAACACTCTGAGAAGGAGACCTCTTTTATCTCCTTAGCACTGCTTTAGTTATTTTCATTCTAACTCATCCTGACCTGATGTGGTATTCAGAGACCACATACCTCAGTCTTTAAAGACTTCAGGATCTCTGTGACCAGCAAAAACTGCTGTCTTGTGACAGCTCTTTGTGCCTGTTCTCCCTTCAACAGGGCAACAGTCATCAACACTAACCAGCTCTGGGATGCCATCTGTCTTCCTCTTCCCCTCTTTGCTCCCCTAGATTTCTCCCCCATCTCAGGCTTCTCTTTAGTCTGAGAAGCAGCCAAGCCGATCCCAGGCTTTTTGAGCTTAATCTTGGGAAAACTGCTAAATATGGTGGGAAAAGATGAATTCTCTGGGATGTGCAGTATCCCTTTTCTCCAGTGCAGCAACTAGAGTCCTGGGGATCTTCTTCTGCATCTTATTTATAGTTGTTTTTTTTTTCCTTTTAATGAGAAAGAAAAGTGGCAGTACTGGTTAAAATGTGCCTGGACACAATGTTGATAGCCTGCAGACAAGAAAAACGGCAACCCGTGGCACATATCATCTAGCTACAATCCATGCTTAACATCTGCTGTCCCCCAAAGAGCCAGGCAACAAAGACCAGCTGTGAAGTTAGTATGTGTCTCACAGCATAGAGGATCATTTATTGTCACATCATAATCCTGGGACTTCCAGGGGCAAGAGAGAAAGCCAATTATACTACTGGTACTCTCCTGAAAGAGCAAAGGAGAAGATCATTGGGTCAATGCTAAAGTGGAAAGGATCAAGAAAACTTGCTGGGTGCTTTGGCAGCCTACATTTCACCTGAGCTAATGGAGAGATATTGAGCAGCCTTACAGTGTATGGCAGAAGGCAGGAGTGGAAGACCATCTAGAAGCCCAGCAAAAAGAAATCACAGTCACAAGACATTTGTGAGAGAAATTAATGGGGCCTCATTTCAGCAAAACACTGTCTACATCCTCTAAGCATTTTGTTTGCATAAAACCATGAGGACTTTTCCCCTCAAAACACTAATGGAATTGGACAAGGAGTAAAATTTTCATGCAGTTTTCAGTTTTCTACTTGAAACAAAAGAAGGCTCTAAACAGAAAATTATATTATGCTCCAACATTCTTCTCATACTCATCAAATTGTTTGAAAATGTGTCTGCCTCTGTGAGCACCCTTAGAAACCAAATCTTAATACTAGCCATTGAGAAGCGAAAGAGAAACTGAAACACTTCGTTTAAATGTAACATTTGAGAGGATTAATATTTTACTGAGTATCAGGGAAAAAAAGAACAGTAAAACAGAATGAGATAAATTACAGAGGGAGGTCTTTAGGGAAATGATTCTTTGCTGGAATATGCCCATTTTTGTAGGCAATCACTTCCATTACATCATCTCAGCTGAAATACACACACACACACAATCAAAGAGATGGAAATGAAATGACTTTTCAGTCAAACACTTCAGCTACATGCAAAAAAGAAATGGTTGAAATAAATAGAACAAAACGTCTTGAAGTTATTCCACCTTCCAGCTGTTGCAAACTGACTAAGATTTTATTTCTGTTGGCACTGTCTTCCCTATTGCAGAGCAGGAGGGGACAGGGCAGGTCTTAAAAATTCTAGCTATGTTTTCTTGCATCATCACAACCCATTCTTCCACCAGCAGTTGTAACAAGCTAAGATTAAAAGCATGTGGAAGTATTTCACTCTAGCTAGCATAAGCAGAACACAAAAGTAAATGTTCTAATAGACAGAAAAAAAAGTAATTTTTCTTTACTACAATGTCTAATTTAGACCTCTGAAATTGTAAAATTAAAATCTATTCTAATCTATACTTACAGAGAGATGCATTTCTAGCAGATTATAGTATCTAACTGCTCATTACACAACGATCTTGAAATGACTGTATTGTAAAAAAAATAATTGCCTAATTATGAAATTCTGATCATAAAGACACTATTGTCATGAAAACATCTGGGCTACCAGCCTCCAAGAATGCATGAAATTTCAATAGGCAGAATAAAATCAGGAGGCAGATGAAAGAAAACTCATAAAAGAAGTCCAAAGGAAAACATCACCCACTGCAATTTCTGCATGGAAGTGCGGATGATGACTGCAAACAAACCTATTCACCATAGCAGAAGTGACCATGGATGGGGATATGGGGCACAATTAACAAATATTAAGCCTGTTCTTGCATGACCTCGGGGAAAAAAATATCCATTTACTCTACCTCTCTATAATGGCAACCTGGGAAAACATCCATTGATCAGGGTGCTAAAAGTCTGCTTCACAATCTGATGCCTTAGAACAAGAGAGTTGTCAAATTGAATGGCGCAGCCATCAGTAGCATTTCACTGACATTAAGTGTGATTTAAATGGTATTCGTAGAACAAACTAGGAACAGGAATAGGAATGAAGCAGAGGAGAAGGTCAGTAACATGCAAACAGGATAAGCATTGAGAAAAGCAAGAGAAGAAAAGACTGGATGGGGCACTTAGTGCCATGGTCTACTTGACTGGATAGGGCTGGGTGATAGGTTGGACTAGATAATCTTGAGGTCTCTTCCAACCTGGTTGATTCTATGATTATGAAGTTTGGCTGCTGTGTTCCATTCAGTCCAACAGGACTAAACACCAATGTGAAATCCGGGCGTGTAGAGCCTGTTGTAAATGTTATGGTAAGAGCAAAGTTAGAGGCTATATAATTTTTAGCTGCTTATAAAACAACGAAAGCTTCTCTTGGAAAAACAGGAATACAAAGACAATGCTATCCCAGACACGAGATTCAACACCAAGAGGACCAGAGGAAGCATGAGTACATCTGCAATAGACTGGGGGATGTGAGTTACAGAGAAAAGACCTTGTCTGTGAGCCAGGACATGATTTTCTTGGAAGGACCTCTCCCAAATCAGAGTTCTCTTTTTCCACCTGAGCCCAAGCCCTGACGACAAGGACACCTACAACTGGCCCTGTGCAAGCAGGTGATTCCAGGGAAGCTAATGAGGACTCACTGTTCAGATGGTAAAGGTTACATACATAGAAGTATTCACAGGTCTGACATCTGCAATAAGGCTTGATATCTTCTCTCCAGCTAGAGCTCTCACTACTGTCAGTGACCTCACAACTGATCATCCTGAACCTTGAATTCTGAAATGAAAATCTCATGTGTAAATTATCTGCAAGGCCCCGGAATCAGACTTTATGGATGAGACATTAGAGGATCACTGACAGGATAAGACACTTTTATGGGGGTGATTACAATGCAGATGGCATCAAAAGCACAGTAGCCTTCTCACATGGTTGCCATCTGCTAAAGGTTATATCAGGACTTCTATTATAAAATGCTTCCGGATGAGATTTATATTTCAGTGGGCAGACAAGCACTCAGCCAGTAAGTCCTTCCAAATGAAAACTGTTCCGTTGCAGGTATTCTGCTCATGATCAAGACCATGATAAAAATCAAGAAAGCAGCATCAACCTGTGCCTCTGATACATCTTCCATAAATGCCTCTGCCAAACTGATGGAGTTGATCATCTCCTTTGGCCTTGAGTCTGCCTGCTTGTTTGCAGAGTGTTCAGATGCTAGGATGAAGCTCACCCTCTGTGCAAAGGCTCACCACAAGATTCGCACAACACTTAAGTCTCCCCTAAGCCTGGTATTTGGGCTTATGGGGGGGATTTAAGAAGCGTGTGTGCTGTGGAACATCCTGAAGTGTACTGCTGAATAGAGTCATATGTGCTGGGAAAAGCTTCCCTATCTTTTAAAGAAGTGTTACTCTGCTGCCAAGTAAATAAAGATGTGCTTGCTATTTACTTTCCAGCACTTATTGCAAAGCCTGTATTAGTTCATCTACTAAAACAGATAACAGAATAAATCTGTATTGACATAATGCCAACAAATTGTATACAAATTCTCCCCTGTGTACTTGGTAAATATTTGCTTGGAAGAAAATTACCTGCACAGGGAGTCAAGAGCCAAGACACTCCTTTCTGCTCTCATGGGCTCCAGAGCTGAAAATCTAGGAACCCTTGATCTGATTTACAGAGAGTTCAAACATCAGGCAAATACACCAGGAAGAAGGCAGCTGGGATAAATCTTGCAGGCTGGATGCAAAACTTACTCTTCTAGTGGCCTCTTGTAGCTCTGTAGCAACAGAGGATCTTGGTACAACACGAAAGACATCAGGTTTTGCCCTGGGTGGTTTAAAGTTGGTAGTACAGGGATATGTCAGTGGTTGAAATGATGCCCCAAATCCGAAACCATCTCGAGAGCTCAACATATATTACATTAGAACATCCCTTTTTCTCCAGAGAACCCAGCCCTTTTAAAGACTGCTGTAGCTATCAAAATCCAAGCACTAAAAACCTAGGGATATTGTGTTACTCACCTGTAGGTGAATTTCCATAGTACTCCATATATGGATAGGTTTCTAAAATATATTCTCTCTTTCCTAAAACCTGGTTATTCCCAATTAAACACACAAGGAACCTCAGCTGAACCTTGTTTGATGTTTACAGATTGCCCTTTTAGATAGCTCATGTCTGTTAAAGCAATTGCACTCTGTTAGACTACACAGTGACTAAATCCCTTGTTAATGGCAAAGTTGCCTCTGACTTCAGCAGACTGAGGTTCATCCCTAAAACCCCATGAAATTTTGATCTCTTAATGTCCTGGTTTGGACTAGAGCAGAACTAACACTGTTCAGTGATCTTTTCAGCTCTGTCTCTGCTAAGCACATGCATTTTCTGGAGTTAGCAGCATGTTTTCACAGACAGTGTCTGCTTCTAGCAGTGATAATGCTGATGTTTGTAGTTAGTACCAAGGACTGATGTGCTGATAAAGGTCACTGCTGAATCTTGTGTACTATGTTGGGGGTGCAGAAAGTAAATGTCGCACCTGCAGGGAGGAGCAGAGAGAACCAGCAAGGGATTCCATTCCATATATGACATATTCAGTGTAAAACTGAGGGACCACCAGGGTCAAGACTTTTTTTCAATGGTCAGTGTCCATTCTGCCTTCTATCCTTATCTACGCATTCCTGAGTCCAGTTCCCATATGCTGCTGAGTCCAGTCTGGGACTTTGCCACCGCCTGCCAGAGCATCAGTGGTAACTGCCATGGTGAGGTGGGATGCATTTTTTTCCAAGCAGATGGAATAACTGCAGAAGGCTGAAAGATCTTTGAAAAAGCAATGTCTTCTACTTGGGAACAGGATATGAAGCACGTGGACTCACAAAGTATGGGAACCACATTGCCAGGCTGTCACAGCAGTTTTCTGAGTTTGAACCTGTGCAATCTGAGATCCTTTTTCTTGGTGTCACATCAGACTTTGACTCTTGCCAATTCTCACTGGCCAGCTACAACTCAGCTCTGACAAATTACAAGAAAAACACAACTGTGCTAACAAAGACTTGAAACCTTATGTTGACTCCCTGCTGAAGCACAGGCAGAGATACGTAACAGTGGGGGAAAAAAGAAAAGACAGTAAAAAGGAAGATTAAACTGATAGGCTACTCAGACCCTCATACCTGCCTCTCAAAAACTAGACAGTATTACCACCTTGGATTAGAGGTCTGGGATTTTAAGTTTCAAAATAACAGTCATGGGAACTGCTTTTAGTTGGTCTCATGCCTTCCATAAGCCACAAGGAGAATGGACCTGTTAATGCTGCTTATCAAAATACTGTATTCCATACCTACATCCTTGCTGCTCAGGGAAGACAGAAGCATTGCTGTTGATTCAGAAGTATTGCTATTGATTCCTTGACATGAATAAGACAAACATATCTTTATTCAAAGGCATATTTACACAAGTTTTGATGACTCAAGCAGCAGATTAAGAAGTCTCAATGCACTGCTTCTCCTATACACTGCCCTGTGCTCAGTGCTTTGTTGGAGTTGTTTCACAAAAGAACATTTTAACCTTTCTTCCTCCTCTTAATATTTTTTTTTCTCCTCTTAACTTTTTTTTTTCCTCCCATAGAAGAGCTGTTTCCAAACACCAATGCTCCCTTCTGTTTCAACAGCACTGTCACCCACTGCATCGTTCCTGAGCCATTTGGAATGCAAAATCCGTTGCACCTCACCAAATTTCACACTGGCAAATGCTACGTGAACTGTTCATTTTGGCACTGTGAGGCAATGAGCTTGTGCTTTGAAAATACAGCCCTGAATTTCCTACATAGCTGAAGCCGGGTCTTGCTCTATTACTTTGTTATTAATTTAGGTTCTTATTCAGCAAACAATGTAGTGAAACTTTAGCTCATGCTTTGGCTAATCTCTATTCAACAAAGTGCTGTTGTGCAAGCTGAAAAATCTACCTTCACACAACTCTTGTCTTTCAATTCTTGTCTAATTTATTTATTTAATTGTTTTCATTCAGCTGGGGCAAGATTTAGCATCCCTATGATGATCAGAGGGCTGGAGCACCTCTCCTATGAGGACAGACTGAACAGTCTGGAGAAGAGGAGGCTCCAAGGTGACCTTATTGTAGCCTTCCAGTATCTGAAGGGGGCCTACAAAAATGCTGGGGAGGGACTTTTTAGGATATCAGGGAGTGACAGGACTAGGGGGAATGGAGCAAAGCCGGAGGTGGAGAGATTCAGGCTGGATGTGAGGAGGAAGTTGTTCAACATGAGAGTGGCGAGACCCTGGAATGGGTTGCCCAGGGAGGTGGTTGAGGCTCCATCCCTGGAGGTGTTTAAGGCCAGGCTGGATGGGGCTCTGGCCAGCCTGATCTAAGGTAGGGCGTCCCTGCGCACTGCAGGGCGGTTGGAACTGGATGATCCTTGTGGCCCCTTCCATCCCTGACTGATTCTATACTTCCTATGTATCCTACTTCCTTAACTATAGCATTCAGGTCAATAAGTTGCAGACGTTCCCTCAAAAGAACCAAATAAAACCACTCCAAACAAAACTAACAGCTTTAGCATGCATCTGTGGGTAGCTGGAAGACATTAGACTGACAGAACTACAGCAGAAATTCCTTCTGATAGAGCCCTATGAGATGAAGGCAGGCTGCAGAACTGTACCCCAATGTGCCACGGGGAGTAGAGCGCGCCTACCTACCTGTTTTAAAGGAACAAATCCTGGCTTTTGTAAACACAGCCACACTCTTGAGAGCTAGCAGTAGCTCACATGCAAACAATGCCCCCCTCAAAGTAAGCTTTCTTCTAGCAATGATAAAGATCCAGGCAGTGGAAATGTTGTTTAAAACTAAGCTCCTTCAAACAAACCCTTGGTCCAGGACAGGGCAGGCTGTGAGCAGATGGATTATCAGACTCTGGGCATGACACTGGGACACAAAACCCATGGTCAGATTCACTGGAGACAAGTAGCACTAAACTTCTGACAAGCAACCCAGAACATGCAGATAACTGCTATTATAGACCAAAAGGTTTTGTATTCCTTAATGATGAGATTTTTTTTTTTTTTTAATGAAAGACAAAACTTTTTTGCCTAAAATAGCTCTGTCTTACATTGCTTTGAAGGATTTATTCTCTTATCTTTCCAATCAAGCACTCCCATCTGGTAGGTAGGCTAATCTGGGTGGGGAGTGCTTTTTGGGCATAAATGCATCATTGGATCTCTTCATTGGCAAGGTAGCATGCTTATCCTTACAGATCTCATACCAGAGTCATCTAAAGAGTATTCAGAATTCCACAATGTCCTGCACCTCCTAAACAATTCTTAAGGCCAGCCAAGAAAATCTCAACTCAGTTGCTGAAGACTGCAGAGAAAACACAAATCAAATGTTTGTTAAGGTTATTCTTCTACCTTAAATGAAAATGTTACAGGTACTCATTGGTACTGTTCCATTTAGAAATGTCTTCACGTCTGGGGAGCCAAAAAGGTAATTACAACAAATACTTCCTCCTGAAGATAAGTGTACAGTTATGGTAACACAGCTGTGTTTTTCAGCAGCTTCTGCTACATTACAGCCGGTTAAAGCTATGAATGATGTGCTCTCCAGCAAGACACAACAAACTGTTTGAGATTCAGAAGAGTGATAATGCACCTTCTGCTTTGCTCTGTTTAGCAGTCAGTAACCAAAGCATGTCCCGAGGTAAACACCAGAGGAGCTGGGCATGCACTTCCCCAGGACTCTGCTCTCTGACCCCATTTCCCTGATGCTATCGCTTTGTCCTCATTATAACACTTCAAGGAAGGACATAAACATCTCGTACATTAAAATGCTCTTGACTTTTACAAACAGCCTGATTCTGCAGCCCTCAGGGTGTAGTTTCATGACCAGCTCAAGCACATCTTGCCCTTGAAGAAGCACTTCTGCCACTCCCACCCGCCCTTGCATGGAACACCACCCTTGCCTGGTCAAAAGCTGCTGCTGGATGAAAAGTTTTCAGAAGATTAGCTTTCAACTATTTTGCCACTACTGTGCCGATGCAGAGGAGACAGCAGGAGGCAGAAGGCAGAACTGTCTTCTTTGGTCTTAATCCAGCTGCTTGTCAGTTGGTATATTTGATTGCACAACCCTTCCATGGAAGTCTCACATGCTCCCTGGTGCCTGCAGGAAATGGAAGGGACTTCAGCTCCGCATCTCAGAAGCACGTGAATTTTGTTGGCATCAGTTGGATGACAGCCAGGAGTTGAACACTGAACTTATAACCCTGCCATTAGATGATGTTAATAAAGCATTTAATCTATCTCCCATCTCCTTTTCCTGATAGCATTTCAAACCACTTCCCTGACTTGTTTTCTTAAGCTTTTAACTCTAGAAGTTGTGCAAGCACATCTCTACATTTGACAGTTAGTTGTGGGTCTTCTTGTGAGGAACAACAAAACTGAAGGCCTCCTGAAGCTCCTTCCAGGCACATTTTGTACTGTTCCATCATTTCAAAATGCATATCATAATTGTCAGCCTTCAAACTCTACACATGATCTATTTTCATAGAATCAACCAGGTTGGAAGAGACCTCCAAGATCATCCAGTCCAACCTATCACCCAGCCCTGTCCAGTCAACTAGACCATGGCACTAAGTGCCTCATCCAGTCTTTTCTTGAACACCTCCAGGGACAGCGACTCTGCCACCTCCCTGGGCAGCCCATTCCAATGGCAAATCACTCTCTCTGTGAAGAGCTTCTTTCTGTCCCATCTTAACACAGCACTCCAACCCCCAGCCTTATGTGGAGCTTCTCACGCAACCACAGGAAAGACAACAGTACCAGCAAGCTCCCTTTACATGTGCAGAACTGTACAGATGACAGGGCAGTTTAAGGGGAGTGAAGATATTCTTAAACACTCTTAAATGCCACTGAGGAACAGTTGCTAAGAGCTGATATAAAGACCTGTGAAGAGGAAAAAAAATTCACAGCAGTCAGCACTGAGTTTTATTGTCCCATAAAGCTCAGCACAGTGCCCCACATGCTGCAGTGTCATTTGAAGAAAATGTATTTATGACCTGATGTTTACATCTATAAACACTTTTGTGGCACAAAGGTTGCCAGAGGTCAAGAAGCTGATTCAGCAACACCCTTAGTTTAATATTAAGCAGCACCTCCATCAACAGGATTATTTATCTACTCAGATTCAAGTATCTGCTATGCACTTTGACCAAAGAGCAAATTGTTTCTGAAACACATATTCTGTCTTGTGATGCACAGGTGAATTCTCACCTATAAAAAGAAAGGGACAAATCTACTGTTCTCCTAACAGAAGTATGAAGGGACAGTCATGCCCAATGTAGCAACAGGGAAGAATGATCTAGGGCTGAACACCAGAAAGAGGTAGTGCAAGAAAGTGTCAGGAGAAGTGGGTGTCCAAGTGTTCCTCCCTCCCCAAACCACTCATAAAGCCATCACAAAGCACATGGGCTAGCTTGCACTGGTGCAGGACAGGTTGCAATGGCACCTCTGGGCTAGGGATTGGCATCTTGCTTCACAGCGAACAGAAAGTGCAGAGAGCTTGCCAAAGCTCCCACCCATGAAAGCTTTCCTGAAAATCCTGTACTGCTGCCCAGGTCTCACAGCGTTCTCCTTTCTATACAAGGCTCCACTCCAGCTCTTCAAGTTACCTGAAAAATCTGCGCTGCATTGCTAAGCAATGTACAAGGATATGTTTTTTGTTGAATTCAATGTGGTTTCTGTTCCTTAGCTGTCCTGTTTTACCATTGCTCAGGAATGAGAGTCCACAAGCCCTTCAGAGCTTTTTCACCAGAGCTAGTGACTGTTCTGCTCCTTAACATGCTTATGCCTCTGGGACAACTGTTTCCAAGGGACAACTGCGTCTGCGAAAGGCAGCCTCCAAATGTGACTTTGGGTAGAGCCCTAAGGTGGATTAGGCTGTCATTCTGCCCACCTTTGCTTACACCTGCATACTGTAAGCAGCTTACTTGCAATATGACAGATTTAACAGAAGTGACAGTTGCTCACTGTCCAGTATCATCAGCCAGCCTGGCTGCAAGAGCTCAGACATGGTGATCCATCTCCTGACCAAAACAGCTTATTAATAAACACAGAGCCTAGCACAGTATTTTCCACGCAGCTCAGCCAGTACTTTGACCAGAGGGCTGCCTGATCCACTCATATGTGGAGACTCAAAAATCAAGTTCTAGCTAAGTTGAGGCCAGAACACCAAATAGATTCAAGAAACTGCAATGTTGGAGGGACTGGGATGATTAAGCATCTGTGCTTCCCTTTATTACTCATCCTTCATTACCTTTATTACTCTGATCCTCAGGTCTATGGAGGGAATGGCAATCTAATCAAAAGGCTACTGAAGTCAGTGAAAACATTGACATTTATTGCTCTGCCTTAGGCTCAACTCCCCACAGTCTTAGATACAATCAGCACGGCTCTGCACCTTCCCTAAGGTACTCTGCATGACCAGTTAAGAGCCAGACTTATCCTCCAGTTAGACAGAGGAGAATGCACACAAAGGAAGACTTCTGCACCTGTGTGTTGTGATGTTAAAACAACTTTGGTGCTTATTAGATATCTGCTAATTCCTGCAACAAAATACTCCAACTAGAAAAATAATTAGCTGAGACAACCAGGTTGTGACAAACAATACCCTTCATACTACAGCCTCACTCTTACTTTAAAAAGGTTAAAGAACAGAACCAGCTTCACTGCTGCTGATATAAAAGTTTAAATACAGCCCAGCCAAACCTATGATTCCCCTTGCAGGGAGAAATCACGGACAGACAAGCAAGACTGTGAGCTGAACCATTCTCTCCCTGCCACACAGAACTGTGTATGTGCTCGGCTGTAGCACATCCAACATGATGCAGCCCAGGAGAATGTTTTCCCAAAGGTCTTCACAGCAATCCCAAGACCAGGTGATTTTATAATAATTTCAAGTGCAGAAAATGAAACGCTTTTATTACAGCATATGCCTGTGGGGAAAGAACGTCCCATTATTTTACAATGAGCTCTATAAAGACATCCTGGGAAATTTTCCAAGAGCTACACTGAAGTGGGAGAACGCTTAGTTTTTAACTTTAGGGGGTTTATTAGCATGTTTGGAATCATTCTTCTTCCCTTCCCTCCCCAAAATAAAAGCACTTTTCCAAAGCTAAGGGACTTCTATTCAACCTGGTTCTCATCCTGACGCTGAGGTTTCCATGCTAAGAGCTTCACTGACTGCAGCTCAGAGCTAAATTCTCAGGGCTTAGCAAGCCCCCAAGGCAGCATGGGGAAGAGAGACTGGAAAAGGCAGAGATTCATCATCCCACTCCAAAGAACTTGAACTGCAAGCAGCGGCTGAGCTGCAAACTGCTCTGAGCTACCTCCAAACTAAAGCAAGAATATAGCAGAGGTTTTAAGCACTTTTTAATACTCTGAAAGATTTGTAAGCACTAGAAAGTCATTTTACTGCAAAGTGCATCAAACAGCTTTACCTTGATGAGATGAGCACTCATAACTTCAGCAACCCCCACGAGGTGGCATTTGCAATGTGACAAGGGCAGCCAGGGAATCAGTGAGATGGGCTGGTTGTTTGGGGTGGGGGGAGCTGAGGAACCCTTCTTGACGGTCCTTGTGCCACTCAGGCTCTCTGCTCTGACTAGTCCCGTTGCTGTACCCCAGGCACACATGCAGCATTTTGCTGGAAGACGATGGCCTACAGGTGAGAAGGGCTTGACATGCTCTGGGCACAGTCCAGAAAGCAAAGTGAGGAGCTTTGGCGGGAGCAGAGGGAGAGGTGGGATGCTGTGCCTGTTCCCAGACCACACAGTCAGGGTAAAGATGTGTGGGGATCCCATGCCCCCTGCCCTGTGGCAAGCTCCTGCCCAGCCCCACTGAGATCCTGCTAACCAGCTGACCCTCACCCATTATCGTTGGACCTAGTATGTGCCATGGACCATGCCACAGAATCACCAGTGTTAACAAAAGGGAGGAGAATGAGTAAAGGCCAAAATCACACCAGGGCAGACAGCCAGCATGAACCCACTCACCAGCCCATTCAGCTCAGATTCTCCAAATTGTTCTGTTACATGACATGCTTCTACACTGCTTGGCCCAAAAACTTCTCAAGGACTTCTTTTCTTTGCCTACCTTTGGAACAATGAACATGTGCAAGCCTTTACAGTTCTCAAATTCGACAAGCAGGCATGAAGAGAACAATGATGCAATGCCAAGGTTGTCATCCAGACACTGGGAGGTATCTCCCATTATCTGAAAACCTCTTTGCGGCACAGCCAGCACCCATCCCTTCTCCCTGTCACTGATGTCTTCACCTAAGTCTTTATGGTTATTTATAACCATAGAATTGAGTTGGCACTGAGTTTTTAGGGTTGAGTGTTTACCATGTGCATTTCTTATCCTGTTCATCTGGATTCCAGGTAGCGCTTTGATTTATGCTAGAAACACAAAATACAAACACAACTTCAAGAGCTTGCTTCCACAGCAGAGCTGCTGAAACAACTTCAAAAAAGCAGTGATATTGGGGAAAAAAAAAAAAAAAAAAAATAAAAGGCACTCCTGCTGCTTTCACATGGCTATTGAGAGACGTGTTTAGTTTTATCATCAGAGTGTTGGGAAAAGAATGACAACCACTCACTCCAAGTTCTGGTCCAGCTCATTTCAGAAGTGACCAAGTGCTGATGCTCTTTGTTTTCACTTTGCGTTTTGTTCTTTTACAACATCCCTGACAGCTTCAGATCAGCACTGTCACAGGTTTCAAGACCCAGACTCTTAAAGCTGTGGTAGAGCAGGCATCTGACCTCAGTACCATGGTTGAGCAGAGGCAGTCACTGCACAGGGGAGAAGAGATTCCAGGTGCTCCAACTGTGGCTGAACTCCACAAGCAGCTTCTGTTAGAGCAATCTCCACACAAATTAAGGCCAAACTGTTCAATCTAAGGACTGACAACTGGTGGAGACCATGTGTTGAGAAGTGCTGCCAGCAGCACCATGACAGAGCTGTGCTGGTTTCCTGATGCAGATATTCTGGGCTAGTTTACTCCTTGAGGCACAGGAAGGCAAATGCCAAAAGGCACTCCATTGGGCATCCCTCTGCCTGGTTTTTCCAAGGAAGCAAAGGAAACTACTTGCAGGTACCTTTGGCAGGAGGGCTTCCAACTAACGGATGCAAAGATGATCAGCATCCAGCCCTGCAATGTAAGAGCACCATGGCTCTGTGGCATTGAAGACAGCACTGTTCTTGCAGCAGCATCAGAAAGAATGTTCATTGGCATTAAGTTATCTCCATGGGGACTTTCCCAGAAAGTGCACCAACATCAGGAAGTCAAAGCAGTCCTAATGACTCTTGTCTATATCAAAATAGTGCTCCTTCAAGGAGCAAGTTACTCCTTAGGCAAAGCATGCCTAGCAGTGCTTTTGCTGAGGCACCTGGCTGGTAGGAGTTTTAAACAGGATAAATTTCCACCATAGGAAAGACTAAAGAAAAGTACTGATCCAAGCAAATCAGTGACAAACGTGAGCAATGTCAGCTTCCTCAAAAACAGTTCACAGAAGGGAACAATCAGCCCATGGCAGAGTTCAGATAAACTCAAGGCAGCTCTGCCAACAGGTGACTTGCAGTTGAACTGCCAATCCCAGCTCCACACCATGCTGTAGTGACACTTATGGGTTTTATTACCGTTTTGTAATGGCAATTAAACACAGACATGCACAGAGAGAATTCTCCTGGATACACAGGGCAAGCCTCACCACCTGCAGGCAGCAACTGGACCCTGCGGGCTTAGCTGTGTGACTGAAGTTACAAAGCCACCAGTGCCATGGTGATCATGTATGAAAAACTAGGCAGTTGTGAGATATGTCTATACCTGTACTTGGCAATGCACCCAGGGCTTGGAGGCTTGCAGCATCAGAAGATCTAACTCCATTGCAGTCTGCTGTTCGGGGAGAATAGTCATCATATTGCTGATGGACAGAGGACTAACCCACATCTCTCTCCTAGAAGGGGAAAGCAGGTTTCTGCCCATCCTCCTGCCCAGAAAGACAGAAATTACCTTAAGGAGACAGAGGAGCATAGTCTTTGACGTGTGGTTAACTCTTGGCATTTATTTTCCTAGCAAGGCTGCCTATCACATCCAATTATTATGACTTTTCATTCAATTGAACCCTATCCCAGAAGCAGAGAGCCTGGTAGGCTGAAGCTCCACTTTTCAGTCCTAGAGTGATCAAAGCTATTCCAGTTTAAGTTTTAAGCACAGGACCAAACTGTTTTGTTAGTTTCCCACCAGCTGAAAACAGCTCACACAGAGAAAACTCTAAGTGGATGAAACTGAGACAGGCTATCCCAAACTACTCCTTTCCCTTTGCCAGACCACAGCACCACTTGGAGTCTTAACATTGTCCACTGCTTCTGATTCCTACACTTGGCATGAAGAATGGGTGATGTGGCACAGGAGAGGGAAGGAAAGGATAGACAGGAGAGCACAGTATGGTACTGTGCTTTTGGGTCCTGGGAGTCACACAGGCAAACAGATCTTAACAGATTTCAGCTGAACCACTATCCTGCTCTGGAACAAGAACATGTTTTGATTTAGATTAAAAAAATTCAAAATCAAATCCCCAAAATCCCATCCAATTCAGGCTTAGTTCCTGCCTGAGAGGGAAAAATCAAACAATCCCAGTAAACTTGGAATCCAGCGTCATGCTGTAAGCTCTCATCAGGCAGCAGTGTGTGCCTGCTTAGGACTCCAGTCATCTGAGCTGCTCCTTTCATCTTGTCCAGTGCTGTCCATGGGCAACTGTTACTAGGATACAGACCTGCTCCATTAGATCTTATGCACTTTGACACCAGAGATGTGATGTCAGGAGCACGTGCAGAGTAATACAAGTGTGAACAACATCTTGCCATCTGGTATTACCACCTACCCATTGCCCCCAGAATATAATCAAGAGTGAGCACAGGGCCCAGACAGGATCATGGTTGTAGGCCAGTTGTTGAGAACCACATTGCACATTGTAAGAAACAGCTTGCCTCAACTTGCCTGCAGTTTTCACAGATAATGTGGTTTATTAGTTGCACCCACTTACACTGAGCAACTGATGAACTTTCCCAGAATGATGAGATATTTCTGCACCACAGAATCCACCTCCCCATTGCAAACATGGTTAAATACCACACTTGCCACCAAGGTGGGATTTTATTCTCTTTTTTCCTTCCTGAGGTCTGAGTCACGGACATGGTGGCCACCATCCTCAGCCAGCTCTGCCACATCTCTCCCAGGGTGCCCGGTGTGAAGGTGAGAAACACTGGGCTGCTACTCTCTGCAAAACTTCTGCAATCAACTAGACTCACAATGGTGAGGTGCAAGAGAAGAGGCAACCACACATCTGACTCCCCATGACTTCCAAGGTTCAGCACAAAAACTGTTTGGCAGACAGTCTTCATGTAGAATCAACCAGGTTGGAAAAGACCTCCAAGATCATCCAGTCCAACCTAGCACCCAGCCCTGTCCAGTCAACTAGACCATGGCACTAAGTGCCTCATCCAGGCTTTTCTTGAACACCTCCAGGGACGGTGACTCCACCACCTCCCTGGGCAGCCCATTCCAATGCCAATCACTCTCTCTGTGGAGAACTTCCTCCTAACATCCATCCATATAGCTCATGTGAGTCCAGAGTGAGACAGTGCCCATGGGTTAAGTCCTGTCTGCTTACACACATCTCCTCACTCCAGGGTCAGATAACCAGAGGAGGACCAGCCAGATTTATGGAACC
The DNA here is from genome assembly GCA_013400475.1 of Tricholaema leucomelas. Lineage (NCBI taxonomy): Eukaryota > Metazoa > Chordata > Aves > Piciformes > Lybiidae > Tricholaema lacrymosa > Tricholaema leucomelas. The sequence continues at coordinate 1,376,461 of WAAF01007965.1, forward strand.
ACCTGACCCAAGCACAGTGACAGAACAAAGATGAAATAGGATGTGAGCCCTGGCAGTCTGCTATTCCAACTGAATATTGCAAAGAACAAATGCGAAAGGCAAAGCGACAGGAATTGGGGCAGCAAATACCTTTTAGATGATAACAAAAAAGGAAGAGTCTAAAAACTGAGCACAAGAGATTCACAGTCCCAGGGGACTATGCGCTTGTATCTAATACCAAGCAATTTTTCTGTCGTGCAGTTCATTTTAGGACAACACTCACCCTCACATTGCCAGCCCCACAGCCTGAGGCTGCTCTGGATTTAGGCACCTGACCATTCAGGAACAAACATTTCTGTTAGTGAATAATTCAGATCCCCTTGCTTATTTAGGTTCATTTGGTCTCTGTTTTTTTGCTGTTTAAATCTTCTGAGCTTACAGCTAAGTGGGCTGAAGACATACAGCCCTCCTCCACAGCCTTTCCATTTCTGTAAGGAAGCCATCAGCTTCACCAGTAACTCCTGTATACTTTAAGTACATACAGCACATAGAGCAGGCATAACCCCTGTAGCATAACCCCCAAAACATCAGGCATTCCCTTTGTCATTCATCCTGCTGCAAACTGAGATTGCTTTCTGCATATTTGGCAATAGCTTCAGAAGAGTGCTACACATATGAGTAGCAATGCTGACAGTGGCAAGCATGTCCCGACTTACAGCTCCAGACTAACATCAAAACAGACGTGGGTATCCAGTGGGTATCCAGCACTCATAGACACAGTCATCCAGCATGTACTCACCAGTCAGAGTCAACATTTTCACTCAGACAAGCAAATGCGGCAGCCGAGCTGCTAGCAGGCACAATTCTACAAGTTCAAACACCAGCAAAGGTCCAGCAATTTATATTCTGAAAAGTGTCAACATCTTGGCATGGTCAGATGTAAAGCACTTCACTGCCTGAGCACAGTTTTCTCCCCCAAAAAAGTGTTATTAAAGGAAATCTGCTGTGGGTTAAGCACAGCAGATTTCTAATTGCATTTCAGATACATTAGAGGAAAAAACCCAAACAAATAGTACAAACAAGTTCCAGAGCTGTATCACAAAGCAGCAATATCCTAATAGGATCTCTTTCCAGGCACTGTGCTAGCTGTGCAGTGGCCATGCTTGCTTGAGGTCCCATCACCTGCACCCACATCTCAGCCTGTCATTCTGGAGCCCTTTTCCAGCACTGCACACACTGACACATGCGTGTGCACCCCCACCACGCACCCCACCCCAAGGAACATCCTCCTGACTTACCCTATAGCCAGGCAGCAGCCCCAAACCCTCTGAAAGCTCCTGCAGAAGAGTTGTCAGAGTTTCACCTCGTTACCCAGTGAGGGCGTTATGTAACCGGCACCGTTTCCGCAGGCAGCGAGGATGCTCCAGCCCTGCTTCCCCACGCACATCCCTCTCCTTCCCATCCCACACCCACAGATCTCCTAAGGACAGCTGCCCCATGGCAAGCAAGGAAGGGGCAAAGTGGGCTTTGGGGTACTCGTGAAAAGCAAAGCTAACAGTATCGAGGAAAGTTCCAAAGGTGCCCAGCATTTAATGAGTCATTGCTGCTATGAAAGGACTGGGTGCAATGGTGTAGTGTTCCTTAGCCCGCTGAAAGCAGCTTGGCCTAGATTTTCCTGTACCGTTTGATGTGACCATTCATGCACACCAGAGTAAAACTTTCTCTTTGCTCTTAATTAAGCAAAAAACCCCAAAAACAAATCCACACAAAAGTGACAGATAGAAAAGATCTTTTTCTACTGTCAGATGGGGAACACACAGGAATCAGCCCCCATTGATTAAACTATTATTAGTGGCAAACAAACAAATATGCTCAGCAAGACAGAACACCATCACACAGACTAGATACAGGACTAAACCATTACTTTAGCAAGGTTCATTTGGTATTTTAGCTGAGGAAACTACAAGCATTCTCTGGCACGCTGGGCAGAAGTGAAACATGCAGCATTTTATTCCTCAGAAATCAAGATAAATAACAATTCTGCCTCCACTCTCCTCCCACAGACAAGATCCCACCTGCTTTCATAAGACAGGGACCAGGTCCTGTGTTTGAAATCTCATCTTAAACAAAACACAGCTTGTAGTCAGTCAGTCTTTCAGGAGATCATGTAGTCCATGAGTCATTGGTGGACACAGTGCACAGCCCACAAATGCAGAGGGGCTGTAGCTTTAGGACAGACATAAAACTCTTATGCAAGCCATAATCCTCTCAGACTCCTTATTCAGTGATTTTAAGATCTGCACTGTAGCAGCCTGCTGGCATCCCAGTGGCTTTTAACCAATTTGGAAATGGGGATACTCCAGTTGCAGCGCCACCCCCTTGCCAACACGGGTGTTACCATTGGCACAGAGCACTACCTGGCAGGACTTGGGGGCGCAGAGCATTTCTGTACTCTAATATTTTGTTCCTCTGCAGAACTGCCACTGCTGCTTTCTGTGCTGAGCGAATCACTAGGATTAATCTCCTGCCGAGTTCACTGAGGTTAACAATAATCAAGTTAAATTTACACTGTATGATCAGAGTCTAATTAGGTACTGTTATACAACTCCTATTAATTACAGTGATAATACCCTTACAAAATGCAGATGGGAGGGTGGGCCTGTGGTCAGAGGGGGCCTGGCTGCTTAGATGATTTCAGGAAAAAGCCACATTAAAATGCTCTGTCTGTACCTTTAGTTACCTGCTTGCCTCCGCCAGTACCCAAGATGAAACAAAAAGCTTAAAAAAAACCAGCCTAATCCTATAACATGCAAATCCAGAAGACAAGATTAAAGACCTCTCACATGCTACACTATCCCCTTCTGGTTACACCAAGAAGCAAGAATGCCTTTTAAAATCCCAGTGAGGAACTGTTATTAGCTTGCTCTATTCAAAGTCCTAGCCAGAAAGGTCCTAGGTGCTGCAAGCCATTTATTTTGCACCAAGATGTCAATTCACTTGAAACCGAGGCAAATCTTCCTAACATTATTAAAGCAAGTTTTTCTTTCCCTGAGTTTACCCCTCCAGAGGGCCTGCTGGATCAGGGCAGATACCAGCTTGTGCTCAGCATTTGCTCTACACAGACACAACCTCCACGGGGACATGGTGACTGCTCCTCTCCATCCCCCTGCAGTGCTCGAGGAGGATGTTTTAAGGACAGGCAGCTCACCTGAACCCCCTGGTGAGCTGGTTCTGCTAGTTCTGCCCATGTGCCTCTGCCAGTGAGGGAGCACCAGATCATGAATGCAGGAGCAGATCCCAGTTTTCAGAGCTCAGTAGCAGTTCTGTTAGGAGACAGATTGCACAGTGTAATGTCTCAAGCCCAAGACTAGGTATTTGCTTTTGGTAGACCTTGCTTCATGTGCTCTATAGCAAGAGCAAAGTTTGTGCCATGTGGCTTTCATTTAGCATTAATTACATGTGTTGTTAGATGCCTTTAGTAAAAGCTGCAAGAGACCATGTGCTGTAACTGCTACTTACGTGGTAACACCAAGCTCTGATCACGCACCCATGTGGTTACAGACACAGGTGAAGATCTCCTCTTTAGTAAGTAACAAGCAACACAGAGTGAGACTTGTTGGCACAAACTCTTCTTGAACACAGAGACCTGGGTGAGCCTCCTGCAACTAGGCTCCCTCTCTGCAAATTGCTTGCTCAGTAAGTGTGTCCCAGGAGAAACACTGCTATTTGGCCACTGCTGATTACTTAACCCCGCCAAAACACAGGAAAGGCATTTCCTGCAGGGTTTTGCACCCTCTTTATCAGACAGCAGCAAACTGGCTAAATCAACACAACTCAGCACTCCCACTTTGCAGGAAACGCCTGTAGAAGAAGCAGCACACTATGTTGTACTCGATATTAATTACCTGCCCCTGCCAGCTACATAATTATCTTGTTACAATTTGGCTATATACACTACACTGGCCCGTTATAAAAGTGGCTGGAAGACACTCACATGGGATCCAAGAATGCCTCTGGCTCCCACCCCACCATGGTAATTCCACTCAAATCTCTCTCTGTCCCTTTATGGACAGCTCTTCTGGGCATACACAGGGACTGTGGCAAGACAGGGAGATGACAGCTTCTTGCAGCGTCTTGTTCTGTAAGCAGACGAAGACGGGCTCCAGACTCATACATTCCTCTTACAGGATCACATCCATCAGAGATGTACATGTTTTAGAAGATCCTTAGTCTTGCCCAGTCCTGAGAGTTCCCAGCCAAACCTATAAAAGGACCCTTGCTTTTCTGGAAGCATAGGGCTAGCAGGATAGCTCAGTTCCCTTGCTGGAATTTTATCTTGATATAGGCACAAAGGTCTTGATATTCCTCCATCATTCCTAACATGACCAGGGGCTGGCTAGAAAGCACAGGTGGGATCAGGACATTCTCCCTAAAGCAGTGCCTTGAGAACCTCCACATCTTCATCTCAGGGCAAGAGTACCCTGAGAGGAGAGGCATCAGGCTTTGACCAAGGCCTTCAGCTCTTTAGTGGTTGTTGTGATGCTTTTTGGTCCTTCACTGCTAGGAATGGCACTTGTGACACACTAATGGGAGTACAGCAATGCTCCTGCATTGAGGCTTTGATTTAGGAAGCAGCGCTCTCAGCCCACTCTCCTCTTGCTGATGTAATGACCTGGTTTTGTCAAGACTGTTTTTCTCCTTTCATCTTTGATGTCATTTTGGAAGGCAAGGCGTGAGATTTGCATGGAGGCACTGACTCAAAGTTGGACTAAAACAAAGTCAATCACAATACCATTATAAACAAACGAGGGTGCAATTTCCCCTTAGAGGATTATTATACCATTTAGGATGCTAGCACATTTATTTCTGCAGCTTTAGTAATCACTTTCATGCTCCTCATCAGGACACACTCTAATCCATTTATATTTTAATGTAACAAGTTACAAGGATTATCAACTGGTAATAAATATGCTCATCGCCTAAAGCATTTAAACAGCTCCTACAATTTGTAAAGAAGATCTTGCTTAATGAGCAAACATCTACAAACCAATGAGGAAAATTATATCATGCTACATGGAACACCAAACTGCAAAATACACACTGTGTAAGTAATTTTTCTGTGAAATTAGAATTTTTTTTGGGGGGGCACACAAATAATATCTTCATTATAGTATACCTTTAAGTTATTTTTAGGTTCTAAGGGAGGATTTGGAAGACAGAGAGATTGCCTTTTGCTTTGGGACTTCAATTACCTCACTATCTAACATTTGGAATGATAAATTACATTAAGACTGTGCACAGGATTACATCAAACCAATAGATCACTCATGAAATTCAAATTAAGGAAAGCTGTTGATGCCAGGAAGAAGAATCCATCAAAAAACCTAACCACCTGACTTGTACTTAGGCCAGTTCTAGTGCTGAAGTGACCATGAAACCATGCTCAGTGAAGCCAGATGAAAGCCACTCTGTCAGAGAAATCTAAAAATCTCTCTTGGCCTACTGGCCTGTAGTCAGTCACAGTATTTTTCCACTTGCAGCTGTCTTCAGAAGGAATGGGAGAAAATAAATATCACCTGCCAAACTAGACAGACATTCCTTGCCTATTCCTATAGCTGCCCATATATTTATCAGCAGAATTCTCTCAGTTACCTTCTGGTCTTCACTCTGCTTGCAACCAAAATCCCAACTGAGTTGGTAAGGTAGGAACAGAATTAGCCTCCAGAACCTTCAGTCTTTGAACTTCAACTTCCCATTTCTGTCATGGTGGAATCTCTTCTTCCTACCACAAGCTGCATCCCCACATAGCAGTTTTCTCTATTGCAAAATGTGAAATTGATGGTCTAGGTTGGTTTCATGTTTTTCTCTTGCATATGCACATTCTATGATAATAGTGTGATACACTTTTGCTGAACATGGGCTTGGAGACACCAAGCAAGCCTCTTACTCCTGTGCATCCCTAACATAATCACAGCACACAGCTTTAAAATGGGATCAGCCAGAAAGAATGCTCAGAAGACCTTTGCAGAGTTAAAAAAGACCAATGTAAAAGCCAGAACTCCACAGAGAATTTTGTTACAACTTATGCAGTGAATTGTACAGGTCGAGCTCTCCTTGCAGCTAAAAGTCATGGCGCATCTGCACTGCAGAGCTGCAAGGCCTGGCTGGGTTAACATGGGAGTCAGCTCCAGCTAAGGGTGCCTTCTCACAGCATGCGGCTTCAGCTTGAAGTACCTCCACTCACCATGCTCCCTGCTTAGTTACACCACACAAGAATGAAAATAGAGTGTGTTATCATCCCAGATCAGCATCTTGTACTCCCTGATACCCTTCATCTGCAGGATTAATAGGCCCAAAGACAAAATATTACAAGTCTCTGCCTTCTGCTGTTCCCTTATGTATCAGACCCACAAACCTGGCAACACCATGAAGATCTTACAAGCACACCAGACTAGGACTGCTGTAAACACAAGCAATGAATCAAATCTAATACTGTTTTCATCACTTAGGGAGCAGACTTTGCAAAGCTCCTTAGTGCTCAGAGGTGCAGTTTTACTGTGGAAAGGAATTTTCCTCTTGTGAACTCGATGTTCAAACAAGTTCCCTAGTGAGGTAAGCATAGGCTGCCTTTTAGTACAATCACAAAACTCATATTTAACTTATTAGCTGAGGGAGGAATACAGATGAGGGTTGGATGAATCTCATGAGTCATCGTTTCTGTAAGATAAAACAGCAAGCTTGTCTCAAATAAAACCCATTCATTTGCTTCCATCATGTATTGCAGATAGAAGTGCTTAAACAAGAAAAAGATTAATAAAAACACTTCAACCAATTGTTCTAGAAAAAAAAGAAAGGAAAATAGCTTTTGGATTATGAGAGAATATTCTTTAAAAACAGGAAAATAAAACATTTCAAGTAGCACAATGTTTTGCAAGGGAGAGACACACTCAGATTAGTCATGCTTGAATGTCCTTCCCCAAACAATACACTGCTTAGAGCTAAGACTAAGACATGCACATATCCCAAGGCATACACAGAAAATTGGGGTCTGTGCATTAGTTTAATTCTTTCATCGCTTACTCACTGCTGCTGCATAGTTTCAGTCTCACACCAACCCTTCCCCCAGATAGCACCACATGCATATTCTGCACCCTGACAACTGAACTCGTTCCCAGCTCAGTCTTGCAGGCAAATGAAGGGAGCAGTCCAAAGAGAGTTGACACTACTGGAAGGATAACGGAATCACACAGTTGAAGTGCAGCATCATTCTCCAGTGCTGTGCAAGTTTCAATCAGCCTTTTTTTGGTTGTTGTTGTGTTTGTTCTTTTTTTTTTTTAATTCAAGATTTTAGAAAGAGGTTGAAGAGAAAGCCCACATAGAGAAAAGGAAAGCCTGAAAGAAGCCCAGGAAAATGTAAAGCCAGTTGAATAACAGCACAAATACTGAAACAGAGATTTCATTGAATACTCAGAAGACCTGACAAAAAGGGAGAGCATGCACTACAGTGTGAGCTGCACACTTTGAGCAGCACACCAAGCTGTGGAAAATTAGGTAACATGCCAGGTATTCACTGACTCAAAATCTCACCAGAAGCAATCTCAAAAGAAGAATTTGAAAAGGCACTGTAGATGGGTGGTGTCTAACAGCTGATATCGCTGACATTAGATTCAGTAATCTGGTCAAAAGATTCAAGTTTCATTTCCTTCCCCCACCCATCCTCCATTTCTAAACCTGTGATCTGCCACAGCAAGTAAAGCAAATCTCAATGTATCTACACACAGTAAAGATAGGTTGTTTTTCCTTCTACAGAGACTTGAATTTTGACACGTTTGCTGCCCAACACCCCTTCTTGAGAAGGGAGATCACCTCTCACTGCACTGATACACATCTAACACAGCAGGGTCCTGTCTTCCTCCCGGGGTATTGCTGCAACAGGGAGCAGAGAGCAAGACAAGGCAGGGGCTACAGAGAGTGGTATCTGAATACTCAGTAGTACAGTCTCCAGGAAGGTTTAACACTCCATTGCAACACCATGGACCCATGGATGCCACCACACATAGAATTCTGCGATATCAGCCTCTCTTTTTTTTTAATCCATCAACACCAACACTAGAGTTTTGTCCAGAAGCTTTTGCTGTGGCTAAAAATAAGAAGCTTATATTTGTACCGAGTCTCAATATCCTAAAGTAAAATTTTCTTCCTGAGGAAATGCTAAGAACAGATTGTTTTTCAAAGACTGTTGGAGTAAATGATGGCTTTATACTCTAGACTATATATAGTATATACATACACAGTGCTAGGAATGCACATAAGAAGAGTCAGTTGACATCCTGTTACTGATGGGTAAACTCTTCTTACCCACCCATTTCACAGTACTTCTGGCACAGATACCTCCAATACCTCATTTTCTGCATTTCATACTGTTATCAGATTTGGGAGCAGCCCTTGCTAATTCTGCAAAAGCCAGTAACACAAACAGGAGAGCTCATTTAACCTGCAAAACTTCACCTGCTCATCACGGGAGTCTAGTGCAACTGGCTTCCTCAAACACTGCAACATCATCTTATTGGTCAGTCTGTAAAGTAATCTTTGAGGCTGAGCAAACTGCTTAGTTTGAACTGAAAGAAAATTGTCTTGGCACAATTCAAGGGAACAAGACAAAATAAATTACTGTGTCTGCTTTACTGGTCAATCAGTTCACATGTTATATCAACATACAGATGTGATCAGCTTGAACTTGTGCTTATGTAATCAGACGTGTTATTGCACTGCTCCTTCTTTAACTGAATAAAACTGTAGCAAATTAGTTCTTGTGCTGGGCAGAATTACCTGCTGTGAAGAATTACCTGTTCACTTTTTGAACAAAGTCCATTAAAAAAGCTGTTTATCCCATCAAATTGCAATTTGGACCATGCAGCTAGAGCACAGCTGACCTGAGGTAGGAAGTTCATAAGCCACTCAGCTCCACTTGCAAATTAATCTCTTGCATAAGCTTGATATAATGCAAGCACTGCTTTTTTGGCATGGGCAGGCTTCTTGAAGACCTGCAACATACACTCCCAGGTGCTCTCTAAGATTTCCTGACTGAAGGGCTCAGTGTAGTTTTCTCTCAGAGCTGGATCACAACAACAACGCTACTCACTGTTCTTAACATTTGTAACATGCTTAAACAAAACTACATTTGAACACAGAGTTGGACTGCTTTGAATCCAATAACCATATGACAACACAGAAACACACTATTATTTTAGTGGCGTTAATTACTCTGTCCAAGGCCCACAGCAATTAGCTATCTGACTAAAAATTGCTTGTGAAATTGGAAGCTTTTTTCCCCTGGCATTACTGTTTTCATGCCTCAAACACCAGAGCTGATAGCACTAACAATTCTGAAAATTCATGGATGGGAAAGCACAATTTCCACTAAGTGGCATAAAATCCTCATCCCTCCCTCCAAAGCTCAATGTAGTCTTAACTAGGGATCAAAACAGATGTCACATTACAGAAAATATTTCCTCCCCTTGAAAGCACTTGACAAATATCTAGGAGAGATAAAAAGGGAGAAGTGCTATAAAGAAGTGAAGAACTTGCTGCTGCTTGCCAGAGTGTAATGGGGTTAGAAGCAAATGCTAGCTAGAAGTAACTGGCTTCATGTTAACAGATGAGCTGATAATTACCATGAAGAAAGATGGCATTCTAACTTTATTACATATGTAAAACACATGTATAATTTTATTATATATGTAAAACTAGGAGCTGTGAAAAAAAGCTGCTGTTCAAGATTATTTCCAATATCTTTGTTGAAACCACTAAGCATTAAGGCAAACAGAGGACCCTCCTATTAAACATATGGCGCATAAAATTCCATTGCTCCACCCAGCAAGTCTGAGGTATGTTGGGCTAAACCTGTAGATGATGAGCTACAGCCAGCTCACATTTAAACACAGGAAGCTGTGACAAAGACCCAGCAAAAGAGTTCAGGCACGCAAATCAGCAGAATCATTTTAGGTTTGGATTTTTTGGTGGGGGCATACTTTATACTAGGAGAAAAAAATTGCAGTATTAAAGACAAAACACAAACTTCTAAAGGAAACTGCTCTGTCATAATGCTTCAAATTAAGAATCATTCAACACTTACTAATTCTAGAGGAATTCTAGGACAGGCTCAAACTGCAATAAAGTTTGATAGCAAATTGGGTTCTTCAGCCTTCTCTATCAGACACAAACCCACCCACATACCAAAGACTTATTCCCTTGAAACAAAGCATTCCAGCTGTAAAGTATTTCCAATTGATCTCATATTATGAGTCAAGCAAACTAAGAAAAACTCTGCATCTTGAGGATGAAAAACTGCAAAGGTATGAAACCTCAGTGGTGCCTACAGCACGGGCCCACACCTACAGTAGGTTTTGTTCTTTGACTGCTGTTACTCTTACTCATAAATGATTCTTCAATTAAAAAACATTTTAATTAATAACACAACCCCTGTGCCCTGGGCCATTTACACTGAAACTATAAAACCACATCATAAAAGCATCAACAGTTTTTTCCAGGCCTGTGAGTAGTTTGCACTATTGTAAAACCACAGATGCAAGCAAACACCTGATCAGTCCTAGAAATACTGGGCACCCAGGAGGAATCATCTCAGCAAGAACATGCCATCCAAAGCTGCTAGGATAAAGAGGGTTGGGAAACATGATGTCAAACCAGCACCAAGAAAGTCAGTCCCATGTATTCATGAAGTGAATTGCTTGACTTTTAAAGCTCTTCTCCCTAGTCATCCTTCACCACAAAGTTCCTCAATCAGTATCCCTGCCTTCAGAATGTGGACCACCATTGGCTCTACCGCTTGATTTCAGAATGCAGACTGTGAGACTAGCACATAGAGAAATCCCCAATCACCTCCCCAGTAACTTCTCTTACCTTTTTATGTTCAAGCAGCACTCATGTCCAAAGAGTTCATCAGTCTCTTGCTCAGCATCGTTATGCAACACTTCGAGTCGACTCTTCTAAGACACTCAAGCCGTATCCCACCATCTCAGGAACTCAGACGTCAGCATGTCTTCAGGCAAGAGAGTGATTGCTGGAGCCTAAAATCACGCAGCATTTTCTCGTTGCAAGCCCTGTTCAAGCACAACAAGGTCTCCTCCCCTTGCAGGGAAACAGCAAGCACTGCTCCTTTGAACTTGAAACAAGAAGCTTGTGTCTCCCTTAAAGTGAGAGTTGATTAGAGATAATGAAACACCACAGTGGCAGTTGCTCTTTGGTGTTTTTAAAGAAATATTTACACTCCAAAGGCTTGACCTTGCCCTAAGAGATGACTCAGAGTCTGTAACAATATTAGTTTGTACAAGACAAAGCTGGATAAAAGTGCCGCAGATCACTCACTGCAAAGCTGTCAACCTATGAATGACTTTAATAGGAAGTTAAAAACTAGATTGGCTAGCTATTTTTTGTGGTTCACATCTAATATTTCAGATCAACAGCTTTGCATAATCTCCTCGAGAACACAGCAATAAACACTGCTGAACAAAAGCATACAGTGCCTCAGGCATCATATACCACGCTGTGCCAGCACATTCCAGTTCTCACCCTATCCCACCTCCCCAGGTCACTTCACAGGATCCTTTCCTCCCCCTGTCCCATGGGCTGCAGCGTGTCTAAAGGTCACTCACACCTGTGTTCTGTTATTTTGCAGTAACACGTGTGGCTTCATTCACTTTAATGGCCGTCTCCTTTCCCACCTCTCACTCACCTGAACTATTACCATTCTTACCCCTGCCTGGAGGCTTTCAACACACCTCATCCAATTGTGTGACTAGAATAACTGTGTGGCAGTCTGAAAGTGGTCAAAATTTCTGTAACATCAAACATCTTACTATTCACCAACGCACAAAGAAAGGACGAATTTTTTTCAGGCAGCAGTCAACCTCCCTTCTTCCACCCCAGGACCAGGTAAAACAGCCTGCTCTCTAGTTTGTCCTGTTGCAGTAGCAGTGTGGCAAAGTTACCTTCTCAGTTTGGTAGTGTCCAACAGCCATCATGGTAGAACTATGCAGGAGGTTGATCTTTTAAGTGGTTGGGTGTTTTGGTGGGTTTTTGCTTGTTTTTCGATGTTGTGACAGTTATTACTAGGCCCTCTCTTACACCCAGGTAGGCAGAGTTTTGGTTTGTTTCAAATACACTGTAAAGCCTGTTCAAAGTCCACATACATTAAGTAATGAAAGGGTATGACAACTAAGTCAACACCATCACAAACTTCACCAGTTCCTCTGGAGACTCATTACTAGCTGTTAGTAGATGAAGTCGGGCATCTCTAACCACAAACCAACGCTGACCACCTGCATGCTTTCACAGGCTATGTATCCACTAGAGTATACTGCCGGCATCTGAAACCCCTCAGAGACTGTAGGAGTACAGAACAAAAAGCCTCAACTCATTTTGAGATTTTCCACCTGTCAATTGCCCCCACTGTCCTTACTATTCCTAGAACACATTCCAGAAAATTTGCTCAGATCTCCGTCCCAATGTGCTTGCTCCCTGCTAGATACAGTTGCTTGCTTTAGCTTAAACTGCCCAGTTGTAAGTCTACGTAAGCACAGGAAGGAGCACCAAGAAACAATTTTGAAGTGGTGTCATGGGTTGAGTTGAATCTGCTGATGATACCAATCACGTTGTTGTCATACCAGCTTCAAAGTCAAAGCGCTGGCTGCAGCAAAGTAGCATGAGGCTTAAAGTTCAGATTGTAACACGAGAGGTTTCCTGTTCTGGTGGCTGCTTCTGGTTTCCAGTTTGGGGTGTTGGTCTTTTCTGACGGGCAGGCGGCAGGTTGAGGGTGTGTAGGGAGGTGTCTGGCTTCTACTGATGCTTCTGCAATTTGCTGGAGTTTTCTGTAAATAGGGTAGGGTATTTGTGCATTGTATCATCTCCAGTAAAAGTCTTTATCTCAACCCAGAGGTTTTTTGGTGTTACTTTCCCATTCATCTGTTTTGGGAGAGAGGTGGTGAGAGTAGGCTCATGTTAACCCAATCTAAGGGAGCAGAAATTATCACAGATGTGGCCCGACGTCGTTGGGAGAATCGCTGGAGACACGGGGAGCTTGGCACTTGGTTCCCTGGCGACAGTCAGCAGAGGGAGACTTTAGCGCACCGGGCATACACTCTGCTGCCGAATCGCGGCGGGTGGCTATTTTTAGCAGCAGTGTGAAACTGTAAAACACGTCACAGGATGGCGGGCCTGCGGTTCACTTGCAGGGGTAATCGCTTCCGAGGGGCCTGCTGCTAGGTTGCCGCTGCGATAAGCGCTTATGGGCCGCTGCTAGGGAGTCAGCCGTCAGGGGGGCGCTCGCGAGGAGGCTGAGGGCTGCTGCCGCCCGCGCCCGCTCCCGCGCCCGCGCCCGCCCCGCTCGCGCGGCATGCCCCTTACAGATCGGCCTCCCGCCGGAAACAGGTGCCAGAACTGGGGTCAGAAGGAAAGGACAAGCTCTAATTTGTGCGGTCCTGGGAGACAGCTTGATAGCGGTAATAAAAGATAAGAGAACAACGGCTTTGTCAAACCGATGTTGTGATAGACTCCCTGCAAACGGTGATAAAGACATTTCAGGGACAATTGGAAAGCAATCAATTAGTGATAAGGACCCTGCAAAAGCAATTAAAGGAGTACAAGCAGTCGATAAAGGAGGAAAGGGCCCGAAATGCTATCTTAAAGGATAAGGAATCAAATTTGAGGGAGGCAGATACACAGAGGTGAAGCCTTCAAAGGAACTGATTAATTTCGGGAGAAAATATGGCCCCTGAGTAGTCTGCCCCGAAGAACCGAAACTAGGACCGTACGGCCTGCAGAGCAGGTTAATAGAAGGCGACCATCAGCCAGGAAAAGCCAGGACTCGGGGCCATACCGTGGCGGTTTCTGGAGAGAGACCCCTAATCTGACACGGACTGCGGGGGCTAGGGCTTCAGAAGTGCATTCCCTGATACCTAATGAACAGGACATCAACCTAAAAATTGGAAAGCCTCCTGCAGGTATGGTGTGAGAAATGACCTCTAAACCAACCCCTAATGCTCCACCCTTAATAGACTTTGAGGAGAAACTAGTTAGAGAACAGAAAGTGGCAGGAAACTAGACCCTCCATGCCCAGGAGCTGAGCAGGGAAAGAAAAGTGGATCTTTGTAAGACAACTCACCGTGAACACAAAAGGGAACTGCATGATGATAATACTAAATTGACGAAAGTTTAACTTCTGCCAAATTACCCATCATTGGATCGTGATACCCAGGACAAGTGACTTATGCAGACCAAGTTTTCCCAACTGTGTCTTTTTAACAAGTCCTCTCAAATCCATTCCTAGTAGTAAAATTAACAAACTTATACAGTACCACTTTTAAAGTATTACACCATTAAAAAAGGCAACATCACTAAATTGTAGAAAATAACCAAAGTGACAAGAATACTGATCTCTCCACAATGTTTATCAGGTTCCTATTTGTTTGGTGGGTTGACCCTAGCTGGACTCCAGGTGTCCATTGTACTCCCCTTTTCAGCTCGAAGGAGACAAAATATAAGAAAAGGCTCATAGGTTAAGCAGAGTGTCACAACCCAGTGTCCTGAGCCAACCCTGGGCAGCAGGAATGGTTATGCTAAGATTCAAAAATTCCCCTGGAGTAAATTCAAGCAAACTCACAGACCAAATGCACAATGAGTTGGGTTTATTAGAGGCAGTGAAAACTCTTGATAATGGACCAGAGCAGAGGGAAAATGGGATGAAAGAGGAACGGAAGAAATAGAGTTAAGAAGAGAAAAAAACAAAGTATCACCACTCCTTGGATCCAGTGATGTTTTCACAGGCATAGTTGAGGTCCTTCAGTGGCAGGTACATCCCAGCAGGGTCATCTGTAGTAGATGCAACATGTGGACCCCAGAAGCTGTGGTCCTTTTACACCATTTTGGTGGGGGATGGAGGGGGAGGCAGTCTCTTCAAATCACAAAGAGAGGTGCAGACTGAAGTGTGCACCAGGGTTGAGCACTCCAGTGCAACGTGTGCCATTAGCCTATCCATGGCGCTGTTGCAGTGGTTTTAAAATAAGAGGGAATTCCTGCCTCTGCAGAAATTATATTTTTTCATTGCTAAACCACTCTGCCAGGCCAGCAGATCAGTATCTAGGGATCCTGTACATGAAACATGAAACACAGCACAAGACTCGGCTAGTAAAGCACGACACCTCTATTCTCATTTATTCTCCACTACAAATGGATCCAAATAAAAAGTTACCAGGCAGTGCTATAGCTGATCTATTTTTTATAAGCTGTGCTATACATGAGCAGTATTAAAGAGATCATTCCAAAACTGTTCATCACACAGGCTCATTTACTGGATCTTGCACTGCAGGATGGTTCTTTAGTAAAGGCTTCTGCAACATACACTTCACATACTCACATACTGAAGAACAGGAAGCCAATGCACCAACGTACAAACAAAATTTGCACTTCAGGTACTGAGACTGTTCTTCAGATTGCTGGCAACAACCTGGCAATGGGTTCTGGATGAGAGAAGTCAATGATGTAGAAACAAAATATAAAAAGTCATTTGTGTCAGTGTGACAATGTATATAAGCTTGTGCACACCTGGGACCAGGGTGGAGAGGCAGGAGACCTAGGAACACAAACCACTGGGCATGGATTTTTGTCTCATTTATGGGTAAGTCTTACAATGGATAAATGCAGCACCAAAACCATTCCAAGACCTGTATTAAGCAGCACACTTCCAACAAAAGACTCAACTAATACACCAAACTGGAGAATGAAGTTTAACATAATGACCTTTAGCACAACAGCTTAATGGCAATCATCGTTGTTAAGGAAGTCCTATGCACGGCTGGAACCTTGGGAAGAATGTTCTATCTACAAACTAAAACCCTTGCTAACTACAGCACAACAGGGAAATGAAATTCAGATTACTTCACAACACAAAAATCTCACTGTGGTTTGACAACAAAAAGTTTCTACACACAACCAAGGAAAAAAAAAACAATCAACATCATATGATTTCACAGTGTACAAGTTACTATTTAGGAAAATAAACAATTTTTCCACATAGTCATTTGCAAATGTTGTCCTTTACAGAACACAAGAGAGTTCTCATGGGAGGAGTGAGTGAGCAGCTGTGTGGGGCTAGCTGGGTATTTTAAATCTGAAAACTATCCACAGCAAAGTGGAATCTCATCTTTTCCACTGCTGTTGGACAGTAAGTCATGTAGCTTTTTAAACCAGCAATTTAATTACTTAAAAAATGTAATGCTTGCTTCATGCCAGTACTATTTTCGGAGCAAGCCAGAAAAGTACTAGGAATGGCAAAAATAGCTACAGGATTTTTTCAAAAATATATAGTTATTTCATTCTAATTGCGGGTGAAGACCTCCTCAGCTCAGTAGTCTGGCTAAAGAACAACTTCCATCAGCATTAGAAAAAGCACCAGTACACATTCCAGATGAGTACAAGTCTTATTCTAACCTGAGCTGAGGCATTAGCCTCATCTTTGTATATGTATATTATAAATTTTGAAGAATTCTTTTCCTTCAGGTCACAAAAAATTGATTTACAGTCTGTAGGCATCAGATGATCTTCATGCTAATCCTGCTTGCCTTCCCGCCACTGTCGAGAACCCTCATTCCATGCTACGTATACAAAGAGAGCAAGTACCACATGAACGGTAACTACAGCAACTATGGCAGCATAAAAATAGCTGTCTCTGTCGGACATTCCTAAGGTACCTGAGGAAATAAAGAAAGTAAAGAGCATTAGTTGTTAGGAACACTGAAACAGCAAATCACAATTTCTCCTAAAGACCAAAGTTAAATTTATTCTTGCATCAAAAGACTGAGCTCAGAAACATTCATAGAAAGGAATTCATCAGAGTAATTAAAGACTTTGAAACTACTTCTGGAAGGAAGCAGTTCTGCAGTTATTCAACATTTAAGATGAAATACCTTGGTTTTGATATCAACAGCTTAAGAGTTCTTATAACATTCACACTGTTACTATCTCCAAACACCAAATAAACATCAACATCCTTTGTTCAGAAGTGTTAACTCTCTTTGTGGGATAGGAAGACGGGGCTGGGGAGGGATAATTATATAATGTATTTGCCACTGGAAGAGGATAAAATGGTCTAAAAATTAGATAACTTCTACCTTCTATATTTAAACTGCAAAAGAGTAATTCCTTAGCAGTTAATGTACATGAATGCATCTCACATGAAGTAAGCCTTCAAATATTGTAAGAGCCAGTACCAAAGTATCATTTATCTTAAACAAAACCAAAATCACAACAAAACCCAAACAAATAAACAAAAAGCCCCACACATCGCACTACACTATCACAGCTCCTATCAGTGCAGACAGATCTTGCTATTAACTGACACAACAAACTTAAAACTCAGCTTGCTACACCCAAGTAAAAAATCAAACCAAACAAAACCCCAACAACTCCTTCCCCCTGTGCTAAAAGTGACCTTGAAAGCTACTTAACAAGCTTTCAGCTTCAGACTTTGGAACTACAGAGCACAATAAACAACAAAGGAGAATCAGTTTTCAACAACCCATACATTCGCCAATTGCTCTTGAAAGCAGCTGTTTCTCCATGTTTTTCTAGGAGATACTTTACTCTTGCAGTATCGGGAAGCTGTTAAAGTCTTGCAGAATCAAGGCTAGAATGTGGCTGTTAGGAGTTTGACAGAACTGCTCCAAACAAAGAGCTAAAGTATTTTTTTTTAATTAAAAGAAAGCTCCACAAGCAACTATATTCAACATCTGAAAACATGTATCTGACATAACTGCTTTACACATAAAAAAATGCAAGTACTTTTTAAAAAGCAGAATTTAGTGAATAATCTTATTCTGTCTTAAAGAGTTAGTTTGTAACACCTTCAGGTACTCTATCCCTGATGATTCTGATAAAAATCTCAGTCAGGGTGGTGTTAGGTACCCTCCAGATAACGGGAATGATGGACCTGGATACTTTATAAACCATGGTATAACAAAGAGCAGATATTAGACTGCAGACCACAATGCAGGGAAGGATGCATTGACCATTTCTGTAATTTTCTGTTCTAATTAGATATTACAAGACCTCTAGTCTGCATAAGGAAACAAATACTCAAAACAGGAAGGAGAACAAAGACGCTATTAGAGGATTGTGCTTTTCCTCTTTTTTTTTGTAATAGTAATGCTAAGTGGCAGAAACAGAATTACCTTCAAATATATAAGCCTTTGATGAAAAATACAGCCCAACTGGTAATGTAATCATTAGAGCTGTGAAGAATAGAAGTGTTCTTAAAGTTGATGTTAATGAACCCTCATTTCTGAAATAAATAAGAAAAGTTACACGTAGAAATAAGTCACAAGATATATGCCTGAAACAGGAAAAGAACTCGTCCCAAACAGAAGTCAATTATCTTTCAAGACTTGAGCATGGGCATCATTGGGAAGCAGTAACAACTTGGAGTGATATTTGTTGGCTGCAACAGAAAAACTGCAGTATTGAAAATGATGTAATGGCATTGCCAGTCAACGCTCACAAACAAGACTAAAAACAGCCTTTAGATTTTTTCCCATTATTGCTTTACAGGCACGAACAACATAGGGAGTTTATATTAATATGTTTATGTGTGTATTATTACATAATTATTAAATACCTAATATTAGATACACATGTACTTATCATATGACAGTATTCTGCTAGCAGCTTGCCAAGTTCTTCTTTTTTAAAAGGAAAAAAACCAAACCAAACAAAACCTGCTCCCAAAAAGTACAGGCCTCAGAAAATGACAAATTCTACATGCTAGGATAAAGAGGGAAGTAAGCAGACTGAATTTAACAGCTGCTACTGGAAATTAAGTTCCTTTTTATTTGGTATTGTTCCTCTACTTAAAATAATTTCTGTTTCCACTGAGAAAGCTGGAATAACTGCAGCAATAATCATAAGACAGGGACAATACACCAAAACAAAACAATTTTTTTTGCCTTCACAGAGTAAAACCTACATGACCTTGAGCAAAGAAATCAGAATGAAGCACAGATTACATACTTGATAAGCTCTCCCTGAACTTGATCTGCTAGAACAAGTTTTGTACCTACAACACGTCGCATACAGCTTGGTTTTGTGTGTGCTTCCAGCAGGTTTCACTCACTCTGCTTGGCTGACTGCGTTATTTTATGCCAAGTAAACACATCAGGTAAGCAATACCCTTCTGACTTTCAAAGACTAGCAGATTCAATAGCGTATGTTCTTAAGGCTTTGAAACGCAAATACGCATTAAAAAAAGTCAGGGATACATCGTTCTTAAAACTCCCAGGCACTTCCACACCATATTTTGTGTAATGAGTTTCAAAGACATGTTTGTACCACAGTATATTGCTTGAAATCACATTTTGTCCTTGAAACTTCTTTGGAAATGGGGAAAGAGAAATAATTGCTAAAATAAGTAAATGCATAGTCATTAAAAGACAGCGATGTACAGCCCTACACAGCCTTTACATCAATGCCAACGCCACTTTTTGCTGACTATATACTATCATACCTCTAGGTAGCATACTAAGTGGGAAAAAGAAAAAAAAAGAAATATTTTCCCTTATTGGAGTTTGTCTCAACGTCTGTCAGGGTGGAAAGCACAACCCCATTCAAACTTTCTCTACCTCCCCTGTACAAATTCTCTATTTAATAAACACCTACCCACAGAAAAGACGACCGAAGTTAAAAACTCCACCGTTGACAATTACTTTTCTTATACTGATATGTTTGCATCACTTCCCTACGCAGCCAACCCAAACACTCGTGTATAGCTTCTACCCTAACACGAAGCTTTTAACTGCAGAACAGCCCCCATACCCGGTTTTTGGGATTGCCCAGTATTACTCGGCAAGGCCAAGCCAAACCCAAGGCCTCCCCCACTCCCTGCGGCTCCCCAAGTCACGCAGGCAGGCGCTCTCCTCCGGACACCTGCGGGGGCTGCACCCAACGCCATCCCGGGAGCGCTCCCCGCCTGCCGCGGCCTAGCAGTCATCCTTGCCGGCCGCCAGGTCCTGCCTCCCCCCAGGGGTGCCCGTCCCTCCCGCCGCCAGAACTTTCCTCTCTCCTGGACTTACTGCCTGAATTCGGACACTGGGACGGCGCTCAAGGGCGGCTGACCGTAACGCTCCATAACAACCACCTCTGCGACCGGCTCTACGGAAGCTTCTGGGCCGCCGGAAGCCCGCCGGAGGACCGGGCGCCTGCGCAGAGGGGCAGCGCCGCCGTCTCCACAGCAACCGCTGGGCTGCCGAGGCCTAGCTGCGGAGGAAGGGCTCGGCCACGGCTGGAGGTCGGGAGAGGTGGCGGGCGGTGGGTACCGCTGGCCAGCCGGGGATCTAAGGTGCAGGCGTGGTTTCTGTTCTTGGACGGTGTTGTTTCAGCACACGGAAAAATCCCCTGCGCAGCTTCACCGCGAACATGAAACGGAAGTGCAGTCTGTGGCACCTAGGAGGGCTTTCCCTGAGGGAGATGGAGTGTGTCTGTGTGCTAGCACCGCACTGGAGCGCAGAGGCGCTTGGATGTATTCGGGAAAGGTCAAGGCTTTACAGTGGAGGTCTTGGAGCTAAAAATAAAGATACTGTGAGACGTTATGATGAACTCACCATTATGAAACACTAAAATAAATAACACAGGCAAGGGCTAAGGCATTCTCTAAACAACATCAGAATGTACATCCATTTTTGTCTGGCAGGAAGACATAAGTGAAACATAACATGTCATCGCCAGAACTGGCAGCTTCCACAAGAAGTATTCTTTGAGTATCTGGGTTGCAACTGTATGTTGCTGTGTGTAGGAAACAGCACAGTTTCCTTGTGTTGTCCTGTTGAAAGCAAGGTATATTTCAGAGGTTTCCTGCTCTCCTGGTCAAAATTTGGGAGGAAACAGTGCCCAGGGTAGCTAACAGATGCTGCAAATGACAGAGCGAGCACTCAGGCATATTTCACGCTCCTGCGGCCTGGCTTGTTATCCTGCTGAAAACAGTTTCAGTAGATGCCTAGGCTATAGTGACACTGTTTAAATTAGGGTGAAATATACTGCACTGGTCTTCTAATGAGGACCATTAATCAGGGACGTTATGGTGTAAAGCTGGTTACTTTAAACAATGCATGCCTTGCTAGGACTGTATCTTGAAGAGGAGCTGAAAGATTGATAATGTCTAGCTTGCACAGGAAATTCCCATCAAAGTAAAAAAAAAGGCTGTAAGAAGACACCAAGAATATAAAGACCTAGAATACAAGAAACTTTTTACAGCAAACTGTTAAGATGTAAAACTGTTGCAACATAGAATAGCTTCAGTTGGAAAAGACCTTTAAGATGGTTGAGGCCAACCATTATCTAACTCTGCCAAGTCTGGTACTAAGTCACATCCCTTGTCAATACATCTGTTCATCTTTTCCCACATCCCTGGGAAGCCTATTCTGGTATCTGATAACCCTTTCAGTAAAAAAAGTTTCTTGTAATATCCAGTCTAAACCTCTCCTGGTGCAACTTGAGACCATTTTTTCTCATTGCTAGAGAGAAGAAAGTGACACCCACCTTGTTAACAACCTCCTTTCAGGTAGTTGTGGAGAGTGTTAAGGCCTGACCTCAGCCTCCTGTTCTCCAGATTAAATAACCCCAGTTCCCTCAGCTGCTCTCTCCACACCCTTCATCAGCTTCACTGCCCTTCTCTGGGCCTGGTTCAGCACCTCGATGCTTTTCTTGTAGTGACTGGCCCAAAACCAAACACAGTACTCAAGAGAGTATTGTGTTCCAAATAAGAGAACTTTACTTGTTAACATATCATTGTAATGCTAAAACACACACTCGTCTGAGCTGAGATGCCCCTTGCCTACAAGGCCACTCCTCTCATGGGGTGCTATTAATTTTTCTATATACTATTGCTGTAATCAGAGGCAAAGAAACTATAACACAGACCAAAAGTAGAATAACAACAAATATGCATAGGTTAACCAGACTTGTGTAAGTGTATGAAACCTTTCAATGTGGTTGAGCTAGCTTTGTGGAATAAAAGCCAGCCCCTGGCTTTGTGCAAATCTAAGATAAATAAAAATACCTCTGCTCTGTGTGTATGTTTGCACTTTGCACACTAGGAAAATGACCCTGCTCTTTTGGGATAACTGGCTAAGAACTAAGCATTAACAAGATGATGTTTGCTTTAACCTGTTAATTAACATTTCTCTTGAATCTACTCTATTCTGCTTAAATACTCACCAAAGGGTGAATCTGAACCCAGCTTTTCAACTCAAGACCCGAGTCTTACAATCTGCGCTGCACAATCAGTCTAATTCTCAGGGCAATTAATTGTTTATACTCAAGAATTCTATCAGGAACACAAAGCATTGCAAACTTCCAAACAAAAGCTCTGGATGCCATTTAACTGAATCTCATGTTACATCAATAATGTATTTGCCTCTTTTATGGTGAAACCACACTGCTATCCTATCATTCACCCATGCCAAATCTTAACTCTGTGAGTCACTAACTCCACACAATTCCTTCTTCATGTTTTTCTACAGCATGTAGTCATCCGTCACTCCTGTAGCCCAGCATTGTGGCCTTAGCCCTGCTTCTTGTTGCAGTGCCAAATGACATATGGCCCAGCATGGTGGCCTTTTTCTCATGGGCCAGCTTGGCATCCTGCTACCTATGACCCTGGAAGAAAAGAAATCTAAGAGAAGGTTGTTTTCCTTGCAATCAGTAAGATCAGGAAATAAGCACTTTGTTCTCAATAGTTCCTGCTGTGAGCTTGCCTCTTAGAGCTTAGAGTGAATTTCTCTCCTCTAGGCTAAAGGAGTGGATGACACACTGCTCCAGCAGTTAGAATGTATAAAATGTAGCACTGATTATGAAAAGTGAGGCCTCTTGTGAAGAGTACATGTGAGAAGGAAGGTGAATTTTGTTAAAAGCAGAGTTTTGGGTTTTTTCAGCAATGAAGGTAGATGAGCTGGCAGCTTCCTCCTGTCTGCTAAGATGCACCACAGATCAGGCAGTTGGTGCTTAGGGAGGAAGATGTGGCTCTCATGGGCACACTTTCAATATAAAACAACCCATTTTACACTGTTTAAAGCAGGAGAACCATTCTTTCATTTGATTCCACTGCTGCTTGATCCAGTAACAGAGATGTTTTGTGAGGGTGACAGAAAGGGACTGGTGTGGACCAGATGAGTGCCCACACTCAGTTGGATGGGAAGGAAAGGAGGGTTTGCTATGTAACATGAGCTTAAAACTTTAAAGTAGTTCTTTAAAACTTGTAATTAAACTCCAGCTAGCCACTCACAAAATCCTATCCAAACGTGTGAGCATTTGGCAACAAATCCATCATAATTAAGATATAAATCAGGTGACTAAAATAAATGAATGTGGGTGCAGCAATCATTTAATCACAAGATACATGACGTTCTTCCCACCTGTTTTGACTTTCCTGTTTGTTTCCCCAGTAGGAAAAGCAATGACATAGAACAGTTTAACAACAAAACAAGAAAACAGAGAAGTGGATTAAGTCTCGCATCATATAAACTTGCCATAAAGATGCATATTGAACATTAGAAAGTAGGAAATCACTCAAGGCTTAATAGCCCAAGTCATTAATTTCATCTCTCATCCCACTGATGCTTTCATCTACTAGACGAATAACAATGTGCTGAATGACTTTCTGCGTGTTTAACTGCTTTTCTTTCATGAGCACATTAGGGACATAGAAAACTATGAGAAGAATTTAGCAATTGCACAAGAAAAAGCTTTCTATTTGTGGTTTTTTTTGTGTCAGTTGCTGTAAAATATCTGGAGCATATAAAGTCTTGGCTGTTTGCTTCAGGTTTTGTACATCAAGGATTTTGAAATTTCAGGGAGACTACAGACCTATCTTACCTTCTGGATTGTGGAGCAATTTTATATTTGCCTCAAGCAGAAGCTGTGATGCAAACACAAGAAGTTGCCAATTTGATCGAAACCAAATGCCATTCTAAGAAGTCCTCAGCAACAATCAACAGGGGGATTGCTTGAAGAATATTAAAAAAATAGAGCCTGTACAGAACAATTATTTTCTTGGGAGCGAGCAGTGAGCTCTATGGAGAGGACTACCTGCTGGTGAAGGGATTCCTGTTTGTCCAGCAAATGCAGTGAGAAAGCCTATTAGTTTGGCAGCTCAGTCTCCTCTGTTCCAAGTGCCTGGGGCATTTTCTTCTTGTTCACGTTCACAGCTTCATTCATGCTGCAGCCTCTTCAGCTGGTCCTTCTGTATTGCCGTTGTAGCCTGCCTGGAAGAGACTAAAAGGAACATGAAAATGCAACCTGTTGTGTACTTGCTGAACTTGGTGGCTGAGAGAGCGTCTTATTAGTATTTATAAACATCTGAAGGGTGGGTGTCGGGGGAAAGATGCCAGTGTCTTTTCAATGATGCCCTGTGCAGCTCTGGGCTCCTCAATTCAAGAGAGATGTTGAGATGCTGGAACGTGTCCAGAGAAGGGCGACAAAGCTGGTGAGGGGCCTGGAACACAGCCCTGTGAGGAGAGGCTGAGGGAGCTGGGGGTGTGCAGCCTGCAGGAAGCTCAGGGGTGACCTCATTGCTGTCTACAACTATCAGAAGGGAGCTTGTAGCCAGGTGGGGATTGGTCTCTTCCCCCAAGCAACCAGCAACAGAACAAGGGGACTCAGTCTCAAGTTGTGCCAGGGAAGGTATAGACTGGATATTAGGAGGCAGTTCTTGCCAGAGAGAGTGATTGGCATTGGAATGGGCTGCCCAGGGAGGTGGTGGAGTCACTGTCCCTGGAGGTGTTCAAGAAAAGCCTGGATGAGGCACTTAGTGCTATGGTCTAGGTGATTGGATAGGGCTGGGTGCTAGGTTGGACTGGATGATCTTGGAGGTCTCTTCCAACCTGATCGATTCTGTGATTCTACGATTCCTGTGTGGCATGCCCTAGGTGATCCTGCTTTGGCAGGGCAGTCGGCCTTGATCTCCAGAAGTCCCTTCCAACCCCTTCAGCATTCTGTGATTCAGTGTAGTGAGCACATTTCGAAATTCTGACCGAGGACAGACCCTGGTGCTCTGGCCCAGCTTTTCGGGATGTCTGCAGATCAGCAAGTGTGCAGAGCAGCCAGCAAGGTGCCCGCTGAAGCGATACCATCTAGTGGCAGACAGAGAAAAAGAATCCCCCCCCCAACATAGGCAGAGGTGGAAAGGTGAAAATGGAACAAATAATATTTAAAAACAAAGCCACCTACTTGTGTGAGGGTGGTTTTTGTTTTTGGGGTTTGTTTCCATGGTAATGTATCAGAAAGGAAGATAATAAACCAGATGATCAGAAAAGAAGCTGGAGTCGTGGAGGGACTGTGGTTGCTGGGGTCAGTAACAAGGCTCAGGTTACAAGGCCCACTTGATGGTGTAGCAGTGCCAAGTGACCCCAAGGGCCTGGCCTTTGAAATAAGCTTTGCCATCAACAAACAAGCAGTGTTGTGTGGCATCAGGTTTGAAGCTGTAACCACTTAGAATTAGTAGATGGTTTTTGTGTAGTTAAAGCTTAGTCGCAGAGGAGGTGGTGTAGAAGAAAGAGCAGCCATGAGACAGAGTTTTGGTTCAAGCCACGGTTTGCCATGACTGGGGGGAAGGATGTACAATTTTTGTCACTGGATTTGCAGTGTGAAGGGACAATTCCTATGTAAGAACTGACAAGTGTAGGGAGAGATTATATCTTGCAAACAAAGACAATTCTAGGTGTTCTCAATCTCCTCTGATAAATAATAAGGACATTTGTGCTGAAACACTCTCCATTCTTTTCCAGTGGTAAATTCATATGAATTTAGCTCTTTCTACCAAACCCTTCATCTTTCATTGTTTTTATGTTCTTGGCTCCAGCAATACTATAAATACTCTCTATTTATCTGTTTCTTGAACCTCTACACTCCAGAAAGAGACGCATTTCACAAGAGGTGAAACGAATGCATTAGCTAACTGTCCATGATAGCCCTGGCCAAAAGTCCAACTTTCCAGTGCAAAGTATAGAACATGTTGCACAGTTGGCCACCAGCTTCTGTGGGAATTGAACCAGAGTAGCATTAATGCTTGAGTTAGTAAAGGAACCATTTATATGGACATTATAAAGGTATATTCCCTGTTGTGTTACTGTTATTGTACATCCCAGGATAAGTTAGAGCAAAGAGCTAAGACACTCCTGTTAACTAATGGAGCTTACAAGTCTCACAGTCTAATTTCCACCTCCCACTATTATTGCTGTAATTTTGCAAAGAAAACAGGGCTACTGATGGAGATGGAGATGGCTGACTTCCACATTGTGAAATATCTGAGATGCCTACATTAATAGAGTGGGAAAGGTTTCATTCCCACAGCCTGTGAAAGTCAGCCAAGGCTTAGCAGTAACAGGTGTGACTCTAGATGCTGAAGGAAGAATGAATGATTTTCTGTAGAGGCAAATATAATCAAAGTATTACAGGCAATCAAAGCAGTATGTGGCATTTTATTCCTCTGCCCAGACTAGCAATGCTGACTATAGAGTGGACATGGTGTATTTGTCTTGCAGGTTGGAAGTGGTACATTTCCAAACAACAGCACACAGAAAACACAGCCCCTTCCTTTAATATTTAAGGTAAAATACCTCATGTTTGATATAGACAGATTAAAGTTCACTTTTCCTGTTATTTTCTCCCAGCATCCCACCTCAACATCCTTTTTTTTTCCCCCCCCCCAGAATTGTAGCTCTCTTTGTGGGGCAGAAAAATGGGGGGGATACAGGGGAGGATAATGATATAATTTATTTACTAGTATAACAGAATAAAATGCTAGAAAACCAATTACATTTAGAGAACTTCTACCTTTTCTTTTGATGAGAATCTGTTCCTCAACTGTAACTTCATGATACATGCAAAAAAGTCACATCCAACTAATTTCACACTAGATTATTAGATAAAATGTCACAACATTGTTTAGCTGAGACAGATCACAAACTACTTTCCACCTTTGCCAAAAGGATTTTGTCACAAAGGGGAGATTATTTTTCTAGACATTTTCCAGGATAAAAATATTCAGACAAAGCAGAGCAACTGGGCTGCTGTATTTGGCAAAACCATCAAAGCCTGGAGTTGTTTCTACCTGTATATCCAAACACAAAAACACTAAACAATTCCTCTAAGGGTGGTAAGACTCTGGAACGGGTTGCCCAGGGAGGTTGTGGATGCTTCCTCCCTGGAGGCGTTTAAGGCCAGGCTGGATGAGGCCTTGAGCAACCTGCTCTAGTGGGAGGTGTCCCTGCCTATGGCAGGGGGTTGGAGCTGGATGATCCTTGAGGTCCCTTCCAACCTAAACCATTCTATGATTCTATACATGGAATTTCCTGCATTTATTCTGTTAGGTGTTTGACTTCCCTTTCTGATTCTCTAAGGAATTTACCTGCACCTCCATCAGAAAACCAATCAGGGCTGCAGCACAGGCATGAACTCTACCTACCATTATCCCCATTACATCTTTGTCCCTGGAGTGGGTTTATCCTGTAGCAGCTGGTGCTCTGCAGGCACAGAGCAGGTACAGCTGAGCAGCACCAGCTCCCAGCAGCAAACACAGAATAAAGAAGTGTTCTCCTGCTGTTCTCACAGGCACCATTGAAAGTGAGATGTCATCTAGAATAAATAGAACCAGGCAACACCTTGTATCAGCAGGTTTCCAAGTTGGCATGTTCACCTCTAGGCAGGGCAAGAAGTGGCTGGAGCTGCAGTGTGCTGGGAGCAGTAGGGGAAGAGAGATCCAACAGTAAGGGATTGTGCAACAACCATCAAGTGAGACCCTCAACTCCACACATACAAATAAAAAAGTAGTTGTTTCCTGGACAGGTCTAGAGACACATTCTAAAGTACAGAAACTCGCATGGGGTTTATGGCTTGAGTCATGTCTACTCATAAAAAGGACATTGTCTTCTGCAGTGAGAACTATAATGCTTATGCCTGCTAAATCTGGGATGACAGCCCTTTTCCTTCAAAAGTTATCCTCAATAGCAGGATTACAACCATGCCTTGCCTACAGGTAGGCAGGAAGAAGCCCAGGTCTCCAGTAAGTTCTTCAGAAGAGCATGGAGTGAAACATTCCATTTTTGGTTTAGAGAGAAATGTTATTAGTGGAGAATAAGAGGGAAAGACTCTTTTGCTATGGGGCTGGATTGTGACCATGCCCACATGGCTTTCCTTCTGTTGTAGAACACATTTATGCTGCCTGGCAGTCAGATTGGCTTAGTTATTACATTACAGCCTTCCTACCCAACACATACAGTCAGATGACAAGAGAGTGATGATGCTTGCATCCTGTGCCCCATGGTACACCTGCCCAATGGAAGATCCATGCCTCCCCAGCTGCTTCATAGCACCATTATTTTGGCAAAAAATTGGATCACATTTTACTTTTGTCTTGTAGAAACAAACCAAAACCAACAAAAACCCACTCCCCAAAAAAACCAACAAGAGCTCCACATACCTGAAAAGGTATCTGAAAAGACTGATGAAAGCGACATGGGAACAGAAGATTACTCTCCGGTGCAATGACTGCGGTCCATCAGAAATGGCTGTGAATGAGAGGGAAAATGTAATTGTTACCATTATCCATATGCATGAATGCACACTGACTGCAAACTCTTCCCCACACCTGTGAACCTCTTTCTTAAAGGCTCCTGTTCTTGGCAGACCTGTAATAATACAATCACATCACCTACTACTAACATTAAGCCCTTGAAAGAACAGTACAGGGTACAAGTACTTCCAAAGCCCATGCTTTGGGGGACAGTGTTTCTGTGGATCACCATAGAGAATAAAGAACGAAAACCAGCTCTGTGCTCCAGAGGAAATGTCAGAAATACAGGTGTCAGCATCTCCTAGACACCTTAGAACTGCACCTCTTCACTTCCTAAAGCATTTGGCTTTGTGGTAGAAGTGCCACTCCTAAAGGAAAAGAGCACCTTCAGCTGAGCTGGAGCTCTGTGGCTGCCACTCAACCTTCATTCCCCTTGGTGTTGTAGCACAGGCTGACTTTAGGTGAACTATTAATCCAAGCAGAAAGATTTGGTTTAGACAGAGTAATAGATGCAAAAAGGTACACACACACATGTGCTTACACCAGAGACAAGAAAGACAGTGGTTGGGAGTAAACAATACTACATCACAACAATAAATTATAGCACTATGTAAGTGCATTGTGTGGGAGGATTTAAACCCCTGCGATTTCTTTGTTGAAGAGTCCTAAAAGATTTCTGATGAGCTTCACAACATCAATTACATTAAAATTGCTTTCCTTTCTCCCCACTCCTAAGAATCTCTTTTCATTTCAATTAACACAAAAACATATATGGTCCTTGTTCATCCTGTGATCCAGCACACTAGGCCAACCCTACCACAAAACTGATAGAATCTTATAAAATTACCAGCTTTTTCCCCATCCTGTTCTATGCTAAACCATCCATCAGTATGACAGTGATGTTATTTGCCTTCTCTAGTAAAATGAATGGTAATACAGCCATGCAGGATGCTAACTTAGGATGTAAACCAGACTTCCTCAGCTCAATTAAAAGAATAGCTAAAATTTAACTGAGGCTGTGGTTTAGCACTAGTCTGAAAGGCACAGCTAAAATGTCCCAGACTACAGATGTCCTCAGCATTCCCATAGCAGCTATCTCATCCTCTGCATTAATAAGCTAATAAAAGTCTCCAAGGTAACTACACCAACAGGAGTTATTTGTTTGGATCTGGTAATCTCCCAAAAGATACTTGAATACAGTCAGAGCAGCAGTTGGGCTTTCAGCTGAATGAAAGGAGATCTCACTGCTCAAAGGAGATCATGAATGTCTGTATTTAACTTGCTGAGTACCACAATTCATAGTTTCTTCATCAAGAAGAATGGAGAGGTGCAAACCAGGCCTCTCTCTTTACTCAGCTTTCCTGCCAGGCACAAGGAGCAGCAAAAGTCACCAGGAAATGATGCAGGGTTAATCAACAATGTGTCCTTGCTCCTGTTCCAGGGCCCTCCAGCAAAACACTTTGCTTTACCTAAAACAGAGATGCTTTAGGTCTGTGGGAAATGCAGCATACGTCACTCAGTGGTAGCCAGTAGGTAATCAAATATCTATAAGGGTGGTTCATTTCTACACTTTTAAATCCCAAGTACATGTCTGTTTGGGTTTTAACCACAGGAAAAGTATAGAATAGGAAAGCTGTGGAGCTTTGGAGATTTATAATCTCTAGAGATAACAAGAAGGTGCAGGAAAGTCACCACTTTCCCTGGACACCAGAACTAGCAGTGCTTTCCCTGGACTTGTAGAAACCGCATCTGTAACTCCATTGACACCTCACTAGGGACATATTACAGCCTTTAAATCCCACGTGGGAAAACAGCCGAAGCTCTCAGAGGACTTAGATTTCATTTTTCCTGATTTTCTATGTAAGCCAACAAAGAAAGGACGAAACACACCAAGTCCACTGCTGGAGACCCTTTGGTAGTCACAAGGGCAGATAGAGGGCACTGGAACAGCTCTGTAGCTTGAAGTGAAGGACCTTGTTCCACAGGCCCTGGCTAGGCAGGATGCAGTCACAGGGCGACATGAAACGGGCCAAGCACCCTGTATGTTGCTGAGGCTGGTATTGCTCAACCATTCTGTTTGATGTGATGACCTCTCCTTCCAAGTGATGATGTCTCATCACCTCTAGTCTTTTCAGCATACAGGTAAACACACCAGTGCTGCCCCTGTAATTGGTTTACATGTGGGGACTTGTGTGTTTTGAGAAGCTGATGAAGAATGGGGAGTCTTGGAGAACCCTAAGATGCAGAAGTCTGGCCAAGATTCTCTTTGCTTTTCGTTGTCATAACTTTCCATTACCTCATGTATCTGCCTCATGACTTCCCTCCCCACACAGGTGCACACTCGTGTTACCTGTCTGGAAATGAGCATACAGCCCTTTCCCTCTCTCAGATCTTTTAGCAGAGCACCAAAAGATGGCTGCCCCTTTTCCTCCTTCGTCCACAACTGGACTGACTTCTTCAGTAGTAGAAGAGCCCCACAGTATCGATCCTGCATGGAAGGTCTCTGCTTTGTTATCCCCTCGTGATAAAAATGACAGACACTAAATGAAGTTAGTAATTAACCATGTTAGAAAATACAAAATACAAAAAAGCTATGCTATGTGCTACTTACATTTCAGGGCTGCAAAAGCTGCGTGCACTGGGGACAGACACCTGAGTATACCACATACAGGACATGGAAATGTGAGCAGCAGTTCTGTGGTAGCCCCAGGCTAGATGATGGATGCTTCTGTTTCACTGATGCCTGCCAATGATACAGCAATTCTAAACAAGTAATATTCACATTTCATTGAACCTCTCTGCCTCTTCCTTGAAGGGAGATACTTACCTTGCTTGTTACTGTTTCTGCTGAGGTTAGCAGGAATTTGACCTTTAATGAAATAACATGTTAAGACATGTTGATGTTGTGTGCAGAGGGAAAAAACCCAAAGTCTTCTTTTCTGCCCAAATTTTCAGCTTTGAAGATCCCATTCAAAATTAATCTGACAAACTGAAAAATGGTTAAGTGTGACATAACTGTGGTTATCAACAAACTTAATTAAGAAATAGGATGTTCTTTTCACTGCTTTGGCAAATTACCATCTTTCCCCTGGGAACATTAACTAGCCAACACTGAACTCTGAGGCTTAACTTTACATGCACAGATGAGAGTGGCTGCTGATCCTCTCCTGAATGTGCACACGATAGGGCAGGCAACTATCCTACCCTTCCACTTAATTGAAGGCATTTGGTGTTTATAGTACCACTCACAGAACCACAGAATGTCAGGGGCTGGAGGTGACCTTGAAAGATCATCTGATCCAGCCCCCCCTGCCAGAGCAGGATCACCTAGAGCAGATCACACTGGAACGCATCCAGACGATTCTTGAGCATCTCCAGAGAGGGAGACTCCACAATCTCCCTGCGCAGATGGTTCCAGTGCTCTATTACTCTCACAGTGAAAAAAATTCTTCCTCATGTTCTTATGGAACCTCCTATGCCTCAACTGCCACCCATTGTCCCTTGTCCTATCACTGGGCATCACCGAGAAGAGGCTGGCTCCATCCTCCCGGCGCTTGCCCCGTACATGTTTATAAGCATTAATGAGGTCACCAGCCTCTCCAGCAAGCCTGGAGCAGAGACTTGGCTTGCAGTTCAAATTTCCCAGCCCTATGGCAGACATTTAGATACTACACAGTTTAAGGGTTTACTTCTGTAAAGGCAAATGCATAACACCACAGTGGATTTATTTTTTCTTTTTCCTTCCTCCCTCCCCCCATCCACCCCCCCTTCCTTTCAGGTCACCTGTGAAGCCTGCAATGTCCCACTCCTCCCCAGAGCCCAACACTGCTCACCTATTTACCTTCCCTCAGTGTAGCTTCATGGGACATGAGCAACACCAAGCCTTGTGAGGAACTGGAAAACACCTGGCCCCTAGTAAAGTCCTTCTTAAGTAGTCCAGTGAAGAAAACCATACCAAAATCTCCCCCAGCTATTTGTCATCATCTCAGAGCTGCACTCTGTTTATCTGTTGGTTACTATCATCTGCAAAGGAAGTGACTCTGAAAGACGGCTATACTTAACTGTAGCTGGAGCTCAGAGAGGCACTCTGATGCCCGGCTGCCATCTTCCAGAGCCCAGCTATACCTGTCCTGTTTCTCATTTTAAGCAATGCTTTCAGTGAGGGAACTGTGAAAATGCTCTTGAACCTGCTTCCTAGCTCTTGAATTTCCAAATGCCTCAGGAAACAAGAGACTGGAGTGAATCACACTAAACAAGGCTTAACTTGAGTAACAGAGAAGAGACCTGGTGAAAAGAGAATGCTTCAGGGAGACCAAGATTGGTGTGCTCATCACCAGTGGTCTCTCCCAGCTTCCACCTATGCAGAGTCCATCGCAAATAGGATTCAGCTGTGGCTGGCTAAAACGTCCCACTAATGCTTATTAAATAACACACCCTCTAATAATGTTCTAGAAAAGAACAAAATCCAGACAAACCTTATTGCAGCCTTTCAATACTTAAAGGGGGTCCATAAGAAAGATGGGGACAATCTTTTTAGCACAGCCTGTTGTGGTAGTACAAGGGGTGATAGTCTTAAACTAAAGGAGAAAAGATTTATATATAAGGAAGAAATTTTTTTACCATGAGGGTGATTGAAACACTGGCACAGGTTGCCTGGTTCAAACGCCATGTCTGGAAGCGTTCAAGGTCAGGTTGCATCTAGTTGAAGATGTTCCTGCTCGCTGAAGGGGTTGGACTACAATGACCAGATGCACCAAACTTGGTAGAGTTAGACAGTAGTTGGACTCAATCTTAAACGTCTTTTCCAACCAGAACGACTCTATGATTTTATGACCTTTAAAAGGCCTTTCCAACCCCAAATTCTCTGATTTTATGAAATCTTTCATCTCTGCCTGCTACCGAACAGGGCTGGATACAGCCCAGAGCCAGGACACAGTGGTGCTCCTACAGCCACGGCACCTGCCTGCCTGGAGCAACCAGAGAGCGTCAGGAGCTGCAGCGCTCCGTTTGTCCGCCGGGAGCTATCTAGGGAAGGAGCCTGTAGATGGTGCTGCTGGGCAGGGAATCAACCCCGGCAGCCGGGGACCCCCCCCAGCACACTCCCCCCCCACCCGTGTTCATGGCCGCTCGGGGAGAAGCCGCCGAGATGTGGGGTTCTCCTGTCTAGCACCACTGTGCATCCCTCCCTGCATCAGGCTAGGGATGCCTTGAATGTCCAGCCATTCCAGCAGCCCTGGGCATGAGGGATGGCTGGGTCTGGAGTGGGTTATTTAACTCTGTTTCATTAAAAACAGGGTTTCAGAGTCCTTTCCTCGAAGCAGACTGACATGTTCTGAAATTGTTTCAGTGGAGGAGAAAGCCCAAATCAAAGAAATTTATTTCTGGCTGTTAATGGGAGAAAAAATGCTAGCTTGATCAATGTGCAAATATTGTATTGACCAATACAACATAAAACACTATGAGCATTTAATAATACAGCATCCACTTTTCATCTACAGCCTCTGCAGTTTTATTTTCTTACCTGCTTCGCTCGCCATCAGGTAACCAAGCACAGGCTGAAACCCCACCAGTAGCTGTGAGTACTCAGCTGCAAGCAGAACCCCAAGTGTGCAGCACAGCATGCAGGCTGTTCCCACATTGGGACCTCAGGTGCTTTGTGCAACCACTTCTACAGCAGACCTAGGGCAGGCCTGGGGGTGCTAACGAAAGGCTGCTCACAGGTCCTGGAAGAACAGGGGCTATCGAGGCTCCCATCCACTCTAGATTTTAGTACAGGTAATTATTTTGTATCTAAATTATCATCTCTAGGTTTCAGGGGAGTATGTTGCTTTTGAAGTTAACACTGTATAATAGAAATCACAGACTGAGCTCTGAAGAATCTATCCCATTAGCATTAAGAGTCTTTGTCAGGCTGGAATCCCTGAAAGTCCACAGAGGCCACAAAAGGAGAAAAGACTACTGCTACTGCCTTGGGTGAATGTTGGCAGGTCGCTACCACCACACTGCAAGGGAGATCTGTGCTCTGCAATAGCTGTGTGAGAGCAGTCAGCCTGAGGGTGACAGTTTTCCAAGACAGAGTATCTAATCTCCTCAGAGACCAGGTCAGGTCTCCTCTCCTTTCATACACAACAGCATAATTACAGCCCCTGGAATTGCTCTGGGAAGAACACCAATAACTTTCACCTGCAAATAAAATGAGGCTCATGGGAATGCCTTTTTCTTCTCCCTGCTATAAAATTATATCCAGAAACTCCTTCAGATATGTATTTTTTCACTCAGCACATGCCACTTCAGATCAGTTGAGCTGGATCTATCCACAAAAGACGCTGAACAGTTGGTGCTTAGCCCCCACAAAATCTCATACACATGCACAGATAAGGTCTTCCTCTACTTTTCTCTTATACGGGACCTGATTCAGCTTGTATTTTGGGAGCATACAGAATCCAGAGAGACAAATATTCTTCCCAGCACATTTACCCAGTTTCAGTGGTTGGGTGATCATCCCAGACTAAGGAGAAATGTTTTTTTCTCCTAGCATACACAACAGCAACAGATGAGTCTGGACTACTCTCTTAGGTACTTCACTGCTCTATTGACTTTGTGTAAGAAAAGGTCCTCATTGCTTTTAAACTTCTAACAAATTAACCTACTGCAACGCTTTTCATATAACCAAGATTTGTCTTATAAGTCTAAAGGTCTAAACATCACTTGAGGTACTCTCAAATGTGTCCCAACAGCCCTGCCAGGTGTCTCATGCACCCCAACCTTCCTCTGTAGCTGCCTTCAGAACAAGGAATAGCAGTGTTCGAGAGAAAGGCTGCACATCTTGATGGCATGCAGTGGAAACCACTCCTGAAAATACAAAAAGCAGGATGTTCCTGCCCCGTGGGTAATCTGACCAGAGCAGTAACGTAAACGAAGCTTTACTTCCCCCCCTGCCCCAGCATATGGTGATTGTGAAATTTGTCATAATCACCAGTAGTCAAGGTGGTGTCATGCCTCATTCAAGACACCATGCCCCAGAAGACCTCAGCTTGCTCTTCTCACAATAGGCAAGGAAACAGCATGTTCTGCAGCTAAGGTTTTAATTTTGCAGTCTTGTATCTCAGTACAAGCCCGGGCTGGTTTTATGAATTTCCATTAGGTTGTAGCTTAATGTGGCAGTCTGATAGACACTGACTGAGGGGAAGGGGGGATTTCATAGCCCTGGTCCAAACACTCAGCTGGTAATGGAGAAGGGTTGCTATTAGTCATTTGCCTAACATAAAAAGAGGATCCAGATCTAGACTTAATAAATTCTTCCGTATATGAAATAACACAGTTGTAGCCATTTCTGTCAAACTGTCAGACCCTTCACACAAAGTTCCTTCAGGGCATGAAATACAGTCCTACAACATCATAAAAATCACTTGTGTCACTTCATGGACTTCTCTGGAGTGCCACTGTGTAAAGGGAGGGGTGTGAACTTCAGCAGTACACATGTTCTCACATGAGGAGTAAGACAGCACAATGTCTAGTTACAGTGCAAAACCTTGTAAGAGCGAGGAGCAGGCACTGAGAAGCGATGCCCTGGCTGTGGACCGGCTGAAAAGGCACACTGCTTTTTAGTTATTAATTTTGTTTGAGATCAGAGATGGGGCAGTCCCCCAGCTGATGGGAAGAGGATGGATTAAGTGGCTGGACAGCAAACAGCGTGGGGAAGCTCACATTTCTTCCCACAGCATCCCACTGTGACATTTCAACACTTCTCTGGAAGGACAGAGAACAGCAAGTGCCCAGACCTCGCCTGTTCTAGTGTGGGTAGGTACAAGCACAAACTCTTTTAAGTGACTGCCACCCAGCATCAGAGCTTGGGAAAGATGCTACCTGAAAGAACGTTACCCAAAAAGCATTACAAAGACATACCAATGGAAACATACTTGTGGTTTTGCCATCCACCCCAGAGGGAGAGGGGGGCAGAAGACCAAAGCAGCAGGTGTCCCTCACAGCCTGAGCCTGCACAGTCAACATTTCCAGTTCTCCAGGCTTCTGGTTCACAAAATCCACATGACATAGCAGAGTGCACACACGGCTGTTTTTTCATGGTCTTGTATGGAAGTGAGAGGCTGGAACTTGTGTGCTGCTTCTCTGTTGGGTGACTTAAGAGCTCTTCAGCATGGCTCTACTGCTGAAGCACAGCTACGAAGCACATGCAAAAGTTCTACAAGCCAGTATCTCCAGTAGAGCCCCTAAAGTGGATTTCTAAAACAACACATCTCCACAGCAGCATGCTGGCTTTGCACTGGTGACTCACTGAAAAAGCTGCCTAGCCAAACCCTTGGAACTCGCCTTTTGCAGGGCTTTTCGGTGTAGTTTGGGAGAGCCAGGTAGCTCAGGGGACCTTTAGCATCTAATGCCATTCTATGGGGCTTGCCTACAGACAGAACGGTATCATCAATTTCCTCCCTACTTTTACTCTTGTGGTCCCTCTTTGGTCCCCAAAATTTCTGTAGAGAACAGCTCTCCATTATCTGCTTAACTACTTTGTTCTGTGACTGATGAAGAGGCATTAACTCTACCTTTCCAGAAGACTGTGGTTGACACTACACAAATGAACTTGGATCTAAGCATCTCTCAAATCCATCAACCTTTGGAGAAGTCAGGCAGAGAGCACAGGAGCTGAAACAGGTCTATGACCATCCATTAGTATCAGGTCTATGACCATCCATTAGTATCAGGATGTCTTTCTAATGAGTGGTCTATTGCAGAGTCAGTGGCAGGGTACTCGTCCTAAAGGAAGCATCTAAAAGGAAGAGAAACTCACCTTTGAAGTCAAGGCCTATCTAGCAGAGGATTCTTTTTCATGGAAAACAAGCAAACTGTGCCAGTTTGAGGCTAGTGCTTTTAGAAAACCATCAAGCTACAGACAGCATGAAACCCAAACAAACCTCCTTTCAGTCATTGGGTTAAACCCCAGGAAAATAGAACAGTTCTTGCACTGAAGCCAGGGAGCATGCACCAAAACTTAAAAACAATGAGCACTCACCACAACAAACAACAAATCACTAGAATCCAATGTTCATCTGTACACAGGCTTTACATGTAGAAACAGTGAGTATTCAGTGTTTCTCTAATGCCTAAGTGGGTTATCATTTATGGATGTGCAGAGACATGCAATAAAATATATTTGGAGAATAAATTCACTGCTCCTGTAGCACCCTGGGTGTAGAGCAAGGCTTGCATCCTTACTGTGCAGCCACCCCGTGAAGCACTGATCTTGTCACTTAGAAGTACCTCAGAGCTGGCTGCCCATAGCTTAAACATAGACTGGTCTAAGAGAGACAGGCTTATTGAAGAGAAGCTAGCTTGCAAAATGTTTTAGGAACAGTGTGTATCAAATTCATGCTTCAGGCAGCTTAGAAAGCATCTATGCTCATTTTAAGAGTGAAATCACACATCCTTTGCATTGGAGCTGGATGGGCTAACTCCCAACTCTGTACATACTGGTGCTGGCAGAGCAGACAAACCCATTGTTTTGCAGGAAACCATGCCCTTACAGTTGAATTCAGAAAGGGTGATGAAGCCAGTGGCCTGAAATTCATCATTTGAACAGGCCATTTTCTTACCTCTTCCTATGCATAAGTCCCAGGACAGCTGGTCATGGCCAGTCTGATTAATTTCTATCAAATATCTTTCATTGCAAGGCAGAAGAACTGAGTAAAGTGAAGCAAACCTCCTCCTCACAGGAGAGAGCACAGAGCTGTTGAAGTTTGGTTGAAAGAAAGCGAGTTATGTTCAAAGGCAGAAGAACAGGTTGCCAGAGTAGGAGAGAAGAGTATTCTCCTGCAACAGAGCAGATTTACAGCATTCATGTGTCTTCTAGGATTTCCACCAAGCCCAGAGCCCAGCTCTTTCTGTGGATAAGTGGATTTTTCTTTCCCCATTCCGCTCTCTGTCAAACACCTCAGGGCAAACCGGAAGCAGCTCAGCTGTTGCTGAGCTTGTAGCTGTGGTCACTAAAGCAATTGGCACAGATGAAAACTCAGATCAATCAGAGGCGTTTTCTTGGCTTCATGCCAACCGTGCTGCATTTCAACAGCCTGGAAGCCCTCTCCACTGAGTGTCTCTAGAGAGAAACATTTCAGAGATGTCAGCTTTGCGCTGTCTGCTTTTCCAGTTAGCATTTTCCCCTGAACACATCATCTTCTCCAGCCTGTGGGGTTTCTGGGTAATACAACAAAAGCATCCACGCACCTAAAAGCAATTGCTGAACAACTTTGTTGGAAAAGACTTTAACCAGTGGGGAAAATAAATCACCTGCAGTTTAAAAGAACCCAAACAGACAACAACCACACGCATTTTTCTCTAGTCCCGTAAGTTACTCTCAGCTGTAACAATACTCCAAGAACAACAGGATCATTCTGCACTAATACAAAGTCTTTCATCTCAGAGCACTTTAAAGGCTACCTCACCCTCCTCACCAGAATTTTGGCAGAATTTCGGGGTGCACAATAACACAGTTATCTCATCTGACCCATGGCTGGGACGTGGCCAACTGGAAAACAAGTTCTGACTTTGTTTGGAAGTGGGAGACTGAATCCAGCAGCCTGCCATGCACATAGGCCTGTTAGTAACTTCATGAGTATTGAGCAGTCGCCAGCCTTCACAGACACAGCACAAACCAGTAGCCTGGTACCAACCCAACCTGCCAATTTGGATTTGCATGAGACTTTCCAAGGAGTGACTCTGTGGCAGAAGATTTCATCCAGATCAAGTACCAGCTGTGCTCCTGCAACCAGCGTAAAGCACAAAATCTTAGACTCTCTCACATGGCAGAGCTTGCATACAGACACCTGACTATGGTAAAAGCTCATCTAGCGTCGAGATCTGCTATCACTAATACTTAATTAACTGAACATTTCCAATATTTTAAATTCTGTTCATGTGCACCATAAAGAGTATCTGCATTTCAGCTTATTTAGCTGAGTTTGCACAACCTGAGGAAGAACTATCTGAAATCTGACAGAGTTTCCCCAAATAATCCTGCGCTACAAAGAACTGAGGCTTACAGTGAACCTTTTCAAGCTGTCCCAGAGCTTGGAAAAAATCCTTCTTGAGCAAAATACATGGCCCCAGCAGGACACATGCCCTGGATTGGGCTGCAGGATGCTGAACCAGCAATTCTCTCTCTACTTTTAAAATAAACAAGTAAATAAATAAAGCCACACAACTGTAAGTATAAAGCTGGATGCCTGTAATCCCACCACAGTGATTAGCAGCATATCCTTTAAAAGAGATAAATACACCCACTGCTGTGTACACACCAACTTCCACATGTGTACAAGCCATTCTCCTTGAAGGGGGAATTATGATGCCTGGGGAAAATAAATCATCCTGGGCATATTTGGGGATGTCCCACATTCCCTCACCGCTCCCTATGCAAGCAGAACGTGGAGAAGCTAAAATAAATTGAAGAGATGAGCAGTAATTTATTTTCCCGTCTGGAGAAGATAATTTGACTACTCAATTAAATATTGCCTAGAGCCATACTATTCGAGTTGCACATCCCATCTGTAATACAGACAGATCTTACTCTTATTACTGGTCTTCATGCTGTCTGGTACTTAAAAATTCTGGTTTAATTAGATGGCACCTTCCAAAATGCCGGATTATTGGCACACAATAATTCAAATTGTATCTAGGAATTTCTGCCATCCAAGAAACCTTCTGTCTGAATCATATGTTCTCTTATCTCTGGCACATAATAGCAGCTTGCAAGCAATCCTGAATAAACTGATGATTCATTATTTCTTACATTGTGCTATTTTGAAGCACAGGGCTTAGTCTGGGCTTCTTTCTCTCACTTTTTAAATGCTTTTCACTCAAGATTATCCACAACTCTCAGAGTTTTACAATGTATTTTTCACTGATTTCTCTCAAGTATTGATTCAATATTGAAATAGACCATTTAAATACTGAATTAAGAAGCTAATGTCCCTACTATGAGGAGTTTTAATTATGATTGCAGTTATTATATCTAATTGTGGCTGTCTTGAAACAATCCAGTTATTTGGAGAGTTCTGTGAGCAATGCCTGTATCAACTCTTTGATATGCTGAAAAATGTTGAATCATTTCCTCCTCAAGTGTGATGCTGAGGAACTCTGATGGAACATTAAAACACTACATCGAACACACTTTAAAGACTTGTAACACTGCTGCAAAGAAGGTGGGCTCAGCAGCCTACCTCACTAAGGGCTGGTGGCAGGTACCGAGCAGAAACACTCAATTGCTCTTGGGCATCACCAGGGGCAAATCAGCTTTTTCCTGATGTGAGCAGGAGAAAATAGCTCCATCTCCTAGTACTGCTTTCCTGGCTGTGATATCAGAATGGCTGAAATGCAAACAAAATGCACCAACCTTTAAACCTGAAATACAAGGAGATCCTCTTTTATGTGATACCTTCCTATTTATAGTGCTAATACAAGCTGTATGTCCCAGTAAGGGACATATATGCACACACCGGGCAAATAGAAAGGAGGGGGGAAATCCAGCCATGCTCAGAGCACAAGAGCATCGCCCACTCTGATCTGAAATTTATGGTGCTGCCAGACAGCAGGTCCTCAGCACTTGCAGCCTGAAAGCATCCTGAAAACATCAACCTTTAGGTGTTGTCCTATGTGAATTACTATCTCCCTTTTTCTCGGAGGAGACAGGAGGATGTGGGTAAAGAAATTTCCCATTTGGGAGCAAGCAACAGGAGTCATGAACAAAATCCAGATGACTCGCTTTCACCTACCTCCCATCTGCTTTAACCTACCACTAGTCCGCTCTCTGTAGGATGATAAGTAGCACTGTAGAATGCTGTTTGGAATACATCTATATTTATGGATTAGTTCAATCAGTCCTTATGTTTGTTTTGTCAGATGATTTTTCCATCTCTTCACCTCCTACCCACCTCCACCATCTGCCTGAAAGTTTGGGGGAATTTACTTGCAATTAAAATTTTTGCACCACAAGTGTACCTCAGCAAGGTGGATCTTTCTGCATCTCCATGTATCCAAGAGAAACAGCACTTTATGCTTCAGATCCCCATGATGAAGCATCTCAAGAGCTCTCCACCTTAGCTCAGTGGGGAACTAGACAAACATCCCTTTAGTCACTTATGTGTGGTATTGTCCCTAAACCTTTTTGTCCAACAGCTTCTGCCAGGATAGGAGATTGCTTTGTGTTAGATGCTGTACGAACACAGCACAGAATCAGTGTTTTCTGAACTCCTTGAGAAAGACACTAACTTTGGGGAAAACTGGAGGATTTCTGTATATGAGGTAGGAGAGGGCTTTCAGGAAGGGAGATTGTCAAGTAACAAGTGACCAGCAGCGCTCATTATGACATTGCAGGCTGCTTGGAAAGGCTGGCGGATGCTGAAACTTCAGCGTAGTGGCTGTTATGGTTGGACTTGATGATCATAAAGGTCTTTCCCAACCTTCTCAATTCTGTGATTCCATGACAAACAGATCCCCTGTAGCCACTGCTTCTGGATGTTTTGGATTGACCAGGCAGCTGGGCTGCAAATAAGTATCTTCAAGTGCAAGGAGCAGTATTCTATATCCCATTTCATCCAAATTGCTATGACTATAGTTTTCTGTTGTTGCTGAGCTCATTTTTGTAACCCTACTAAACTCTTCACCTTAACAATGTCACCACTGGATTCAGAGTACATTGCCATTTCTTTATGTTGTACTACATTTACGAGTCATAGGAAGCAGCCAGCTAGAAAAAGAATTATGGAAAATGTAAACT
Source organism: Tricholaema leucomelas (assembly GCA_013400475.1). NCBI lineage: Eukaryota > Metazoa > Chordata > Aves > Piciformes > Lybiidae > Tricholaema lacrymosa > Tricholaema leucomelas. The sequence goes on from WAAF01007965.1 coordinate 1,418,847, forward strand.
CATCTGCTTAGATTACCCAAATAATTTTAGTTCAAATTTGTTTCACTCCTCTGCTGTTTACCTGGTAGCAGCAGTTTATAGAAGAGCTTTGGACAACTCACTCAGCCTTCAGACATCCCCCGGAATGGCTGGATAGCTCCTAGACAAACAACTGTCAGTACCCTCTACATGGACCAGTCCCTGCAGGCTTCATGAAATTTAATGAAGACAAAGCCAGGAGGCTGCCTTCCTCTAAAGAGCCTTAGAGATTAGAAAGACATAAAAAAAATTAAAAGAAAATCCAAAGGATATTTCCTTCACTGTTAGATTTGTAACAATCTCATCGCATATATCCAATCCCTGGGTATGTATGCAGATGTTTCAGCCATATGCAACAACATATGCCACACTTCTCACAATAACTAGTCTTTTTTCCTGAATGAGGCTACAAAAGCACAAAAACAAACATGCAGCATTCCAGGACACTTAGGACAGAGGAGTGTCTCTGCTGCCTTCAGCTCTTCCACCAGAATGACTGCCCACCAGCCAAACACTGGTTCAGCTTTCTCCCTCTCTCTCTCCAATTCACCTTCCAGCTCTGCAGAAAATACCTTTCTCTCAGCCCAGACTGCAAGTTGAGGCATGTCTAGCCATCTGGGCATGCCCTTGAAATCTGAGGTCTTCTCCCTGCATTATTCCTGTGTGGTGGTGGTTTGCTCCATCACAGTGAGCTCCTTAACAGCCACGTTACTTAGCAAATGAAATTAGAAGTAGGCACCTTTTGTCTTGGTTGAACAGTCAGGTGTCTGACCATACTGTCTGGTGTCTCTGCTGGAAGATCAATAGCAATAAATCAAGTGCTGCTCAGCCTCTACTGATCAGATCACTTCCCTGCCCCAGACACCCCCGTGGTGGAAAAGGCTGGTTGCAAATACCAGCTAACTTCCTCTCCAGGCATCCTTCAGCAGTGGAAAGCCACTGGCTTAGCAAATGCCAAATGTCAGACATTTATCCTGTCTGATTAGCAACACATTTTTGCATTTGTGAAAGTTATTTGTAGGGCAAAGAGTTGGTATTTTTCTGGGTGCTGGAGGAATAGTTGCTAGCTCAGATGAAATTCACTACAAGCACTTGAGACTGAAAAGGTCAGGGTTGTTAAACTGGGCAAAATTGAATTCTTCTTGGTGCAGCCACAAAAAAGGGAAAGAGAAGATTCAGGGTTCCAGCCTCTCCTTCCTTGCAAGGAAATACAAACACAGACCTACAGGATTACACACCAAAAAGCAGATCAGTGTGCTTGACAGTGCAGGATCATGGAGGAACAGTTCAAGTGATTACAAAATTCCCAAGACAGAAAAAAGAATCATAATAGCTGCTGAAAATAGGGAGGGATTCATCCAGACCAGTCCAAGTGGCTGCACACACTATGTTTACAAGAGAGCACTGAAGACTTTACAGTCAAAAGTTTACATCATGAAGACTCCCACTCGCTACAATAAAAAAAAAATCCTTCTGGTGGCTTCATGCAGCTGTGATTGAATCACATAGCTTCAGTCAGGTAAGAGTGAGTGGCTTTGACAGATGTGTCAATCAAAAAGCGTATCCCTGTTAAACTGAAATCTTCCTGGATAATTTTGCCTGTGAAACAGTTATGGATTTCTAAACACTTCACAACATATATTCAAACTTTGCCAATTTCCCATGGGCTTAGAGCTTCATTTCCTACTTTCTCTATGTAACTTGCAATGTCACTGTTTTGCTCAAATACAGTCTGCCAAAATTGTCAGTACAAGTGACAAAAACTGGAGCAGAAACACAGCGATAGAAAAACATGATTTTTTTGAGGGTTTTGTTGTTAAAAATACTGCTTTATTCACTGCAAAAAATGAGGTACTCCACTGGCAGACAACAGTTCCCTAAATGCCTTTTGGAAACAGAGATTCTAGAAATAACATGACTTTCTGGAGAGACTCATCTATTCCAGGCCTTTGCTGGAAGTTTGTTATGTGCAAACAGCAATATTTTCTTCAAGAAAGCATGTTTGCTTGGAAAGGGGGGGAGGAAATAATAATCAGAGCCACTAAGATATGAAAGGATAAAACCTGTTTATTTTTGGGTTCAGCTTGTCTAAATAAAAGACTTTGTAGCTCTAAAGGAATGTGGCTGCAAAGCCCAGAACCTCTGCCCACTTTCTCTCTCTGACCCCAGCAGGAGAAGTGGCTTTGGAAGACACATAACTGTGAACCAGCACTCTGTTTATGTGAGGGCAAAGGAGGAGTAGGTTTGGTTATGGAAACCGGAGGAGATCTCCAGCTGATCCCCAACCCATCCTGCTCCATCTGCTTCAGAGGTCCAACTTGGAAGGAGCTTGTCCTGCTCAGCAGCCTGTCAGTCCCCTGGTACAGGGCAGAGCAGTGAGCCATAACTCACAGTAAGTACATTTAAGAATATTTAGAGCAAGGCTTTGATTCCACTTAAGAATCCTGCCTTGGCCTCATTTTCCTAGACTTCTCAAGCACCAACATCTACTTTGAGTCCTCATCAGGAACATTGGATGTCTATGAGTACTACCTCCACACAGCTCTCAGAAGAAGCAAAGCTGCAACACTGACTGTGCCTGGATTAAAACATTAACATTTAAACTATTTCTTGTTTATGACCTAGAGGCTTAGCAGTTTGTGCTAGATGAAGAACAGACAGAAAACAGCGTCCACACATTTCACTTTTCTCCTGGGTACCTCTTTGCAGCTTCTGTCTTCCTGAACATACATACTATGGAAAGTCAGGTTTATTTCCTTCTGTCAGAAGCAAGATTCAGTCTCTGGCCCAAGGTTCAGCCACTTAACTTGAGGCAGGCCACCAAACCATTACTACCTTTCAGCCTAGGAGGCAGCATACCCCAGCAAAGTGGAGATGAAGGGGAAAGGAGGCTGACCGGCATCTGGGAAAAATGTCCAACCCTCCAGAAAAGAATGATGGCAAATAGAGCAACAGCTGGCCAATAAAAATATGGTGTCGGGGGAAGAGAGGGGGAAAGATGAATATAATCTGGTGTTTTTACAGATTTGGTAGCTGAAATGCATGTCCTGGAAAAGATAAAAATACACCCATTCTTACCATGGCTCAGGGGGCATCTTGTGCCTGATGGGGGTGTCAAGGGTTAGGACTGGACCAGTCCCTAAACGATGCTCTCTATTAACCCCTCTCCCTTCCCAGGGGGGAAGAGAAAGGAATAAGGGAGGGAAACTGTTTTTGTTTAGAAAACTAAAACAGCTATAATGAAAATAATACCAATAAATAGACACAAATATATGCAAAATCAACATTGAGCCCACCCTCACACACAGCAATTATCCCACTGTCACCACTGATGCTGCAGCACGCACTGAAGAAGTCCCAGACTGGACTCGGTGGCAGAAGAGAACTGGATTCAGGAACACATGGACTGAGATCAAAGGGAAAATGGACACAGTCCAGCAGCCATTGAATAAGAGGCTTGACCTTTGTGATTCCTCAACTTTATACTGAATATGACATATATGTAATCTCTTGTTGGCCAGTGTAGGGTCACCTGGCCTGTCCACTCCTCCCTTTAGGTGCAACAGTTATTTTTGCAGTCCTGTCCACACCTCCCCTTAGGTGCAACATTTATTTCTGCACTCCCAATGTGGGAAACAAGATTTAGCAGTGACCTTGGTCTCCATAGGAGCAAATATAAACAAGAACCTTCCTGCATACTGATCTTCAGTAGTAACTATAAACATGAAATGTTATCACTTACAGCAGCAGACGCTGTCTGCAAAAATGTGCTGTTAACTTCAGAAAGTGCTGTTACTTAGAAGAGACTGAGCTGAAAAGGTAAAATCACTGAACAAAACTAGTTCTATCACAAAACAGGACGGGGAAAACCAAAGGAGATGGAGCCAGACTCTCCTCCAGGGACTCTTCTGGGCAAAACCACAGGACAACATTGAAATAAAGGAAGTCTTGATTCTGCTATAAGCAATGCTGGACAATCCCATCCTCAAAGCTGCCTTTTCACCTTAGCCACCCTAGGATGCTGAATTAGATGAGATCCATAACTAGCCTAAGAGAAATCTCTCATGTGGTAGATGTGTTTTATCAACTTTTGTCTTGCAAAAACATGCAGGGCACTCTTAACTGTTACCTAGACAAAGAGAAAACTTAGTGAAGCGTATTATTTGCATATGGCAAATCCCTCCATATTTTCTGGACATGCTTTGTTCTCACCACAAGAGAGAAAAGCTTCAGAACAACCAGTGCAATCAGGGACCCGTTTTCTTCAAACAAAATAGCTCAAATGAATCAGCTCACATTCTTGGCACAAACTCCTGCTAGCTTTTTAGATGCTAAGTGAGATGAACATGATACACTAGGCAACAGCCTGACTGTACACAAATTGAGAGCTGGATTTGATCATGCCAATTACTTGCAGAGATTAGCCTTTGCAAACACTTTCCACAACCAAATCAATGGCTGGCACTGTCCACCATGTTTACTCACCTCCTCTGTCATCCACCATCCTGTTGCAAACAATCAGCTTCTTCACATGCCGAGTTAGGGCTCAGCTGTTCTTACACCTTGATTTTGGTTTCCATCTCAGTGCTTCTGCATTGCCAGGGCACGCCTAGCACAGAGTTCTTATTTCCTTTTCATTCTGCCAGCTGTATTTTAACAAACTGAATCCAGAGCATGCAAAGGTGAAAGTCTTCCTTTCAGGTAGGACATAGACATGTCACATTTCTGTGTTTACTGACAACCCTGGCACACTGTGGGGCTAATAATTTGTATTTTGAACATTTGAGAACAGCAATAACGGAAATCAGTGACCTCTTTTTGACTTTAAATTGTTTTCTACATTGCCAAAACATAGAGATTTGTAAAGATACCTATTTCATTGCTTCTGGGTGACAGTATCAAATTAAAACACAAGGCCTTCATGATCTATCTCTTTGCATCTGACCTCACTCCACATGAACTAGAGAGGAAGATAACCAGGAAAACTTCACGGAACTTGTACCTCTCACTACAGAGAGGAGGAGCCAATTAGTGCTTCTGACCTCAGTGGGCAGGGCAGGTATGAAAGCCCAGCATTCACCCATGCCTGGGTCCTAATTAGGCTAAACTGGGCAATGGTGAGTCAGGCAGCTAGCAATGAAGAGGAGAAAGATAGCAACTCAGATGCATAGGGGGATCTGACAGAGGTTAACAACAGTGTTGTACTGGAGCATTTGCTTGAAAATCTGTGTGTCTCACAAGTCCTCAGTCTTTTTAGTAGAGATTTAGGCTGCCCAATAAACCCAGCTCTTCCTCTGTGGATATCATAGCACCTCTTGCCATGCCTAGGCAATACTTGCTTATTTGATCTAAGTAATCCCTCTTCCTTGTGGTTTGCATAGCGAGTCCTGACTTTGGGCTGGGTTGATTTTGAATCATTCTTTTATCAATGAGAAAACATCACATGTTCTTGTATATATGTTTGTCAAGCATGCAACTCATCGTGCACACGCTCTTTCACAATAAGAGTCCAGATGGAAGCCCCTGCACAGGTCACTGCAAACCCTGAGTCCAGCTCTATGCACACATACCATGTATGAAACCCAGAGCCAGGTGCCTGCCTTCCTGCTTCATACATCACCATCATTTCAGAGCCTTCATCTGATGCAGTCTCCACTAAAAAGGGCTGAATTAGGAGATGGTAAGCCCCTCATGGAATAACCATCAGCCTCAAAAGCTGTCATTTAGAAAGTAATTCAGCTGTGTTTTATTCTAGGTAAAAGCCAGTAGTTCTTAATATAAGCAACTATGATATGTCTTTCAAGGCAAAGCTAGTCTCAGTTCAGGCTTTTGCCCAGTCCCAAAGCATATTGTTTCACTTCTGGATGCATGTGGAAGTTGATATGAGGTAGCCACTCTGTATTTGCATTCCTCCATTTAGCTTACGCTGGTATATACTAAGGTAGGCTGCCACTCAGCCAAAGCCAAGATTCAAGGTGTTCTTGTGCTCTCCTTAGGAGGCTAATCCTTCCTTGAATGCACAAATCAGGTGGTTAATCATACCTCAGTTAATGGGTTCAGTGCTCCCAGGAATGTAGCCACATTTTTGCTAATCCTATGGGGTTTTTTTGACGTTTTAAGGTAATGTAGTAAGGTCAGGATGTGGAATATGGCAGAGATAAACTAGGCAATTCTCTGCTGCATGTGCAGTTAGAAGGTGAACCGTTGAAAATTAACACAATTAACTAGTGGAAATCTCTTCTGTAAGATCTGAGACCAAGACATGATTTAGGATTTCAGAGGAGGAAGAAATGTTTCTCTGACTACTGGGGGTGCATCGATCTGGGCTTTGAAAACATTTGAAGCTCTGCAAGTTTTATGTCCTGAAAGAAATATCTGCTTCAGATTTCTGGGGCTGAAGAGGCCAAAAGGCAAGTCTGCCCCTTTGGTGAGTTGTCCGGGCAGGGGCAGGCCCATGGGTCAGGGAGACAACGCTGTCTGCTGCTGATTGCATTGCTTACAAGTGAAATAAATGTGCATTCATCACGTTCCATTAACACTGTCAGCAACTTAGCCCTGATTAAAATATGTCTGTGCTGCAAAATGAAACTAGCAGTCTAGGTGAGCCAGTCATTCCTTTAGCTCTCAGAAACACAATCAGAACCAACCAATCAGAGCTACCCATAGAGAGCACCTTATTCGTCTAGTAAGGATGTACATCACTGTTGCATTAAAGTCATCCATGTAAGCAGTTACTGATTCGCAAGTAAAATCCATAATGGCTTTTAAAGTGTTGCTCAAATCAGTGCTGTATTAGCTGTCCTCCTTTGGCAGGTCAGGTTGTATATCTACTTAAACCAGTCCTTTTGCAGCACTTTCTGTGGCCAGCAATCTGGCCCACCGAGGTTAGGGGAAATACTGACTCGGAAAAGAATGAGAGCTGTAAGCACAGCCAGGGGTCAGGAGACCCTGTGAGTGGGTGTTGCTCCATGACCACTTATTTGCTGCAGTGACTTGGTCTTCTAACGTGGGAAGGACTGGCCAGGGAAGTGGTTCGGCCATGGCTGACACATGAAGGCACTGCAGGAAAGGCTGAAGAGAGAAAATAACTTCCTTTGACCTTTGCCTTCCTGGGCTGCCTTTTCTGGGAGCTCTAAGAGCAGCCTGTCTCTCAGTCAGAGTGTTGGCCGTGTCCCTTTTCCAGGGGCATGGGGCAAGGGTCCTCACAGATTTGCACTCATTTGCTTTTCTTACACCACTGTAACTAATGGTCAGGCTCTTTCCCCCTATCTGAATGTGGGGCTGCTGAGTTTCACAGCAAAAGCGATCAGACGCATCTGTCAGAGTGCCAGCACAGCCAGGCATACCTGGGGGACACTCATTTGAAGGGGAACATACTTGAGATCCCAACCAATGTGAAAGAACAGAAATGCACTATGAAACTGCTTGCCTCTACCATCAATTTGCATTAGATGTAGTCAAGCTGTTGACTTAAAATTTCAATTCCCCTTCTTAAGAATGAAGCTGCATTTGGAAGAGGACAAAGAAGTCTACATTTTCATGAGCCCATGTATTCTCATTGCTGAAAACAGAGGAATGTAGGGCAATAAAACAGGAGAAGAAACAGGATGACAACAGCAGAGAAACCTCAAGCAAAGGTTGTACAGCCTCTGCAAAACTGGTGTTACCTCTCTCCAATGAGAGACAATGAGATTCAAAGAACCCAGGAAAGGACTTCAAAGTGTTTACATAACACAGTAAGAGACTTCAGATGTTACTGTTCACAGTGCCTGGGTAGGATCCTGGTCTTGGTAAGGAGACTGCCTGCTCTTTGCCTGATTTAAGTCTCTCAAGATCTACAAAGGATGGAGATAATGATATTTCCAGAGATAGAATCATAAAATTGCTTCAGTTGGAAAAGACCTCTAAGATGATTAAGTCCAACCATCAATCTAAGACCATCATGGACATCAAACCACATCCCAAAGTGCCATATCCACACATTTCTTCATCCACACCTCCAGGGATGGTGGCCTCACCACCCTCCTGGGCAACCTACTCCAATGCCTGATGACTCTTTCAGTTAAGACATTTTTCTTAATATCCAATCTAAACCTGCCCTGGCACAATTTCTCTGATACTAGGGAGAAGAGACCACACTCCACCTCACTGTAACCTCCTTTCAGGTAGTTGTAGAGAAGATGTCTGTAATTGAATTCTTATTCTTGTCTTTTGATAGAAGTTTTAAAAGTTGTGCCTGTATTTGAAGTACTAATCCTCGGGTAATTAGTCCTTTAAAAAAACCCCAACACTTAGACCTTGTATTCCTGGTTTATGTTACGACTGTATGGGTGTATCTAAGGCATCTGTGTAACAACTGCTATGATTATTTCACATGCTGATTTTAAAGCCTTACCTCTACATTTATTAACTATAAACCTAAAAAATGTTTCAAGAAGACCCAGTAGAGATCTGTAAGTCCTAGCAAAATGAGGCTGTGATGAAGATTTATTAAAATTAAGTACAGAACTAAACTCAAGAAAGCAATCAAAAGCTTATTTAGTGAACTCTTAGATGATTAACCAACGTGTTCACAGAGCCAAATCTCTATGCAAGCCTTTTAACTGGTTCATTAATTTCCCTTGGCATGAACTAATTTTCAGACCTCTGGCTGACCTTGACATTTGCAAGAAGTGAATTGTGAGAATACCTTGATTTACATTGGAGGGACAATTATTGGTAAGAGAACAGTCTGAAACAGGGATTCAAATGTTGCTGGTCTTTCTCCCCTTGAACTAGAATTACAGAATAAAAGTGCTATTGCCCACACACATTACTATGAAAATGAAATTTCTATGAATTAAAGGAACATATAATGCAAAGGATTCAAATTAATTTCTTTCATTTACTGGCAAGTAAAGCAAAGGGAAAGGTTGTGAATGTTGCTTACCTGGACTTTAGTAAAGCTTTCGAGACTCTCCCACAGGATCCTCCTGAAGAAACTGGCCGCTCGTGGCTTGGATGAGTGAACACTTCACTGGGTAAAAGACTGTCTGGATGGCTGGGCCCAAGGTGTGCTGGTTAAAGGAGTTACATACAGCTGGTGGCCTGTCAGAAGCAGCGTTCCAGAGTATTGGGACCAGCTGTCTTTGAGGGGATTGAGTGCACTCTCGTTAAGTTTGCAGACAAGGCTCAGCTGGGAGACAATGTTCATCAGCTTGAGAGTAGGAAGGCTTTGCAGAGAGACCTGGACAGGCTGGTTAGATGGGTTCAGGCCAATTGTATGACATTCAACAAGGCCAAGGGCTAAGTCATAACCCCATTCAATACTGGAGGCTTGAGGCAGAGTGGCTGAAATGCTGCTAAGCAGAGAAAGGCCTGAGAGTGTTCATCCATAGCTGTTTGAACATGAGCCAGGAGTGTGCTCAAGAGGCCAAGATGGCAAACATTATCTGTCAGGAATACTATGACAAGCAGGACTAGGGAAGTAATTGTGCCCTGGATCAGTACTGGTGAGGCCACACCTGAAGCACTGTGTTCAGGTTTTGGCCCCTCACCACATGAAGGGCATTGAGGTGCTAGAAGAGTTCAGAGCCTCAAGCCTGACTGGCTGCACTAGCCCCAGGAAGAGTTCTCTGCCTCTTTCATCTCCACCCCATTCAACTTTTTCTTCTTCTTTTTTTTTTTTTGTCTTTTTCAGCCAGCAAGCTGCTCCCGGGAAAGAAGTCCAGGAGAATTTATGGCAGCTCCCAGCAGGTGCAGTTTCTGGAAAAACAGCACTCATAGGGGAAAAGAGACACTCAAGGGGTGGGTGCATGTGGCTGTTACTTACAGCACTGTAGATAAGTTGAATTATAAATATATTCAGTTTTGTGACAGTTTGGGTGTTACCCCTCCCCCAATGAATCATCAGGAATGGTGTGGCCAGCAGGAGCAGGGAGGTCATTCTGCCCCTGTACTCTGCACTGGTTAGACCACACCTCGAGTACTGTGTCCAGTTCTGGGCCCCCCAGTTTAGAAGGGACATCGAGATGCTTGAACGTGTCCAGAGAAGGGCGACGAGGCTGGGGAGAGGCCTCGAGCACAGCCCTACGAGGAGAGGCTGAGGGAGCTGGGATTGTTTAGCCTGGAGAAGAGGAGGCTCAGGGGTGACCTTATTGCTGTCTACAACTACCTGAGGGGTGGTTGTGGCCAGGGGGAGGTTGCTCTCTTCTCTCAGGTGGCCAGCGCCAGAACGAGAGGACACAGCCTCAGGCTGCGCCAGGGGAAGTTTAGGCTCGAGGTGAGGAGAAAGTTCTTCACTGAGAGAGTCATTGGCTACTGGAATGGGCTGCCCAGGGAGGTGGTGGAGTCGCCGTCCCTGGAGCTGTTCAAGGCAGGATTGGACGTGGCACTTGGTGCCATGGTCTAGCCTTGAGCTCTGTGGTAAAGGGTTGGACTTGATGATCTGTGAGGTCTCTTCCAACCTTGGTGATACTGTGAGACTGTGAAATCACCCAGACTAACATCCAGATGGAAGTTAAGGAATTAAGCTGTCTTTACAGCTTAGCATAATTTACAAGCATATATATACACAAATATATACGGTTATATGCAAGTTAAAAGTAATACAGAAACACAATACCCCTCCCAGAACAATCAGATTGCCAAGAGGGCTCCTGACCCAAACTTCCTCCCCCCCCACTCTTTCCCTCCCTTCAGAAATAACCAGATCAACTCACGTATATCTCGTGACAAATCTGAAGAGATCTGAGGTGAGATGTCAAAAAGATAACAGGGAGGTTAGAGGAGAAAAGGGTTAGGTCCCATTAGAGTTAAGGCAGAGGCAACCACAGAGACCAAACTGCCAGACAGAGGGAGCAGAACAGAAGTGAGAGCTGAGAAGTGTCTTATCTGTATTTTGACTAGTTGTGTTTCTCAGCAGAAGAATGGGTGATATAGGGTACCGTTGGGTTTTTCTTTCCTTTCTTCTCACAGCTAAGGATTTAATTTCTCTCAGTAAAATATTCCAATTAGCCTCAAACCAGCACAAGTTTGCAAATATGTTCATTATTCAGTTTGTTCTGTAAATATGTTCAGTTGCCAGAATGGCTCAAATAGAAACTAAAGTTTTTGCAGACACTGTTTCATCTTCTAGAAGTCTGAAACTTAATCTCTAGCTTTAGAAGGAGATGCAGTGCATTCCAAACAATTCCTGATAGCCTTTCTCAAGCACTATTCCTCCTCTCCAGGATGTGCCAGTTTCTTTGCACAATTGACAGGCTGCCCTTTATTTCACACTTCTAAGGTAAAGTAGTATGGTCCCTCTGAAAGGTAAAAGGAGCTCTGTGCCCTATTACTTCATCCACCTGGTCCTGTTTGCTCATTTCTGTTCTGTGAACTGGAAATGTCAAAAAGCCTCTCACAGCCTGGGACAGATTCATACAAACTGGAACCCTAAGAAATTATTGAACATATTAATTTTGACCTTGAAAATATTCTACTGTGCAGAAATACTAGCAGGGAAACGTTTTTTCTTACTTCAAAAGCTAAAATATGACTATTTCTGTCATTTCAAAACAATTCCTTTTAATTTAGGAAACTGTCATTCCCCCCCCCATACACTGTCTTGGCATTTCCTAGGTTTCTTTGTCATTCAGATGTTAATAACTCAAACAGCTTACAAGCTTTATTTATAGTGTGCAGAGATTCAACATGGTTCACATTAATGGATCTTCTAATGTTTCACTTAATTTTTTTTCCATTTTCCTCCTTTAGTGAATAGAAGACTACTTGGAAATCAACACAGCTTGTTAGACAAAAAGACAAAATGCCTATTAAATTATCAAGTGCATTTCTCATCTGAGTGCAGCTATCATTCTCTGCAACAAAAAACTACAGCTGAAGTGACTTCCTAGCAAAAGCAATGTTTAGGCAGATGTTTTTGAGAATCATCTAACTGTTATTCTTTAAAATGCCATGTTTAAGTGTCAGGGACATTTGAGAAACATGAGTGGGCAAGAGCAGGCACTGCCTCTGTTGAATCTGAAAGCTAAAGATGCTGCAGAGGTAAATTAAATACTAGGGCAATAAAGTTAAAAAAAGAAATCTTGTTCCCAAGCTTTCCAAGTTAAAAAGGTCCATTCATAAAGTGAGTATCAATATTCTGCTCATTAACAGATTTTCATGGAAACAAAGCCCATTGGCTTCAAGTCTATTAAAGTCCTTTTTTATTGTTTTGGATTGTGAGTTTCATATATGAATGAGGATTTGGTTATGCATTCAATTTTTTTATATATATATATATATATATATATATATATATATATATATATATATATATATATATATATATATCCCTAAAAATAAATTCTGATTAATTTTAGGCTTGAGACATTTGAAAAAGTGCTGATATTGGTGAATCTCCAGAACTTTGGGAGGAAGAAAAAAACAAAGATGTTCCTTCAAGTTACAGTAGTCTTAAGAAGCTTTTCAGAACAGAAAAAAAATGTTTTTGTTTTTTTTGTTGTTGAGGCTTAGTCTTGCTGGGAATTCAAGTGGCAGAATCAATGACAAGTGCAGGGAAACAAGAATCTTTTAGAATTGCAGGCCATGCTGCCCTTTTCCTGCCATGTTTCACTGCAGAAGCTGACAGAAGAGCCTGTTGAACAGCTAAGCACATTGCTTACAACTGTCTCCCTGCAAAGAAGAGACAAAATCCTGGAAATGGGATTTTAGGAGTAGTTGGAGTCAGACTGTGGTTGCTGAAATTTTGCCTACCAACACGACGGCTTCAGTGAGTGTCAGGACATGCAGCCAGTCAGCAAAGAAGTTTAAGATGAGAGCTGGTAATGGGAGGTGGTGTTACCAGAACAGGACCAAGTGGTTGCTCCTCTGGTTGCCAAAACACCCAAAGGTGTTCAGGATGAACTAAGATAAAGCTTTTAGAGTCTTCCAGGGAGCAAGGTGGAAAGGACTCTAAAAATTACTCAAAAAATCCTTCTGCCCAACTCATTGCACAGCAGCTTTGGCTACTCCAATACAAGTCTGCTTTGATAAAAAGCACAGGTTTCTTTGCAGTACAAAAGCTTAGCTTACCTGAGTTTTCAAAAGCAGGGCCTGGGCACAGGCACTTCTGCAGGGTGGACCAACCCTAGTAGTTATTTGAGGGCAAACACAAGGTGTTGCAGCCAGGTCTCATGGGTGGATGCTGAGTGGTTCTGGATGTGGGCTGAGGAACATCAGGAGCAATGCAAGACTGTTGCTTGGAGGAGCAGTCATCAGGGTCCCACTGGACTCTGCTGTGGTGAAACAAACAAAAACAGTGCCCTGGAAACATGCCAAGAACACATTCTGCCCCACAGCATGAGTGTGCACCATGGCTAGGAGTCAATGAACAAAATGAACAAGCTAATACCTTTTAAACCTCCACCTTCCCTCTGTAGTTCCACCCAGATTGTAGTGAGACATGAGAGGAGACTAAAAAGCTTACACAGAATACTAGTGACAACCTTTTCTTTTGCAAGCTTTGCACTGTCTCCTTCCAGAGGTGTCCATCCGTGCCGGTAGTCATGGGCTCTTGGATAGACATTGCAAAGAGCTGACACTCAAGCTCCTCATCCCAAGCCCCAGCAGATAACATTGGCTTTTCTTAAACAAGAGTTGTCCCCGTCAGTGACAGCAGTTACAAAACACAAGACAAGAAACATATGCTCATCTAGACAGAAACCAGTGGTGCTAACCTTCAGACACACACTACTCTGTTTTTATGAATATTGGGAACTGGCCTGGCCACTGACCTGCTATTCCAGCAGCGTTCATTATTTATGTGGCACTCACAGCCTATCTTCGGTAATGAGCATCATAGGCTGGTACAACAACTTGTGCACAACCTTGTTAGGTGAGTCCTGTAACAAACCCTCGTCTTCCTACTCCCTGCTGCACCCACAGGCCAAGTAAGAGTGTGAGACACGGTGGATATGCTCCTGCTCTGAGCATCACCAGCAGCAGGGCAAAGAGGAGGACATCCTCTCCAGAAGCTTGGCCCTACAGCTTTACAGTCACAGGCCAGGTCCCTCACAGACACCTTGCAAATCCTCAGCCATGCACAGATGTTCTTCTCCAGCACAAACTTCTTTCTTTACCCCAGCACTCCCATTGCAGTGAAGCTGGATTGTTTTCTAGTTTTACAAATGTCAGCAAGTGCTATGTTTTGGAGCAGAGAAAAGTCAAAGTCTATCCTGAACTGGCAGGGATGTTTCTTTGGGTTCAGTCTCACTAGCTATCCAGCAAGAAGAGCTGTGTCTGTCCTGGGGCCTTCTTGCACCCTAGGGTTTCTTCTTTAGACTCCTTGGAGGTGATTATAAGGTAAGAACTGTTTTAATGGGACTTTTTCTGGCAACAGCAGTTTACCTTGAGTAAGATAACCCTTGCTTATTTTCCTGAATCTTGTCCAGACACCATGTACCAGAGCTGGACTCTGGTGACATAGAGAACATTGGATAGATTGAGGGTGTCACCTTCAACCATTTTACAGTTTGAGGTAAATGTGTATCATCACTGAAAGGAAATTTGGGTCCCAGCATGCAAAGTCGGGAGCTGTGGGGCCAACTGTGCCCTCTTGCACCACTGTTTTCCTTGCTTTGCTGACAGATGGCACCTCAGGCTCTTGAAATCGATCTCATTTTGTTGCCTAAGCTAAGAATGTTGGCATAAGCTCTTCAGAGAAGAAAAGATCCATGTACAGGGCTGGATTATGTTTTAAAAGATGCTGCAGATTACGAGGAAAAGGGAGGGCCTTAAGTGAAATCACTTCATTGATGGCAGCAGCTTGCTTTCATCTGAGAGATGCTGAGCAGTGATGGTTCAGAGGGGGTGTATCCTCCCAGCCTGCTCCCTAGTGACAGACCCACCAAATAACCACGTGGGCACTGCCTCATTGCTGTTTCAGTCAACAAACCCCTGAGTGAAACTACTAGGATGATTGTTACAAATAATATTTGACAGGATGAAATTAGCACATGGATGCTCTTATGTAGGTTAATGAGGTCTAAAATATAGTCATATAAATCATCAGTAACCGTTGTCTTGTGACACATATCAAAGGGAGAGCATGTGATTCTAACACACCCACACCACTGCAGCAGCAAAGGTTATAAAAAGCAGCATACATTTACAGAGGACACTGCTGGAATATGTCAGCTATGTACTTTGGCTGCAGTTTCCCTTGCAAGCGTAGAATTATAGAATCAACCAGGCTGGAAGAGACCTCCAAGATCATCCAGTCCAACCCATCACCCAGCCCTGTCCAATCAACTAGATTGGCACCAAGTGCCTCACCCAGTCTCTCAAACTAGCACATCCTGAAGAGGAGGAATAGTGCTTGTGTTAGAATGGTTCAGAGAGAGCAAGCAAAGTCTTTGAGTGCTTTCCAACCCTGACTGAACAAGCACTGAGGTATTGCTCTATAGAAGTGCCCAACTTTGGTACCAGTGAAAATAAAGGAAAATGATGTCCAGCAGGGAACTGCTGAAAAATTATAACACAAGCTGCATTACTCTGCAACATTTATCATCCAACAGAATTCCTCATTTTCATGAGTTAGGGGGCAGTCAAGCTTTCCAAATGTACATCTATTTGTATCCAAGGTCTATAGTAAAACACAGCAGGAGCAAGTAAATTACTTTATTACAGCAATTTATGTTTACTGCCCAATATTTTTTATTTAGGAAGTAAATCTACTTGGAAAAAAGTCCACAGCAGGACAGCAGGTGTAATAGTGTGGGGAGCCATCACTAAGTCTGTCCATGAACAGCTGGATCATGGCTGCAAGCACTTCTCTGAAAACACTTCTCTTAGTATCTAGGCTTGGTTTGTGGGCACACAGATCTCCTGCTCTTAGTACCCAATTCACAGCCAATTTCAGTGTTGGCAGTGAGTGCCAGAAGTCTACTTATTTATTGATTTTATTTATTTACAACTCCTTGCTCATCATCTGGGGTCCTATCTGACTGCTCTAGATAGCCTTCTTCCACCTGCCTCATCTAGCTAGCCTTGCAATCTTTTGATAGAGGGTAAATAAGCATTTTCTGGCCCATTTTCTCACTTAGACAAGTACTTTCCAGAGGAGCAGAATATTCTTCCCTATAGGCTGGGTACTGAAAGAGGAGTATATTGTGCACGGTTAATATATGACTACATGCTGTGTAAAAATGATAGCCCAAATCTTTTCCCACTGCTACTTAGCTCATGCTTTAAGTTATCCTATGATGGACTTTTAAAAGATAAATGCATATTTCAGCTTTTCCCTATTTTTATCCTACTACAATCTGCTGTGTTTTTTGCTTCAGCAGTGCCAGCCTAGTTTTCCCACCTATGTGGATGCACTGCTAACACTTCACCTCGCCTCAAAGTTGAAGATTATCCTACTAGACTGTAGGATATGCTGTGATAAATGTAACTGTTGTTATTCTGGAAAATGTTATCAATTTCTAATATTTTCCTGAGTCCTTTAGTATTTTAAGTAGTGTCAGCCTCCTGTTTAGGACCAAACCCTCTAGGTTGGATGCTGCAAGTACTCCACACTTTGAATCAGTCAGATTGGGGAGGCCTGTGGATGTGGTCTATATGGACTTCAGCAAGGCCTTTGACACTGTCCCCCACAGCAAACTGCTGGCTAAGCTGTCAGCCCATGGCTTGGATGTCTGTGCTGGGTGAGGAACTGGCTGGAGGGCCGAGCCCAGAGAGTGGTGGTGAATAGTGCCACATCCAGCTGGCAGCTGTCACTAGTGGTGTCCCTCAGGGATCAGTGCTGGGCCCCATCCTCTTTAACATCTTCATAGATGATCTGGATGAGGGCATTAAGTCAGTCATCAGCAAGTTTGCAGATGACACCAAGCTGGGGGCTGATGTGGCTGGGTTGGAGGGCAGAAGGGCTCTGCAGTGGGACCTTGACCACCTGGACAGATGGGCAGAGTCCAATGGGATGGCATTCAATAGCTCCAAGTGCAGGGTGCTGCACTTTGGCCACAACAACCCCATGCAGAGATACAGGCTGGGGTCGGAGTGGCTGGAGAGCAGCCAGACAGAGAGGGATCTGGGGGTGCTGATTGATACCCGCCTGAACATGAGCCAGCAGTGTGCCCAGGTGGCCAAGAGAGCCAATGGCATCCTGGCCTGCATCAGGAATGGTGTGGCCAGCAGGAGCAGGGAGGTCATTCTGCCCCTGTACTCTGCACTGGTTAGACCACACCTTGAGTACTGTGTCCAGTTCTGGGCCCCCCAGTTTAAGAGGGACATTGAGATGCTTGAACGTGTCCAGAGAAGGGCAACGAGGCTGGTGAGAGGCCTCGAGCACAGCCCTACGAGGAGAGGCTGAGGGAGCTGGGATTGTTTAGCCTGGAGAAGAGGAGGCTCAGGGGAGACCTTATTGCTGTCTACAACTACCTGAGGGGTGGTTGTAGCCAGGAGGAGGTTGCTCTCTTCTCTCAGGCAGCCAGCACCAGAACAAGAGAACACAGCCTCAAGCTGTGCCAGGGGAAATTTAGGCTCGAGGTGAGGAGAAAGTTCTTCACTGAGAGAGTCATTGGCTACTGGAATGGGCTGCCCAGGGAGGTGGTGGAGTCGGGGGTCTGGGGCTGTTCAAGGCAGGATTGGACGTGGCACTTGGTGCCATGGTCTAGCCTTGAGCTCTGTGGTGAAGGGTTGGACTTGATGATCTGTGAGGTCTCTTCCAACCTTGGTGATACTGTGAGACTGTGAAAATCTTATCTAATAAGCAATACTCATTCCTGCAAAAAGGAATAGCTCACTGATGCATTGCTTGATTGTAGTGTAAGATTACATCTTGCTATCTTCACATTAAGAGAATGAAACAACATTTCAGATCTCTAGGAACCAGCATGTTACAGTGAGGCCTGTGAATATTCCTCCTGCTCAGGGAACTGGGAGCCACTTCAGAAGGAAACCAAAGATAACCAGGTGTGCAGGAGGATACCCAGTCTGTACTCTGGGTAATTTTTGATGCACTCTTTCTTGCACATTGCTCATTGAAACAAGTTGTGGATGACTATTATATTGATTGGTTCAAAAAGATGTTCATGAAAAAGTAGTATGAAAGCATGAAAATGGGGACATGAGAGGCAAAGCAGCAAGCTCTCCTGCTTAGCACTGGTAGTTACAGAGAAACTTAGAAGCAATGCCGGCAGTTATAGTAATCCTCACAGATAGTGACTCTCTAATGGAGCTTGTGCACACCTGTTTGTTGTACAAGCAGGGAAAAGCTGATCAGATTTCCCATATGAACTAGTTCAGAAGAACAAGAAACCCAAGAAGAAAACAAAAACTTGTGCCAAATGTAAAGCCACCTCTGAAGAGTGGGGATAGAGCAGCAGAAAAGTGAGGTACTTCCACCCCAGCTGCTGTAACTCTGCTTTTGGTAAATCCCTGCCTGCAGCAAGGCAAGGAATCAGCAGGGAAGTTCTTGTCAGTCTGTGTTCCAATAAGTTCATCTTGAGAAAAGATGGCAGTTAGCCTTCTAGAGTGTAGAAAGGATCCAGCAGTCTGTGTTCCAATAAGTTCATCTTGAGAAAAGATGGCAGTTAGCCCTCTAGAGTGTAGAAAGGATCCAGCAGTCTGTGTTCCAATAAGTTCATCTTGAGAAAACATGGTAGTAAGACTTCCAGAGTGTAGAAAGGATCCAGATTACAATACCACGGCTCCTTGTGGTAAACTTATCATAAGCAATGGCAAAAATCATCTTTGAAAGAGATGGGCTCTAATTCTGATGCTCAGAGCAAAGAATATGATCTGAAGTTACATAGCTTTTATGTCTAGATATCAAACTGCCTTCCAACCCATAAACAATAATAGATTTTGCTCATTTGCTTGCTCTTCTGATAAAACCTCTTCACTTCCAACATATAAAATGCAGTGATGGCTTTGCTGCTGCAGTCACTATCCTTTATAGTGGTAGTAAAATGCCGTAAGATTAACCTGCAAGCATTCATTGCAAGTGCCTTAAGACAAATAACCCACACCTTGTAGTCATCCCATGGAAGAAGACTACATTTGCAATGAGATGCAGGGGTTTAAAATGTTGTCGCACCTCACGGTCTACAAATGCAATAGCTTTGTAAGTCAGCCTTGTCAGAGAAAGCAGACATACCATTCAAAGAAACAGCAGCCTGCCTCGTTTATTTTTAGAGGTAACTAAAAAAAGAAAACTTTCCTTCATGTAAGACTGGGGAGGAGAAGAATTCTTCTCCAATCACTGTTATTGTGCATGCAGCCAGGCTGCTGGATGACAGCCACACTTCTAACAAATGCATACCTTGACTTACCAGACAGAGCTCTGCTGCAGTCACCCAACTGGACGTGGAGACAATCCCTGCTTGGCATGTGGGATGTGGGAGAGCATCTGTTTCCCTCCTGGCAGAAACAGCCCCTGGTCACAGGAAGGCACAGCTTTGATTCTCATGCCTGGAGTGCTATTACTGCAACAAGTGTTGTATCTACTAGCAATTCCTTACCTGTTAACAAGAGTTTGGGATGTCTTCCGGCATTCCAGGTCCTTACACAAGTCTATGATTCAGTTCTTTCTTCTGGTCTCTGCAGGCTTTTCTGTGGGCTCCATCTCTCAGAGCTCACCACCGCTGTTCTGCAGGTGTATCTTTAAGTGTTTGGTTACCTAATGGGATCAAGACCACAGCAATTCTTGAAGCAACATTTGACTGTACCTGCTAGAGGTAGAAAGCGGTTATTCAAAGCACATGGATGGCAGAATATTTAAGCTGAATATTTAAGGAGTTTTAGGAGCTTATCAGGGATCTTGATTTTGTGACTTGTTTTCAAATTTCCCCCATAACTCATGTGTCAAAAAAAAGAATGCAAATAAACAATGGAAAAGATATTGAAAATATTATTTCAGCCAGCAGGAAAATGAAACAATACAATGGAAGATTAATTTCACCCCAGAGCATGCTGAGTGATGACACAAATACTCATTTCAGAAGATGCAAAAGGCATTCTGCCCCAAAAGATGGAGTGTGATTATGAGCTTAATGGGTTGTTTAACTTGATAAAGTGCCAGTTTCTAAATAGAAATTGCACTTTAAATAATTAATCAAAATCTGAACAATCTCCCATTTTTCCTTGGTTAAAAACAGACACACACAAAAAAATGTGTTTCCTTTAAGCTTCACAAAATGTTAATACAGAAATTAAAGGATAATGAGGAAGACTTAGTTAAATTTGAACCTACTGGGTGTCTTCTAGTGAAACCAGTGAAGTTTCAGTGCAGATGCCAGAGCTTGTAAAACACATGTCAACCAGTGATGGGATTAGTCCCTGCCTTTTCTCTTTCAACAGCTTATGCACCTGTGAGTAGATATGGGGAGGGTCTTTCCCCATCACTCCAACACCTTTCACCAAGGGGTATGATACCGTTGCCACAGTCTGCTGTCCCCTGGCCAGCCTGCTGCCCTTTCCTTGGAAAAGATCCCAGTCCTAGCATGAGGCTGACAATAGGACATGCCAAATGTACTCTCTGTGATTATCTGCATTAGTGCCACTGAGCAAGGAGCCTTTGTCTCACATAACACCTTCTTTGTTGCTGCTCTTTTCCATTTGCTTTAGTTCCCATCAATATTTTACTCCCTTCTCATCTGCAGCCCCTGGGCAGCACAGAGCATCCCGTTTTTCCTGGGGGTTGGCCACCCACAGCCCAGGAGCTTTGCAGTTTACTCTGCCATAAGCAGTGGCCACACAGTGTGGTGGCTTCTCTTCTGCACACGTACCACTGGTAAAATCAGCATATTTCCATCAAAAGATGTTTCAAACACTTGAAAGGTAGAGAAGTGAGATGACAAACAGCCTTGTCTGAGCTCAGACCAAGGCTATCGGCTTCTATTTTGTTACCTTGAAATGAACAATGTGAAACTCAAGAGAGATAGAGGACGAGATGGCCCTATTGTAAAGCCCTATTATGGTCACCCAGAGGGCTCCCTAATCTGTCTTTAAGGGATCCGATGCCCAAGCACTGTGGGAGCAGCAAGCTGACAGCACAGGAAAGTTCCTGGTGGCTTTACCTTTGATTCCACAAGGGCTGGATGTTGCAGTTAGGGTCCATTGATCTACTCAGAAATGCTGCAGGCTTTGTCCAAGGGCTACCATGCTTCACAGTAGCCCAGCTCCAAAAACCCAAGAGGCTTGCTTTTCCCTTTCCAGATAGTCCTCTGTGCCTTCTCCAGCTGTCACGTCCCATGAGAGCAAAAAGCTGCTATCCTTTTTTAGCCAAGGCCACAGCATTGCACTGTGAAATAAGGAAATGCCTTTGTGGCTGGACAATTTATATCCCAATGACAGACTGTTCTACAATTGCAACTAACCAGCATCCCTGGTGCATGCCTCCAGCCCCAGCCTGATGGAGCAGGGACGGAGGCAGGCCATCCAGCAGGCACAGAGCTCCACCACGTTTGGCTTTTTGCAGAGCTGGGTCCTTGGCACCCAGGAATAAATTAACATTCAAGTGAGTCTGTTTGGATAACAGAAAATGCAAAAACTCCACATGGCAAGTGATCCCTTTTAAAGAAGCATTACAAGCTTGGCAGACATCCAACTGGCACAGTAGCTCGGAGCAGCAAACACACAGCACTTAGCTGGTGATGTGTAAAGGGCACTTCTTAACAATTTCCGTCTTGAAAACTGTCTTGTGAAATCTTCCAACTTGGGTTGTATTCATCCATCACTCACATCAGCTGCATGTCATTCAGTGTAGCTGTTAGTTGCAGGCTTTAAATAAATCTAGCATCTGTGGCACCCACCAGCAGTAAGTGTGCCTTTTTTTTTTCTTTAGTTTGCCTCTTTTGCCTGCCATTTGGCACAGATGTTTGGTTAATGTAAAGTCATGGATACTTCCTAAAATGACTGGGTTTGCACCCTTCTTTGTTCCAGTTGTCAGAATTTCCTTGTGCTCAGAGCTGAAAATTCCACTGTATTCCCATCTATAGACTAAATTTCCTTAAAATCTTCCTTTTCCTATCCCATTTTCACTAATGACCATCACTGGATCAGGCTCCACAGCCAACTATCAGAGTCATGCTGCTTCTTTATTTTATCACAGAGTATTTAAGCCAACTGATGAGTACCTCACAGCCCAGTCTGACTTCTCTTGAAGGGACCTGGTGGGACCATGTCTCTCCTCCACTGAGCTTCACAACTGCAAAGGGAAGAGTCTAGGTGGCAATTCCTGCTCAAAGCAGCTGCCATGGAGCCTACATCTCCCTTTTCGAGTCCCAGAGCACTATATCCATATGAAGAGAGTAAACAATCACACTTAGAGCTCTGTACAGGTTTTTAATGCTCCTTGCTAAAGTTTACAACTTCTAATTTGCATACTTAGATCTTTTGGCAGTTGGCCAGGAGGTTGAGGCAAGTGATTTTGCAATTTTGCCCCTCTGCCCTGATGAGAGCATACCTGGAATACTGTGTCCAGCTCTGGAGTCTTCAGAACAAGCAAGACATGCGTCTGTTGGAGACAGTCCAGAGGAGGGCCACAAAAATGCTGACAGGGCTGGAACACCTCTGCTGTGAGGAAAGACTTGGAGAGCAGGGGTTGTTCATCCTGGAAAAGAAAAGGCTCCAGGAAGACCTTATTAGAGCCTTTCAGTGGTTAAAGGGGGCCTATAGGAAGGTTGGCAACAATCTTACTAGCAAGACCTGTTGCAACAGGACGAGGGACAATGATCTTTAAACTAAAAGAGGATAGATTTAGACTAGACAATGAAGAAATGTTTTACTACGAGTATGGTGAAACACTGGCACAGGTTGCCCAGAGAAGCGGTAGAAGCCTCATCCCTGGAAACATTCAAGGTCAGGCTGGACGTGACTCTGAGAAACCTGATCTAGTTGAAGATATTCCTGCTCACTGCAAGGTTGTTGGACTAGATGACCTGCAAAGGTCTCTTCCTACCCAAAACCTGCTGTGATTCCACAGAGATGCATACACACACAGAGGGCATGGCAAATGCAACTTTTCCTGCAGGAAGATGCAGCACAGCATGGTTCCTTTTCTGCCTCCCTTATGGAGAACCCAGCCTCATCTCTCTCTCTAACAGCCTTCAAACACACAGACATTGCAGCCTGCCCTGCAGGGTCACACACCTGAACTGTTTTGATGCTACAGTTGCAGATATAAAGATGGATTACATGAGACATCAGGGCTTCAGGGCAAAAGGACCCTGAGGCAAGGGGACAGTCTACAGCACTATGCCACAACCAGGGGAGCAGCCCTGGCTGGGACAGAGCAGTACAATTTAAGATTCATGTGGTATGCAGCCAATCTTCTTTGTACCGGCTGAGTCTTGCTCTTTCTCAGTTGGCTTGGTTTGCTTGCACTTCCACTGATTTTTAGGCTTCTTGGGAATTTCACAGATAAAACAATCAAAAACCAAGCAACAAATCCAACCTCCAGCAATAGCTTATTTTCTCTGCAAAGAGGTTGTAAAAGGGATTTGAACAAATTCCAAATGTGTTGCTGTCAGAAGAGTGTAGAACCCCATAAGAGTACCTTGCCATTTACAGAGGAATGAGAAAGACCTGATGTGCATGGGCAGAGATGTCACTTGCATGCACAGGCATAAGACCAACACAGCCACAGAGAGTATCTGCAAACATCCAACCTCCTGGAGCATGCTGACAGAGGCTGTCGGAATCATTCAGAAAGGCTATAAGGAGCCAAGCAACTAAAAAAAGAACCAAACTCAAAATGTTCTTCTGTAGGTCAGGTTGTGGCCACCATACTCACCCCATTGATATCAGCAAGGATTTTTGCAGGTGCTAGACACAGCTTCAGACAGTAGCCAAACACTTTCAGGGAATTCTGTTACTGTCTTGTCAACCTCTGAGGCTTCTGATTCTTCCCAGACTTCTGGGGAAAGGAAGCAGACCTGGTCAATCTGGGCAATCTGTGTATCCCCAGGACTTCCCATCTTGGCAGGAGACTTTCAGGTGTAGGCAGGATGTCTTGTGATGTGCAGTCTTAGCACGATGTCACACTGGCTATGTAGGCTGATCACGTGGAGGCATTTGGAGTCTGTTCCTGGTAAACTTGAGGCAGGCAGTTTCCAGGCAATTCAGGATGCACGGAGGCAGTGAGCAATGGCAGCAGGCAACAGTGGGCATGAATACAATGGCAGAGAGCACACTACTTTACCTGCTCTTCTCTTTTTATCAATACAGCCCAAGCCTAATGGACCTTTGGACACAGAATAGCCAATCAGGATGGCATTAAGCAAGCTTGACCATATTAGGTGAAGCCATGGGCTTGTTTTACCAAAATTTGGGAAAAGCACAGGCTTTGCACAAGGCAGGCACAAGCTAAGCATGTCTATCTTGTTCACCACAGGAGGAAAACAGGTCTGGGCAGGCCAGAGTCCTTAGACTTAATGGTTCCAGGTTCTTTGTCCTCTTTCTTGTGGTTGCTTCTCCCTAAAACAGAAGGAGGGAAAGCAGAAAAACCTGCCTGGGCAAGCCAGGGCATGGATAAGACTATTTTGGGCTATCAGGCCTACCAAGACAACTGTATCATCACTGCATGTCACAGTCACTCCATAAGCAGTTGGGTTTGCAGAACTCGGACCCCACAGGACCCAGACTCAGCTTCTGCATGCCAAACTCAGACCATAGCCATAAGACAGACTGACAGCAGTTAATCAGCTCTGAGGAGCAGCTGGACCCTGCTGACCTTTCAATTGCTCCTTCTGCAAACCAATCTGCAGCAGTCTTCATCTGAAAGGCTTCCTTTCCAGGTCAAAATAAATGGAGCATATGCTGCTGCTGTCAGGCTGTGGTTATTTTCCTTGCAGGACATCATTTGCTTTGCTTAAAAAACAAACAGGATAGAATATTGAACTGCCTTATTGTGCTGGCCTGATCTTGTTTAATGAGAATGTGTTGAGAACAGTCAGAATAATTTGTTTTTAAGGATATTCAAGCTCAAAAAGTTTATTGCAAGAGCTTTTTAGGGTTTGATTTAGATCACAGAGGAGAGGGGACACACAGGGTGGAGGCACAGGGTGAGTGGGACACCAAGATCTGCTGGCACACACAACCAATGCACAAACCACTCTTGCTGAACTGTGAAGAGACTGGGCTTCTGGAAAGGGCTGCCTGCACAGCCTAGTCCAGAGCTGCACCGTCTCCCAGAGCTGGATTTTCTCCTGGGAAGCTTAAGCTTGTTTGCAAAGTGCATCAAAAGTGAAAAAATAGACAAAGGCATCGAGAATTGGAAGACAAAATTAGCTAGGATAAAACCTGTCTGGTGGGTAGCATTATAAATGCCTAGGAATAATCACAGCCCGCCCAAAGACTATTTTCAAAGGAAAATAACTCAGCTTTGATGCCTGTGGAGTCCAAGGACTTCGGCTTTTTTCTTAAACTACTTCTATTGTGTTTCATGTTTTCTCAGGGGAAAACACAGGCATCAGAAAAACACCCTTTTTCTTAAGTAGGCTGCAGCTAAAGAGATGGCTTCATCTCCCGTGCAGAGATAAGAAGTGCTTTGCTTTTCAAGAGGTTGAAGTAAACAAAAATCAGCAATCAAGGGAATAAAAATGCCCAGGCTCTTTTTTTCACTGCTAGTGAGCCCTGAACAAGTTCTGTGAAACCCAAAACCCCCAAACCAAGCCATGATCCCAGTATCAGTACAGATGGTCAAACACGATACCCTGACTAGCTACAAGTGGAAGAAGAGACACAGCAAGAAAAGATGAAAAGTGCTTTTGCCCAAGAAAACAGAAGTAAAAGCTCTGAGAGATACACATGAAACCCTGCGCTCCATGAAATGCAGTGAGAACATCGCTTGTGCTTGGTACTGCATTTCTGCTAGCTACAGTCCCGCATGATGATACACCAGGAGCCCCAGGCCTTTGCTTCCTGCTGTGAGGACTGCTCTGGCCAATTCCTGCAGCACCCTCGTGAGCTGTGACAATTGCTCAACCTTTCTGTCCTACTGTCCACATGGTGGTGGAGGTTTGCTCCTGCCCCTCCAGCATCACTACTTTCTGTCACACTCACTGACTGTCCCCATCCCCACAGCCCATCCTGTGGTGCAGCAGAGGTGACAGCAAATCCCCAGGGTCTCAGGAGCCATCTCGCCCATGAAAGCTTCCAGTTTTCAAGCTCTGTCAAGTGCCAGAGGTTGTGCAGACAAGATCACAGGGTGATGGCACTGGAGGGCTGATAGGTAGCACTGAAACATTCAAGCAAGGAGCAGACGGTATCTCAGGAAGAGTTGCATGTACCTGGCCAGAGGCCAGAAACGTGCTGGCAACAGCACTGACTTATCAACAGCAGACAACTTTGCAAACAGCCTGCAAACAAGCTGCTACATAATTCAAGAAGCCTCAAATGAGGTGAGTTTATGGCAGCAAAATGCTATTTCATTGCTTAGGATGTTTAAGCAGAGATGCAGAGAGCAGCAACAAGCTGGGAGGGCACCTCAGACACCTGTCTGCCACCCTCTTGGCTCCCAACAGAGACAGACTCCAGTTGCTAAAGTGCTTGTATTTTAGTTTTGTACTTTCCTTAGGCTGGCTGCATTCTTACTTCCTTCATGGGAACATAGATCCCAGGTTTGTGCCAACTCCAGAGTGCTTCTGCATCCCTAATAACTTCAAATGCCACTGGCAAACCTCGGCCACAGCTGAAGTCCACCAGGCACTGTGCCCAGCTGGTCCTGGGGAAGCAGTAAGTGGGTACTAGCTCACTGCTGTAGAAGAAAGGCTGCGAATTAAGATTAGCCCTTCTTTATCATGGACCACAGGATCTGCATCTTTTGGTAACTCAGCTTCCATGTTTCTGCAACAGCTAGACTTTGGTATTTTTTATGATCATAAGGACATAAGGATGTGTGTGGAAGGCATTTTGAGACTGGGTGGCTTTAAAAAAAAAGAAGTTTTTCTAGTCCCATAAACAACAGTATTATTTGAGATAACTCAAAGTCATTAGCAAACCATTCTCAATCAGCATTTAATGAGCAAGAACACAAGGAAACTACTACCATAATTATCTGCTGTGGCAATTTCACATTTTCTTTCACTAAGTGAATGAAAATAAAGTGATCACAGTTATTTGAGGTTGTAAGTGGAGTCTTGCAGCCCTCCTACAATTTCTTGACTAGATGACACTATAGTTTCTTCTGACTGCTCAGACA
Source organism: Tricholaema leucomelas (assembly GCA_013400475.1). Taxonomy (NCBI): domain Eukaryota; kingdom Metazoa; phylum Chordata; class Aves; order Piciformes; family Lybiidae; genus Tricholaema lacrymosa; species Tricholaema leucomelas. Next base: position 1,446,034 of record WAAF01007965.1, read on the forward strand.
AGAAGAGGCAGCCCTGGGGCGCAGCACCACATGCATTTTCTAGGCAAACAGAAGAGAGAGGCAGTCTTACCTACCACAGAACACAGATACAGCTCTTTTGGAGGCAGGCTACAAGACTAGATCTCATCTTCACCAGCATCAGTGAACTCCAGCAAAGTGCCACCAGGTCAAACCTGATGTCAGACAGATCAAAGTCAGTATTTATGAGGCAGCTGAAAGCCCAGCTTCAGTAGTTATGTGTGTTCAGTGCCAGACCCTGGGTGATGGGAGAGCTCATACTGGCCTGGAAACACTGCAAAGCTTCCCCAAAGACCCAGAGGAACAAGGTCATCCCCTTTCAACAGTGTGGAATGCTATTAAACTGTGAAGGAGTCAGTGAAGGGAGTCTCCTGTTAAGTCATGGTACCTTTAACATGTCCCAGCACAGGGAGAAAACTGTATAATAAATACATCTTCAATGAAACAAATCTTGTCCTGATACCTGGAAAAATCCAGCACAGAGCTTTCCTTCAACTGGAGCTGCCACAACAGCAAAACCTCTCTCGGATTCTGTCTGAGAATGCATCACCCAGACAAAAATGGCTGTGTCTTGTTTCAGTTTGTAGAGCATCACTCAGATTTATGGGCCGTCCCTGAACAGCCTCTGATATGTTTCAACCTGTGGTTTTTCAGAGAGCAAGCTGTGCCTAGACCCTTGTTTCTTTGTTCTGTCCTTTCACCAACCCCGTAAGAGTCAAACAAAACTCCAACCACCACTGTCTTCTGCAGATCACCATAAAGACCTACTTACACCAACCAGCAAACTGGGCATAGCACCCTGGAGTCATGTCCTGGCTTGGGCAGTTGCTGTCTCCACTGCCCTTGCCATGGGGCAGTGTGACCACGCTGACCTATCCCAGGAGTGCCACCAGAGTTATCAAGGTTGCATTGCTGCAGCAAGGAGGATGTTAAAACACTCCAGACTTCTGCTCTGCGGTGAAGTCTATGAACCCAGTGACCTGGTGCTGTTTGACAGACAGAAGAGTAGACGTGCAGCATATTGAGGCTATTAGCAAGAGCCAGGCAACACCAAACAGCATCGTGATATGAAATTAAATTGAAATGCAATAAAAATCCCAAATGGGAAAATATGCAGATCAACCTGAACTATGTCACTTTGCTGAATTACAGCATGTTTAGTGACAGAGATTGCTTTTCAACTGGAAAGTAACAGATTTTTCTATCTGATGTTGCTGAGACGTGGACATAAAAAGCAGTTGTCTTGGGAAGTGACAGTGGAAATGCAATAGATCTTCTAGAGGACATTGCTCCCTTTCGTTCAAAGGGATATCTTTTAAAGAGAATTGAAGTTTTAATCAAAGTTCTTTCTTCTATTTGTCAAAAGCAGGGAGAAGCGACAACTGCTTGCTGGTTGTTGGCTCATGCTGAGCCAACCATTTGAATATTATTCCAGTTGATTAAATTTGCATTGCTAATAGGGGAGAAGCCATATGCCTTGCACACCTGTAGAATACAGCTCCAGGTTTTGAAAGGTTATTAGCACACTATTATGTTCTGGCAAGAAGTATTTTTTTGGAGCGGGATGAAGAGCTCCTGGGGGTGCAGAAGAATGCAGCAGATCCTCTGCTGCTGCTCCCCTTTGCACGCTGCGCAGGTCCTCTCTACATGACTCACCCTGCTGCCCGCTACACAAACGCGAGCAGCAGGGGAGAGGAGCAACCTGCCTCTTCCTGGGCAAAACCCCTTTGGCTTTAGCAGGAAGGTTTCTATCAGGGCAGCATGAAGTCTAGCTTAAAGAGAAATGTAGCATGCAAGAGATTTTAACCTTACAGAATAGGCTGTAAAGATAATGGAATTGCTGCTCCCTGTCTGGTTTCAGCTAAATTTTAAATGGCTTGGGTAAAAATGGGGAGTTTGTTTTTCCTGTTGTCCAATTAGGAAATTTGTCATCACTAGAGATTGCTGAAATTATGGCTTTCTCCTTCAGGTTATATTCATAAAATTAAACAAAATTCTCCTACTCCACTTAAGACTTTGTAGAGGGATTCTATCCTGATTAAAGCATTAAAAATTAATGCCACTCTGACAAGTCCCTTTAGATTCTACAGACTGCAGCTACTGCCTGTCTCCTCCAGGTATTTCAGTCGATGTTATCTGTAATTAACATTATGTGTCTTAGCCACTGGCTTTTTCTCAGAGAAATCTCTGCAGTGCTAAATGGAAGCCAACTCTGCCTGCTGTGAAAACCAGATTCAACTGCCTGGCAGGTCTACTCTTGTCCTCTTTCTGCCACGCAGCTTTAGTAGCAGTGAAGCAAATGCTACACTGAGAAACTTCAGCCTGCATCTAAATTTCCCAGCTAAGGATCCTGCTTAGAGACCACTTCTCAATACTCACTCCTATCCCTGCACTATCCAGTCTCTGCTTAGAGACCACTTCTCAATACTCACTCCTATCCCTGCACTATCCAGTCTCTGCTTAGAGACCACTTCTCAATACTTACTCCTATCCCTGCACTATCCGGTCTCTGCTTAGAGACCACTTCTCAATACTCACTCCTATCCCTGCACTATCCAACCTCAGAGACACCATTTGCCTTTTTTCCATTTAAAAGCTGTTGCCTGGTAAGAGGACAAAGCATTTCAAGAAACCCATTAAAGCTTACACTGTATGTTATACAGGTGGGAATGTGTTTAGTTGCAAAATGGAATACCTCTGCAAGGATGTCCCATAACAGCTGAAGTGTCCCATCAGAAGAACCCTGGGGAAGCATTACTTCCTCCAGTTAACAACCCCACCAACCCAGCCTCAGCATTACAAGTTTCACTCTCTCCTCAATTTCCACAGCTTCACCTAGTTAACTGATAGCACTTTAAGGACAGGCAGGCAGGGAAGTTCTTCAGAGCAACACCACAGAAATCACAGGAAAGAGAAGTGAGCTGGTAAGTATTTGTTCACAGGCACCTATGTGCAGATGAAGGAGAACATAGGTATTTGTGGACAGACAGAAGGACAGATAAGCCTGACTGAGTTTTCCCCCCAAAACATGCTGATAATCCTGACCCAGCAAAGAGGACCTAGCAGGTCAAACACTGTGTTTTGTGCAAAAATAACCATGAAGAAAATAGCTTACCTAATGAACAGAGGGGTGAGTCCAGGCACAGCAGCACCCAAAGCAGAGCCAAGCAGTTCTGGGGAGTGAGAACCAGACTGCCTCTCACCATGGGGACCAGGAAGGAGCCCTGGGAGGCAAAGGGACATGAGGAGGGAAGCGCAGTGTCAGCGCTGGCCCAGCATCTGTAAAAGTCAGTGCTTTGAAGCAAATACTTAAAGCAAAACTCGACTTCTGGGACCTTTGAGAGTCAGAAGGGAAGCTGCTCCATTTGCTAGATATATTAACGTATGTACTAAACCTGCACTGCTTTGGTACCCCCTGTGCTGCCTGGAGAGAGGCAGTGTTGGCTGCATCCTCTTGTGATGCACTATGGCAGTCCCTTTCCACCTGCATCTCCATTTTAAAATACATTTGCAGCAAGACTGTTATTTCCTGTCATGACATCCTCAACCCCAGGTTGTCTTAACAACATTTTTCAGAGCTGGCAAAAGCATTGTTACAGCAGTCAGTTGGTCAGGAGGTTTGTTGGGGTTCAATAGCAACTGCCTTAATTGTGAAGTCATTTAGTTTTTGGTAAACCTTGTTGTCGGTTTCACGGATCTGTTTGAGGTGATAATTGCCACTTTTAAAACATTCTTCACAGAGAGTTTTATTTCAATTAATTTGTGAAGTTATGAAGTGGTTTTAAAAGTGATGAAATGTTTTGTTTGGCTGTTTCCAAAACAAAAATATCTGGGATGACAGACAGAATGGGGGAGACAGTGTTGGGATGAAAATTTCAAGTCTTTGACCTAATGCAAGACAAAACCATCAAAAATATTGGTAGGACAAGAAACCCAAGCACCCAAAAGGATCACAGAGTTGTCAGGGTTGGAAGGGACCTCAAAGATCACCCAGTTCCAACTCCCCTGCTGTGGGCAGGGACACCTTACACTAGACCAGGTTGCCCAGAGCCCCATCCCACCTGGCATTAACCTCCAGTGGCAGGGCCTCCACCGCCTCCTTGGACAACCTGTTCTAGTGTCTCATCACGCTCATGGTCGAGAACTTTTCCCTAACATCCAATTTGAATTTACCCACTTCTAGTTTTGACCTATAAGAACCTTATATTAATGTCTCAGTGCCCAGGTAGTGTTCACTATATCATGTGCCACAGTCATCATGATGTTGACTACCTGCTTTTCCTAGATTTCAAATTACTTGACTACTCAAGCACAGGTGAGCTGTGTCCTGCCACAGCAGTCCACACCAGCATCTGCTGTGGCTCAGGACTCAGGCATGGATGCACAGTCTGTTCCTGTTGTCCTTACTAAAGTCCTAAAGGCGGACATGTGGATGGAAAAGGCTGATTACAGAAAGGGGCAGATCTGCTCAGCGTGAGCACTGCACAGAGTACAAGCTCCTATGGCAGGCTTTTTCTAAGTTGAAAGCAACAATTGTCATGTCATTGTAATATTCTGGAAATAATTTATTATTTTTAGGGGGGAAGGGCAAAGGAGAACATTAGCATCAAGTGCACAGGACTAAGATTGAAATAAGGCTCTAAGGTAATGAACAATGTGCAAGAACTCTAAAATAATTCCTCGCAGAATTACAAAGCCTCTCCCAGGCTCAGCACTGACATTCCACATCTGGGACAGCTCATTAAAAATCACCTTGGGTGCCAAGCAGCACCTGAGCTTGGGACAGGAAAGCCAGTTTTCATCCTGATAGGCCACACAAGGCTGAACTATGTGCTCACATACACAGAAACACAGAATCAACCAGGTTGGAATAGACATTTGATAACATTGAGTGCAACCTATCACCTTCTAATTAACTAAAACATGACACTAAATGCTTCATCCAGTCTCCTTTTAAACACCTCCAGGGATGGTGACTTCACCATCTCCACAGGCAGCCCATTCCAATGGGCAATCATTCTTTCTGTGAAGAGCTTCTTCCTAATGTCCAGCCTAAACCTGCCTTGGTGCAGCTTTAGACTGTGTCCTCTTGTTCTGTCACTGATTGCCTGGGAGAAGAGACCAACCCCCACCTAACTACAGGCTGCTTTCAGGTAGTTGTAGAGGCGATGCTCTCTTGTTGTAATATCATACCATACTCATCATATCCCACCTTCAATGTACCCATCTACACACACAGTAGCTGGGGATAAGCTTTTGCGTCTGTATTAATTCACATTTTGTCTATGCGTGAACAGCAAACAACACAAGACCAAGACACAGAAGTCTGCCTGAAGTCTTCTACTAAATCCCTCTCAATGCCATCTCTATGCCATTCACCTCAACCTTTCATCAGCAACTGGGAGGACAGCTGAAGGTGTACTTGAATATCCAGAAGTTGCCTGTTAGACCCCCAAGAGACAGTCTCAGGGTCATCCCACACCCCTTCATGTACTCACATCCTCTATGGATGTTGTACCTGCACATGGAGGAGCCTCCATCTAAGGTACTTTGCTTCCAAACACAGAACAGATAGGGATAAAGGAGGCAAGATACACCAGAGGGCTTTTAAATTGATTGTCAGCACTTCAGGGAGAAAATTAACATACCTCAAGTCGTTTGGAGAACACCCACAAAGCCTGTTCCTGAGCACAGTCCCATATATCATCGATTTAATGGGTGTTAATGGGCTAGTGCCTTCAAAGCTTTTCAGTCAGCACAGATGTTTGCCCTTTGACAAACCACTTTGATCGTTTATACTACTAATTATTTTTAATTCAGAAAATGTCATGTGAGTTGCTTGAGATGTGGTGTACAATGGGGCATGCTATTGTTGATTACTTCCCCTAAACTTCTGCAAACAACTAGCAAAAGTTTGGTCTAGGCACGTAAGAAGGAAATGCAATTAATGTAAATTGAGCTGCAGGTTAAGGTCCTCTTTCTCCTCCCAGATAACAGTAAATAACATTAGGATAAGTTGTGTAAAGTTGAGGCAAGACTGCAATATTATGGCCATAAATCACAGTGTCTTGGTCATTTCAGCAAGAACAACAACAAAAGATCAGTGTTTATATAACTCTGCTCAGTTTAGCACTCATCAACAAAAATAATAACCAATTAGTGACACAACTTTACTCATAGCCATTCCATAAAACAAGACACACCTGAGTGCCTCTGGACTGGCCCTTGTTTATTCCTTTTTCTGACCTGCATTTACTGCTCATCAGAGTGTTTGAGTTCACAGCTAGAAATATGGCAAGAGAAACATAAAAGATGAGATCTTAAGCGATAACATTTTACCTGGGGCTCCAGACCACATGCCTCTCAGAGCGCAGAAGATGTAGCTCACACTGTGTTTGCTAGAGTCAGATGCAGCTGTCCAAAGAAGCAGGTAAAGAGGGATGCTTAATGCTCCCTCTGAGAAGCAACAGCTCATTCTGGGCAAGAAATTCTGGTCAAGGTCAATGGACTCACAGAGCTGGAAGGTGAAGTGTCTGATATCTTCAAGCAGGCAGAATCATCTAGCACAGTAGGGTGAAGCTGCCCCTTACCAGGCTTGTAAGAAGGCTCCTGTGGCACATCATTTTCATGTGAAGTGGGGCAGATGATTACCTTAGGTGCTCCACCTACGTTAGCTCTCAAGGTTGGTTAGATGATGATCTCCCACCATAGGATGTGCAGGGCTGCTGACTGGTCCCCAAAACCACCAAATGGTTAGGAAAGTGCCTTTGGGAAAAAAAAAAAAAAACAGAAGTAGTATTTTCTTCCCTATTCAGATCAGGCTCCAAAACTTTTTCTAGACAACAAACTGTTCTTAAAAAAAAACCAAACCAAACACTTCCTCCCCCCCACCCCCCTCAGTAATTCAAGAATGTGTTTTCTATTAAAATTAAAGCTATCTAGAAGTACTTCTTATCAACCGCTCCATAACAGCCTCACTAGAATATCTCAGGCTAAGTCAAAGGAAATCACAAAACCAGTAGAAAATACAGGAAAAAACTAAGATTCTGTTTCTCCCCTGTTTGACTTTGTTTTCCAGTAAGCCATAACAGAGTGAAAGTAAATACTTCAAAATAGAAGGTTTTAATCGCCCTAATTAAAAAATAGCCATATACAGTCTATTCAAATGCAACAGCTTGAAGAAAAGGAGAGGAGGTGGATGGTGCATTCTCCCTCCCTTTGTAACAGGCCAGTTCAGCGTTTTGCACTTCCAAGTTGCTGACTGTCCCAGAAGTAGTCACCTTGTTGTCTGTCTGGGGAGGATTGATGCCTGTCTGTGCTGACAGACATGCTAATGCCTCTCTTCCTTAAGTTTCCAAGGTTATAGTTTGACAGTCAATTAAAAAGTCTGTCTTTCCTGACAAACTATTAGGCTCTGCTGACTTCCTTCCCACCCAACCCTTTCACTTTTCCCCTTGATCATGGGGATTTTAGTAGCACCCTGTTGCAGCCTTTGTTAGATGACTTTCCTCATCCCCTTCTGCGCCGTGAAGAGGCACCACAGCACCTTCAGCTGAGTACTCCCCACATATCCTGTAGAGTTGATCAAGGAACATAAACTTCACAGCCATATACCACAAACTCATTGCTTCCCTGCTGCCTACACCAACCATGCCAGAAACAGAGTGACGGGGTTCTGTACCCAGTGTGCCGCCCCTAACCCTTCCTGCCGGTCACTGCTGCGCACAGCAGAGCCGGTTGCAAGATCCAAAAGACCGATTGGACAGCTCAGGAGATGCTGAAGTTGCACATTCCCCAACTTCATTCTCCTACCTGTAGATGGCATGGATATACCTCACAATCTCAAGCAGCTCTCCATCTCTGCTCAGCTGCTTAGTAAGCAGCATTCTACACTTTTAAATAACAAGTACTAGTTAGTGGGTGAAATTTACTCCCATCAGATGATACAAAACACCTATGTAAAATATCTACTTGAAACATCCATGCTTTTAAGGGCATTGAAAGTAATCATCCATTGAGAAACAACTGCAGGAAATACTGCACTCTGCTTTGCAGTGACATCTTCACGCAGTGAGGATTTCCCATGGCAAATGGGGTTGTCTAGAAAGCAAAAAGCAAATCCTGACAAACCTCCAAAGAAACGGACAAAAGGAAACCTTTTGAGTGACATTTAAGCTATACAAAGTGTAGGGCTACGTCCGTGAACTCCACTGACCGAGACATCTCTCAGCAAATAGTACTGCTGAGACAAGATGTAGGAGGCTGTTCTTCAGAAACTAGCTGGCTACATTTGCAGCTGTGCTTGTGTATCTTTGGGCTGGTTATGCAAAAAGTATTTAACTGCCTCAAGGTTCAGTGAAGCAGTTAGTGAGGATGACAGGAAAAGGCAAAAAATCCTGGCAAGTGTAACTGACAGATGAGGTACATTCACATTTCTGTGACTCCCAGTAGCCATCCCTGCATAATTTTGACTGGTTAAACACATTTGTAAGTTTGACCCACAGCATCTGAAAAGTTTATCCTTAACCTTATCTAGAAAACATGCAGATTTTTTTTCCCAAAAGTCTGCATTTGATTAAAATGAGAGGTTACTCCAAACAGACAGCAAATCTCAATACAGAACTTTTTTCATAGCTTCAGATGAGAACCCTCCTAAAGTAGCTCTGTGTTTGCAGGAAACGGGAGGTTATCCTGCTTGATTCAATGCCTTTCCTCTGCAGGAAAAGCAAATGACTTTGGAGCACTCTGTTAAGCTGCAGTGTTCAGAAGCCATTTGTGCTACAACTTCTTACATGGTACCTTTAGCACCTACTTGCAGTGCACCAAATTAAGTGTGTAGGTGGGACTGTGGAGAAGTAAAGTCAAAATAATTCGTATGTGCAGCTACCTAAGACATTGCTTAAAAGACACAACAGATCTCCTGAACATGCTTTAGTAATTCTCACATCCATTTCAGTACAACACCAAAATTTTCCACTACACCTGGAGCACTAAGTGGCTTCATTTCCCCTCAATTCCTTACATGGACAAGGAACCTCACCTTAAACCAATGGCTAGTTGCAGAGTGTATCCTTATTTTACCTCTTCCTCTAGCTGAGGCTAGCTCTGCTAGTCATTGCAGAGCATATAAATCACACTCCTTTTGGAAACTGGGCAGACTTTATAATGTGGACACGCCAAAAGCCAGAATTCAAGCTCCTTAATTCAAGAGAGATGTTGAGATATTGGAACATGTCCAGAGAAGGTCAATGAAGCTGGTGAGAGGCCTGGAACACAGCCCTATGGGGAGAGGCTGAGGGAGCTGGGAGTGTTTAGCCTGGAGAAGAAGAGGCTCAGGAGTGATCTCATTGCTGTCTACAACTACCTGAAGGGAGATTGTAGCCACGTGGGGTTGGTCTCTTCTCCCAGGCAACAGAACAAGGGGACACAGTCTCAAGTTGTGCCTGGGGAGGTAAAGGATGGATGTTAGGAGGAAGTTCTTGACAAAGAGAGTGATTTGCCATTGGAATGGGCTGCCCAGGGAGGTGGTGGAGTTGCCATCCCTGGAGATGTGCAAGAAAAGACTGGATGAGGCACTTAGTGCCGTGTTCTAGTTGATTGGATAGGGCTGGCTGATGGGTTGGACTTGATGATCTTGGAGGTCTCTGCCAACCTGGTTGATTCTATGAATAATCATTAAGTCATTAAGACAAAGGTTCACTGTGAAAGAAGTACTGTGCTGTTATTTCCTCTTATGCTTCTTGTATCTGAGGAAAGGGGCAAAAATGGTAGATTAAAAAATGTCACAGAGGATGATATTTTAATGTTCCAGGCTTTGGTCTTTTGAAAACATGCCCATACTTTGCAAGAGGTTTGAGAGATACTAACCTTCACTCTCAAGTGACTGAGAAAATAACTTGGTCACACTGATATACTCTGGAGCATGAACCATAATGAACTATGTTTTTCCTTTAAGAATGATTAAATTAAGCGACTGGAAATGCAATTAACTTCCTCCTAATGCATAAGAAAATATATAGGCAATTTCCCTAATTGTGCAGAGGTAGTGCATGTATTTATTACTCTGCACCAAAATTCAACCTTGTTTAAGATGGAAAGCCACAAGGAGAAATGGAAGCACAATGCTCTCTTACAGACCTGTGAAACATTGAGCATTGTGTTTCAGCCAGCTAAGATATTTGAGCTCTATTCAAAACATGACAGGACAGTGCCAGAATCAGTGAGTTGGTTCACCTTTGGTCTTCTGTATCTAGAATTCATCTCAATCTAATTAAGATAAATTGGCACTGCCTCATAATTTAGTATATTTGAAGATTTCATAAACACCTCTAGTTTGTGCTGTGCTATGCATATTATTAATGAGTACAGAAATGGAGGCAAGCCTAACCATGATACTCTAAGTGCTGAAAACAATAATTAAATTTGATCTTAAATCTATATTTTAATGCTTGATTTCTCAATATTTAATACCAAAATAATTCCCTTCCACACACCCTATACATACAAAGCATACTCATCCTTTGTTTCTGTCCCCCCTTAAGATAAGTAATTGCACAAGCTGTTATTCTTTCTATTCATTTAACTGAGAACTGGTTTCTGGCTTTATTTTTAATCCCAGATGATCAGTGTTTCCACATGTCCTTCCTCTCTGCAACAAAATACATATCCTAACCTGTCTGTCTAAACAGGACATCCTTTTCATTCATTGCTTTCAGCTTCTTAAAACAGTTTGGGTTCTATCTGACTGGATTTTGTGAAGTCAATCTGCTTTTCTGGAGGACACTGTGGTTCAGCTGAAAATATCCAGGGGAAATAGCTGCAGGTTAACTTGGGAGACTGGAGCCAAAGTCTACCAGGTACCTTTACTGGGAATATCACCAACGGCCTTTAGGTCTCGCAACTTTTTCTCCATGGTCCTGTGCATTTTTCAGCACTGCTGCCAGATTTCATGTATATTTCATGTGCATTTCATGTGCAGCACACTGGCAAGATGCTGCTGTAAGAAAGCCAATGGTAGCTATTCTGGAGCTGAACATGCACATTTTTATTTCTACATTGTGAGGATGTCGAAGCATTGGAACAGGTTTTCCAGACAGGTTGTGGGTGCCCTGTCCCTGAAAGCGGTGGAGACTAGGTTGAATGGGGCTTTGAGCAATCTGGTCTAGTAGAAGGTGTCCTTGCCTTTGGCAGTGAGGTTGGAACCAGATGTTCTTTAAGGTCCCTCCTGCCCCAAATCACTCTAGGGGATGCAGAGACATCTCACATTGCTTATACCAAATGTTCATTTGGATACTTGACCCACTGCAGCTGGAAACAGTGTACCTTCTATCCCTCCAGTAATGTCCCAAAGGTCACATTACAAATACATTTGGGCAAGTTGTATTATCATCCCCCTATCAGAACTGCAGAAGTTGGTGGGGTTTTTTAAATGACACTATTTTTAGTAAGGTACAGAGAGTCCTTTGAGCTCAGCCATTCCCCCAGTGCAGTTACAGCACAACAACAGCAGTACTAAGGCCACGAAGGTCTTCACTACTTGGAATGAGCCAAGCTATAACTCATTTGCCTCTTAGGCACTTCCAGTATATATTCCCTGTGTATGCAGGGCTAGCCCAGAATTTTGAAGATCCTGACCAGTATGGCCAAGGCAGCTGTTTACCAGGGACCTGCACAAAGGTTCACTCCTGATTACTCTTCCACTATGTCCTGGGCTCTTAATGCCATGGAGGTGCCCCTTCTCACAGTCAAATCTTATGTCAGCATCTCAGCCTAAGTAAAGTTGGCAGCAATTATCTCCTCAACTATTAACTGTCTCAAGGTCTTCCCTGAAATTAATGGTCTACAAATCTCCCAAACTGAGCTGCAGGCTGCTGGGAAGAAAAGTCTTTCATGGAAAAATGTGTCAAGCTTACACCATGAGCACCCATATAAAGATGTCAAGCTAGAGCGGCCAGAAAAATGAAAGTTTAGAAAGACTGTCTAGAGAAAGCTGATACTGGCTTTGATCACTCATGCCCTAAATCAAGGGACAGCTGTGAAATTCATGAGCCTCAGAGAATCTCGCTTGCACAAGAGCCTGTAGAATGAGACTTTGCTAACCATATGTTTTATTGTGCCTGGTCATTCTTGGGCCTCACAGTAGAATAATTTGGCTAAAGAGAGATACTTGCAGGCATTAGTTATTTTTCCATTTTCCTGACACCTATTAGCATCCATTAGTGCTGACCTCTGACAAAGACTGGAATGCTATGGGTGTTCCAGAGGGCTGGAAATAAAATAGACCACCAGAGTAAGCAGATAGTCAAGAAGTCATAATCTTGCATTAATCTCAAGCAAAATCATAGAAAGGCTAATATGGTACACAGACATGAAAGGATTAAAAGAAAACAGCATATCATTGTTTTGTTGTGAAATTATCAGCTCTGACTGATAAAGATCACCATGTTGGCTCAACGTGCTTCAGTAATGTTTTTCACTCAAGTGAGTTTATGACTCATGGTGTGGCAGGACATTATGGTCTAAAGTCAGCATTACAAATAAATCAGTGCAGATCAAAGTTAATTGAAAGATCATTAGTTGATAAATCACAAGAAGTAATTGTAACACCATCCCTCATAAACTTTCTCACACTGCAATCTGAGCTCAGGAACTCAATTTCCCAGAAAGGTCACAGAATCAACCAGGTTGGAAGAGACCTCCAAGATCATCCAGTCCAACCTATCAGCCAGCCCTATCCAATCAACTAGACCATGGCACTAGGTAAATATAGTAATAAGTAAAATTATACCTGAATCTTGCAAGCCCCTACAGCTTAACCTCACTTAATGCACAGACTCTTCCCTATCTGCAGCTAACCAACACTGTCACCCAGGTGGTTGTTCCATGTCTGGATCACTAACAGACTGGTATTGGCTTGGAGAACATGATCCTGCCATGCACACTTTGCCAGAATATGACTCCATGACAAAGACCTGATCTAATGATTGAAGCTCTCCCTTTCTCCCTACCATTCCTGGTGTTTGGAATGCTGCTCCTACACTACCACAAAATAGAGCTCTCCTTCAGAACCTTTCTTGCAAAAAAGGCTTTTCTGCAGTACCACCAAACTTGTAAATCACAATGCTGAGTTATCACCTTCTCCTCCCGTATTTCCTGTTCTAGCCCACTTAAATTCACTTCTTTCACTTGGACTGACAAGTTTTTTGGGCTGAAGGTCATTTCTTACCTGTGTACTACTGCACTCAGTTCAGTAAAGTCTTAGTCCATGGCAAAAGGTGCCAAGCTCTCCATGTACTCCTACTAGAGTCTCATTTTCAGATTTGCAAATTAGAAAAAAAAATGATAAGCAATTTCCCAACTATATTCAGGTGTGTGAACCAAAACTTTCACAGTTATTTCTTGATACACTATAATCTGCTGTTCTCATGAGTGTCAGCACAGCAGGAGTAACGACTTTGTCCTAACCAACACTGCCACTTCTCATTTGCACAAGGGCTGATGGACAGAATTGAACATGCCTCCAGACTGCTGGAGCTGTGTGACATGCCATCCTTCCAGTTTTCAGGAAGAAATAGTGTTAAGGATTTATTCATCCAGCAGAAGCTGTGGCAAATCAGAATTGCCCAGTGCTGGAGCATCGACACCGCATGTTTTATTGTCTTTCATACTGCAAGCTAACTGCATCCCACCTGAAGTGGCAGGAACCTTTCCTCCTTGTATCCCAGGACATGCAGATGGAAACTACTGAATCAAAAAGCATGACTCACTTGTGCTCAAAGTCTGTTACCTGCTGGAAGGCTCCTCTGCTAGTAGACAAAATGCTGTATTGAATTGTCTCCATGGCTGCTTTGTGTGGAGTGAATCAGGAGCAATTCTAAGCTTTAGACTACACACCACAGAAGAGCTCATTTGTCCCGGAGATTTTAGAGCATGGCTCAGACCTACTCCTCATACACAGGCATATCCACACACCAAACATGACAGGTTGCCTGGAGAGTTGTCTCTAATATCTTCAGGAAGAGCCACTGAGCAAGTTGCAGGACCAGACCTGTCAAGAATAGATTTGAGTTTTAGAGGCACACAGTTTTACTGGGGGAAAATATCTGGGGCAAGTAAGGGCTCTAATGATATCTCACTGCTGTCCTCCTTTCCTAGTCTTGTCCACATTAAAATCACTGGAATCTGAGAATAAATTCAAGTAGCCCTCGAGGGAGAACTAGTTTTACAAAAGAAGATGACCTGACCAGTTAATTTATTTTAGAAACAAACCAAAACAACACCTGGCCCAGAGACTCAGATCTTTAATCACAACAGGACAGGACAAAGGTAGATGCTTTTGAAAACCTGGGGAAACATGTAATCCTGCCTCAGCAGGGAACAAGGATGAGCCATATAAATACTATCCCTTGGACACTGATGTTCCAAACATCTGCCCAGGTGCAGCCTGGCACCTCCCTTATGGCAGCTTCCCTCTGATTCCAACATCATCAGGCTGCCAGCCTTTTCCAAGAGGTCTAGCATGTGTCTAATGCCTCTACAGCTGCACACCTGCACTGCCTTCTCACCTGGGAGGCTTTATTTTAATGCATGGTCTTGGTAGGAATAAAAAATCCCATGTTATCTACCAACAGCAAGCAATGAGGCAGGATCCAGAGCTACTAGAGTGGGAGAGAGCAAAGTCAGCACACCATTTCAATTACTCAGGTTACAGAACCAATTTCCATTACTGCTAATGGGATTTATGTCTCTATTTGGAGAACATTACTGAAAATCTGTGCCTTATTCTGACCCTAAAGTTTGTTGGTTTGGTGTTTTTTTTTTTTCCCTTATAGCTTTAAAATAGAATAAAATGAAAATAAAATACATGCTGAGTTAATTGCTGCCTTGGCTTTGGGCCATTTGTAATGCCTCTGCCTCTCTGGAGTGATGCATTTTATTTTCAATAGATGTCTTTCCCCACTCCAGTGGTGAAGCAGTTGTCTGAGGTAGTCTGCCTGCTCTGGTGCCCATACTAGCAAGTTCCTCTTTCATATCTCTTCCTAGATAATTGGTTTATGCTCCTTGGCTTTGCCAGGTGCCTTCAGGAGCTTGATCTTTCATTCCTGTTCTTGAATTAATACTGCATGGGGAACTGTCAATGTAGAAGTCACAGGCCTGGAGGGGCACTCACCCCCAAAACCTGCTGAGCAAGGAAGTCTGTCTCTGATGTTCAAAAAGCTCACAATCAGATTCTATGCTGCTAAGAAATAGTTAAAACTTTAAATGCAACAACAAAAATGAGAATGTCAACACCTCTTTGTCTCTTGGATGATTCCCAGACTAACTCTGTTTATTAAATAAGAAACCAGGACATGGCCACCTGTTTAGCAAAGTCTTTGCAAGTCTCTTGCTAACCTTTGCATTTCATTTTTCTTAGACTGTTTATATACACAGGAGGGCTCAATCCTAACTGAAGCCTCAGGGCTTCCTGGTAATTTTGATAAAAAGGTCAAGCTGAGAAAGGAGTGATTGTGTTGAAGCAGGTGGCAAAGCTCACAAGAGCAGCAGTCCCACATAGGCTGCAGCTTGGAGGGTGCCATCAAGGAGATTCTGGAAATTTTACTCTTGTTTCTCAACTTAGTCACGTTTTAACACCAAAGAATCTGTGAGGCAGATACTCCACTAATGGAGTGTGATGGGGTGTTTGGATTCATGAGTTGGATGACATAGTTACAGGTGAAATCACATGAAACAACAGATCTCTACAAGAGCCTGCCACGAGGTTGGACTCCCACATCCCAGATGTTGAAAGGAAAATGGCTTTTAAGGAAACCCACTCTCCTTCCTTTCTGCTTTGACCTGTGCTTCTCAGACACAGTCCTTGCCCTCTTTTCTGCCCAGTTTGGTCACTCTAATAGTATTCTGACACTTTCAATCTCTTAAAAGCACTCAACTGTTTTCATTTAAATGTCACCTGGATTAAATTTATATTTGCAAGACACAAATATCATCCCACACAAGTCCATTACAGACGGAAGCTGCCCCCATTAACACAGATGTGCATATGGTCCTCCTGACCTCATCAAGCTGAGATGTCTCAGCAGTCTCATGCATTCCACAATCTACTCCTGGGATCTGTCTGGTGACAGATAATAGAGATCAGAAGAGAAGTGAGGACCAGAAGACCCAGTTCTGGTCCTGAATTTCCCTATACATGCTAGATGACCTTGAGTGTGTCTTTTTGTGTCTGCATTTCCTGTGCACTCAGACATGGACTGCTTTAAGACAGAGTTATTTTTTTTCCTGAAGCTTTGTATGGATCTTAACACAGTGACCATAAGTTAGATCTATGGCTTCTAACATAACAGTTGCTAACGTGCTAACAAGGAAGAGAAGGTACTCAAAGTACATACTCAAGTACAGGACTAATGCTGCGAAAAGGCAAGTATTCATCCTAGAGGTACATTACTTGCTGGCATAAAAAGAACCAAGGTGAGAAAGATGTGGCTGGGGAGAGTAAAAGACAATAAAACTGCCTTTCTCTGGGGCATGCCTGAGGCTGGTACACAGCTTGAGCTAACCACTTGCATAGCAGAGGCCTTGCACATCCACCCCACCAGGCATCACACTGCAGAGCAACTCTGTGTGGGGAATAGCTGGGCAAAAGGAAGGAAAGGGCAGGAGCTTGGCCTCCAAGATAATCCACACCGTCATCATGTGCGAGGAAGTACCGATCCACAAACAAGCCTGAAACGCTGGCAGTGAAAGGGATGGGAATAGGGCCTTTGTATTTGTAGCATGGGCATTTCCATGGTAAAATCTTAAAAACAGCTAATCCTCTTTTAACAAGAAAGAAAGGACTCACTGATAGTCTGGACATTTCTACGAGAACCATGATTTCAGACATACCTATTCCATGTTTCCTGCCACCAGCTATCAGTCTGTCTGAACAAGCACAAAGACACCATACAGACAAAGTGAACACCACAGTCAGACATAGCAGTCTACAAGAGCCTTTTCTTCCTCTACAGGCTTCAGCAAAAGAGAAACACTTCTGCATCACAGTCTTCTGCAGAGTTTGCATATAAGTTTTGGCTTGTGTCTCATTCAGAAAAATCTTAGTGATGTTATGAAGCCAGAAGAGTAACTGAGGTCTGTTCTTTTGCTGCTCCCCACAATGAAGCATTGCAAATTCAGAGGCATGATCTCAGCAAGCAGTTTGTCATTCTAGACCAGGAAAGAGCAGTGGCTGCGGATCCCTTAAGGACAGAGGATAATCAGCATCCCTCTGCTGCCCGCCCCTTGAGACCCACAGTGCCCGGCAAGAACACTGCAGGATTGTCAATGGCCCCCTCCAGGACAGGGAAAGAAACCACAAAGGAAAGATTCTGACTACCATGCAATCAGCAAGGTGTTTTCTGGTGAGATGTACAAATGAAAGAAATTAGCAGCAGTTCCATTTCTCAACTAGTGCCTGTGCGTGGCAGTTCAGCCCTTCAGAAAGCTAGGGCCATATTCTGGAGAAGGGGCTCAGGGCAATCAATGTGACTCTGCAGACCACCCAAGCCCTCCACAGAGAACATCATCTTCAGATTCAGAGCTTTCTTTTGGAGACCTGGTCTCAAGCAGCACACCTGCAATCTCAAACCCCAGATCCTTCTTGCATTCCCTGCAGCCCCCCATGAGAGCACAGCAAGTGCAGGCATCTATTGTAATTCAAGATTAGTTTGGGAAGCATGAAGGACCATTGGGCTTTTGTTGTCATTAGTTTCATGCAGGTGTTAGGTGTTCCTTCTGCATTCAGAAACGGATACTGTGGAGATCAGTTTCAAAAGCCTTTAGCCCTCCTCACACTCATGTCCTTTAGGTCACAGAAATCACTCTGAAGTCAGCAAGGAAAAAAAACCCTGCTGTATTCCAGCAACTAAATGGGGCATACCCTAGTGGTGACAGCAAGATTGAATGTAGCCTCTGTGCGCTGGGAGACGATAAAACCCTTTTACTGGCGCAGATTATCAACTGGATCACTTGCATACAGATTAATACACCAGCACGAGTCCTCTGGATCACTGCAAAGCAGGGAAAGCAGAAACAGTGAATTTATTTGCTCAGATGATTTATTTATATATTTATCTATCAATCACCAAAGGAAAAAAAGCTCCACATTTTATGAGCTGAATTCCAAAAATATCATTGCATATGGAGACAGGGAGCTGTGAAGATTGCCCACATTTAAAAAAGGAAAGGAAACAGCAACAAGTTTGCACTCATGCAAGCCCAAGCTTGCCCACCCCACTTGCCTACCCTTGCCCACTGTCCAGGGTCAGCATACTCTGACACCACACCTGAGCTCTCTTTTCTAGCCATGGGAATTCCTAACCTAGCTCACTCAAGTGGCTCATAGCAATAACATGAATGCATGACTGAAAGAGGAGACATAACACATGAAGCAAATCATTAATCTTCTCAAGAGGCCTGGCAAATTATTTCCATTTCATTTTTAATTCACTGCCAAATATGGTAAATTAAAGAGAGGCTGAGAAACTTCTTACAACAGGGAAGATCAAGGAACAGGCCCTTCACATTTTTAGTTAACTCTTTGCTGAATGATGACAATTGGTAGTTTATTAACCCTGTTTCCTGCTGCTTGGCTGGTCTCTGCCTTGCTAGATGCAATTGGCCTTAGGTGACAATGCTGCAAGTCTCAATCCCTAACCACAGGGAAGAATCCATCCTCTCTAACTCACCACCCACCAAACTTCAGTGATGTTGCCATTGATAATGGACTGTGGAGGCACAGTCATCATACTGCTGAGTGGAGCCGTGTCCCAGTCCCATCACACGCTACACACAGAATGAAGGGCTGCCACTGAAAAGATTCCAGCTGCTTCCAGGGACCCTGTGAGAAGCCATCACATGATCACAGAGGTTTCCTCCCTCTCCAAGAAGCTGCTAGAAACCAGAACCATTTAAATACCTAATTAGTGAGAGATTGTTGAAAGCAGGTAGGTGCCTGACTAGCATCCAAGTTGTTTCAGGGTATTTGGCCTGGGCTGCCTAATGCCGACATTTTTTGGCAGCTGGATGTACTACCCTGTCACGGCTGGGAAACTCACTTCCCAAGTTTGAAAACTGGCCTCAGACATGAAACTGGAACTTAGAAAATAGGCACAAAATGTGCTAAACTAAGGCAGCAGCAGTACATTCTCATTTTTTCCAGCTTTTAATTTGCCCCAGCTTGGCTGTCCCTGAAATCTTTTACTAATGAAATTACTTGAGCAAATTTCTCAGGAGACAATAAACATCACAGTCTCATTTGGCATAAGGGAATTCTTCTAAGCTGAATTGACTCTGCTACATTAAAACTGAGATCTGATGCTAAATGCTTTGTCTCCCCCTAAGAGCAAACTATAAATCCAATAATAAACAGAATGATAAATTTACCAAGGAACAAGAAGGAAAAAAATAATTTCAATGATCTGTTCCTAAATATATTCAAGTTGTGGGAAAACAGAATCTGCTTCCATTTCTGATGTAAATACTTTTTCCCAGTCCTAGTATTCTTTAGGGACTACTTTAGCATGTTGTGGAAAAAAGAAGTACCACCCTGCAAGTACCAAACCCATGGATGCTCCTCATCAGCTCTCTGCATACTCAGAAAGTAGCAGTTTCTGTCTGGAGCACTCACATCCTGAGGGAAAGCTGGCACCAGGTGTTGGGCGGGCTCATTCCAAGGGCCAGGATGCCTTGAGTGCAGGTGCTGGGATGCTTTGCATCACTTACCAGCTGCCTCCCCACTTCTCCCTTGTATTTGCTGTGTACTGGCCTAGCTCTACTCTATCATCCTTCCATGCTTAGAGGACGGTACATTGACTGAACGACAATTGGACATTCATCAGCTCTTGTGGTGTTAGTGGGCACCCCCAAGCCTCCATGAGGCTGGAGCTGTGCTGCCACTTGCACAACCTGTGTTTTGCCCAAGTCAATGTGGATAACTCATTGTTTCAGTTTACTACCACAATGACAGCAACAACAATTGGAAAAAAAATAGAAGAATCACAGTGATCAGCACAAAAATATTCAGGTTGTCCACTTGACAAATTCTTGTTAATTACGCACGGGATTACGGAGTATTTTTCTTTCTTTCTACAGATAGTTTGTCTGGGCCATGAAAGTGACTCAGAGGAGAAAAAAATTCTATGGGAAGTGTTGCTGCCAAAAGTAGGAAAAAAAGATAATATTCTGAAGGAGCTCTAAATATTTAGGTTCAGGCAACAGAGCACCAGTATAAAGTAATTTCATTTAAAACAAAAAGATAAAATCAGGCACAATCCAGTCAAGTGAATTTCATTCAGGACTTGAACATAAATTTGTGTGGAAAACTTGAAAGGGAAAGCTATCATTGACTTGCATTTGCAATTACTTCACTGATTAAACCACAGAGGGTAGCTCTTGAGTTCTCCAGCAACCATGTGCTGCTATTGGCCACTGTGAGAAACAAGCAAGGTACCTGGAGATTTCATGTGCAGCAAGTGAATCCATTAATGATGGATCAAGAGTGCTCCTGCATGCGCTGAAGCCTTAGAAGCAACCAACAAAGGCTGCCAGAGGCCCCTCTAATCCTCTCAAAGATGACTTTTCTTGCAAATGTACTTGGTGTGCATTCTGTGATGGCAGCAAAGAGGGCAGCTCCTTGCATGTGATTGCATCTACTTGCCTACTGTCATGGGTTCAGCTGTAATTTCATGAGTAGCTTAAGCTGACATAAAGCACTTCTTAAAGGGAAGATCTTTTCTCTGATTCCATCCTCCCCACTGTGCTCTGAGAAAAGGAGTACTGAGTGGCTGATTTGGGTCAAAACCCTTTTTTTTTTCTGTAGGCTGATTTCACTTAGACTGTTACAGTCTCACAGTATCACCAAGGTTGGAAGAGACCTCACAGATCATCAAGTCCAACCCTTTACCACAGAGCTCAAGGCTAGACCATGCCACCAAGTGCCACGTCCAACCTTGTCTTGAACAGCTCCAGGGACGGCGACTCCACCACCTCCCTGGGCAGCCCATTCCAGTGTCCAATGACTCTTTCAGTGAAGAATTTTCTCCTCACCTTGAGCCTAAACTTCCCCCGGCGCAGCCTGAGGCTGTGCCCTCTCGTTCTGGCACTGGCCACCTGAGAGAAGAGAGCAACCTCCTCCTGGCTACAACCACCCCTCAGGTAGACCAATCCTGGCCCCTATACAGCCTCACTAACATCCCCACCAGGGCCAAGAGGAGACCGGGGTCACAGGGCAGGAATGAGCAATGCAAGCAGTGCAGGAAGGACTCTGCAGCATCCCAACATTGTTTTAGCATTGGCTTCAGCTGATCTTGGCTGCCCTTACTGCTGGATCAGGTACCCCAGCCTGTGTTTCCACATTTGCCCCATTTCCCAGCCTGTGCTTCCACTGTTATCTTTGTACCAGCATTAGACTGGCTGAAAGAATACACTTTAAAACAAAATGCTTTTCCCTCTTCTGATATTTTGTCCATTGAAGAGACAGGTGTTTACCCACCTCTAAAGTGGCAATTAAAGCACAGCATTAGGCTCACAAATTAAACATGAGGATGATCAGAGGGCTGGAGCACCGCTCCCATAAGGACAGGCTGAGAGTTGGGATTGTTCAATTTGGAGAAGGGTCCCAAGAGACCTTATTGTGACCTTCCAATATCTGAAAGGGGCTACAAAACAGCTGTTGAGGAACTTTTTAGGGTGTTGGGTAGTGATAGGACTAGGAGGAACGGATCCAAGCTAAAGAAGGGAAGGTTTAGATTAGATGTTAGGAAGAAGTTCTTCACCATAAGGGTGGTGAGACACTGGAACAGGTTGCTCAGGAAGATGGTGGAAGCCCCATCCTTGAATATTTTTAAGGCCAGACTGGATGTGGCTCTGGACAATCTGATCTAGTGGAGAGTCTCTCTGCCCATTGCAAGGCGTTTGGAAATAGATGATCCTTGAGGTCTCTCCCAGCCCTGACAATTCTGTGATTCTGTAACAGAGTGGGCTCAGGCTTCAGGGCTGAAGCAATTCAGCAGCCCAGAGCGTCAGCACGAGCTGTGTGGTGCTCTTACCAGAGCTCTCACAGTTCGGGGCCTTTCTGCTTATCTCTACTCTCAGGAAAACAAACAATGAACCAACCACACACACACAAAAAAAAACCCAACAACCCCAAATCCCTGCTAGCCTTGGCCAAATTCACAAAGCATTGATAAAATCTTACCAAAAAAGGTTTCCAATACATGCTGGTTTGATGGACACCACAGTATTATCAGCAGAAAGCCACCCTCTAGGCACACTGCCAGCAGATGTTCTCACGCAGTATGGAAGTGCCTTGGTAGCACACCCTGCACTCTGAACGTGTAAGGACAACCATCACAAGCTTGTCACAACACAAGAGGCCAGAGACCTTGAAATAGCAAACAAAGAGCAATCTGAAGATAATATCTTTGGAAGAACACTGAGGAGGACGTGGGTAGCTAGCCAGAAGGAAAGTGAATTGATTAAAAAAACACCAAACTAAACAGTAACAAAACTATGACAACTCACACATCACAGCTGGGAACTACGGGGGACAGGAACACATTGTAAAAAGCAGGAGTTGTTTGGCTTTGTCCTTCGTGTACTTCACTAAGTCGCTCAAGAAATACTCCTCCAGTTTCTGCATAGCAAAAACAACTCGGGAAGAGATGAGGTGTGCAAATACCTATGCAACTGTATGTTCTGTCACACACTTCACACAACCGCAGTGGCACCTCGAAGTAGGAAAGTGAGCTCCAGCCCTGGCCGGGGAGGAGCAGTCACAGAGGAAGAGATGAAAGTGCAGAAGACTTCAAGAAGAGTAAAATCCTGTTCCAATGTATGGTTCCATTTTTTTCCTGTCAGCAAAAAGAGCTTTGCTCATTTTTGGGTTTGTTCCCAAGCAGATAAGTTCTGCTTTGAGAAATGCTCCCATAAAATTGACTTTTAGGGTCTGTCTAGACATAGAAACATTTCTAGCTAGTTTTACAGCCAGTTCTGCTTAAATGATTTCTAAATTGGTTAAAGTCATCATACAGATTTCAGAAAGTCTAAAGCAAGAAGGCAATTTTTTTCCTGCACTAAATTGAAGGTAACTTTGAAAAGTCCATTAAAGCTAACACGAAAATAACGTTCAGATCACGTGTAGTCTTGTTATGCTGGTCTTGCCTGGGAAGCAGTGTTGATAACACAGAGATGTTTTAGTTACTGCTGAACAGTGCTCATACAGAGAGGCTGGGGGTGTACAAGTTGGGAGGGGATACTGCTGGGACAGCTGAACCAAAGGGATATCCCAAACCATATGATGTCAGGCTCAGTAATATAAAGCTGGGGAAAGAAGGAAGGGAGACTTTCAGACCAATGTTGTTTGTCTTCCCAAGTCACTGCTACAGACAGTGGAGGCCTGCTTTCTTGGGCATGGCTCAACCTGCCTGCTGATGGGAAGTGCAGGATTAATTACTCGCTTTGCTTTGTGTGTGCAGCTTTTGCTTTCCCTGTGAAACTGTTTGGGGTCTTTTTTCCTCAGTCCATGAGTTTTCTCACTTTTAAAGTTTCTATTTTCTCCCCTCTCCCAGCAAGTTGGAATGAGTGGCTTAGTTGCCAGCTGGGGTTAAACCAAAACTCATTAATCCTTGTATGATTCCTTGTGTTAGAATGGGTTTGTCTTTCTCGACTTCAAATTTCTAGGCCTTTATGAGTTTATTTAAGTGTGAAGAATGAAGGGACACAAGCCTGCTCCACTAATAAATACATATCAAATGAATATTTACTCCTTTTACTCCTCTGGCTGAAATGGGTATTATTTTTAAGCATTCTACACTTTCCCAGAGCTCCTGGTCTTTTTTGCAATCCTAAGTCTGAATCCTGGTTCACCAAAGGAGAGCAATAATATTTGTTTTTCTTTTGCCTAAATGGATGTAGAAGTTACTGAAATAAACGAGTAATAGCCAGTCAAGAAGGAATGAAGGTCTTCTTGCTGCTTCCAAGAGTCTTTCACAATAATCCTTTATAATATCAGGACAAAATCAGATTAAAAATCTTCACTTGAAGTCTGGCGGTTAGAATTTAGGAGTCTTGAATGTCCTGAGGAGAGCATAGAAAACTCACAGGCTATGAAAGTACTGAAAAATTGGGAAATTACTTGTCAATAAGTCATTAGTCTCTGCTTTTTAAGCCATCCACAAAGGGAGTCACAGCTAAAACAATGCTCATTGATATCTCCAGCTGGAGAGAGCATTTATGGATCTGCTTTGCATGCAGTCTCACAGTGTCCAGGACTGCCTCATCATCTTCATAAACACTTCCATGAGGTAAGATTATCGGTTTGCTTACAGGAAACAAACTGCTTTTCTTTTGCTGAATCTGAGGCCTGAGAGCTATCTTCTAGGAAATTTGGTCACCTTATTGTCCATACTGTCCCTGTTACAGCAC
The DNA here is from genome assembly GCA_013400475.1 of Tricholaema leucomelas. Classification (NCBI taxonomy): domain Eukaryota; kingdom Metazoa; phylum Chordata; class Aves; order Piciformes; family Lybiidae; genus Tricholaema lacrymosa; species Tricholaema leucomelas. The sequence continues at coordinate 1,470,514 of WAAF01007965.1, forward strand.
CACTCCTTGATGCTATGCAGAATCACAGATGCACATCACTTCGCAAGTAGCTGCCTCTGGTTTGTTATTAGCAGGTATCTGAGTGCCCCAGGGCTAACTGCAAGCTAATGCTCAAAGGCCCCATGGAAGACAGAGATAGAAGGGGACGCCAAAATGTTCAGATTTGACTCTCCAGGTGTTCCATCTGGGGTGTCAAACTCCTGGTACCTAGACTTTCCACAAACAAGCAAGCACAGACTATACTTTGCAGAGCAAAGATCTAGGTAGAAAGCTACCAAATGGCTTTAGACTTCATCAAGCTATTCAAATCACAGCAGTACCTGCTACACAAGCTTGGCTGATCTGCCCTCTTCATTTCTGCACTTTGCTTTAACACCACTAAGGCTAAAAGAGCATTTTACTGGTCCTACTAGAATCATCAGCTCATCCTAATGTTCCAATACTCTCTGGCTACACCTGACTGAAGATATTTTCAGTACAGTTCAGATCAAAGAGATTAGTCCTCTGGAAAGTAAAGACACAGAAAGTGAACTTAAGTAAATGGCATCTCAGCAACACAATTCTCTGTAATCTGTGTGTTGCCTTAATCTTACTAGGCATCAGAGAATCTGCAGCCACACTCTTAAACTTAAGCCCACGTGGAAACATCTTTCACATCCCCCAAACACAGTAAAATTGCATTTGTTATTAAATATTGACTTCATGACATTTAGAGAGGTACAATCTCTAGCAAAGAGAATAGAGAGGAACTGTATCTTTATTACACAACATTGAAACATGGGCAGTGTTTCACCTGAGCTTCACACAAGGCCTGAATTCAGCTTGATTGATCCCAGACTTCTATCAAGTGCCTGTAGGTCAAGCTGTTTGTGCCTTGCAGTGTAGCAGCCTGCAAGAACAGATTAGTGCTTGTGAAGCTGTGGGATGTTTTATCCACACAACTCTCCAAGATGTTGAGAGTTCCAGAGCTCAGGGAAGTAATGAAGCCAGACACATTTTGTTAAGCTAGCTATACTAACTTAGGATACAGCCCAGAGAGCTGCATGTACTTATGCTAGACTGTAAGCTCTCAGTCCCAAAGGTACTGTGAAGCCACAGATAACTTCAGCACTTGCACAAGTTTCTGGAGCAATGCTTCCTGCAGCTCAGCACTCTCTGAGATGAAGCTTTGAGGGAGACAGACCACATATAGACCTTGGTTCCCACAGCCTGCAATCAAGACCTCCACAGTTCTACAAGCTAAGCACTTATGGCACTTTAATAACCATATGAGTATGGCACTTTAATAACCATATGAGAGCCTTTTGATAAAGCCCTGCTAAGCATCCTGGTACAAGAAACCTTAGATGCAAGTTTCTTTTAATCTTATTGAGATGCAGGACGTTACAAGGAAATATCACAGTCTGAGCTTGATCCCAAAATCCTATAGCAATCATTGTGCAGACGACAGTTAAGTACCAGCTGCCCATAAAGTGCACAATCACCTCCACTTGATAATCCCCCTTAAAAGACATCAAACCCTCACCAAGCCATGTCCTTCCAGATAATTTGTATAGCAGTAGCCTTTGTCAGGACAAAGTTTGCTCTTGCAGCTGATGAGACTGATTCAATGCAGCTGATGCTTTTGTTGAATTTCTTCCTTTTGCTCTTCTGGGATTTATTGGTACAGCAGGCAATTGTAAGTGTATAAACCAAATATCCATTAAGGAACAGAGAGGATGCTGCCACTGGCTTGTTTTATACATAGTCTGAGGAGTTTCTTCTTTTTACAGAAAATGGAATAGCTGATAATACTCAGATCGGTTCCTTTTTTACACAAGGCTGTTTGCCTCCCTCTGATGACATCAAGCATAACACCTGCTACGTATTAAGTCCCAGAGACTTCATTCCTATAACACCTATGGTCCTGCATTGGTTCCTGTGCCCTTCATCCAAGATTTGGTCATGTTTCAGACTGATTCAGAATTCTGAGGTGTGAAACACCTCAGATCAGATTGGACTGAGGTACTACACCTCAGATCAGATTGGACTGAGGTACTTAGTCTTCCCACCCTGGATTAGAGGAGAGAGTCTCTTGTGAGGAAACAGATGCCCTAGGAGGAGATTTCATACTACTCAAATGGAAGGGTAAGGTCTTCAAAGATGTTTGGACACTCCCTCTCCATTGCAATCATGCAGAACTGTGTATTACAAGAAGTCTTGACTATCAAATGCTGACATTAATGAAACAGACTTTTCCTCAGGTACTTCAAGAACATTCCTGAAGCCACCTGCTAAGTTCTACTTTACAGCTTAAATGCTGCAAGCATCTTTGGAAGCATGTCAAATGAACAGCTTCACTATGCTACACAGACTGTTAAGGCTAGCAGTCCAACATGGTTTACAACCATATTAATCTCTTTGATACGTTTGTTCTTTAACAAAGCAGCTTCATCTTTCTGTTCCAGAGACAGCTCATCCAGCCACCTGCATTAATTCATCACATCACACAAACAGGGGTGCTGGCTGCAGGGCAAGTAACACAGACCCTCCTCCCACAACTCAGCTCTTTCCTGTGCTTTACAAGTAGGGTGAAACTGCATTTCAGGTAAACTACAATCATCCTTTTATGACTGCAGAGAAGTGAGAAAGCTGCTAATCAAGACAAGGTCCACTAGCAGAGACTCCAATCCCAGAAACTTACCTCATCACAAACAGCAGAAAGCTACTTTGCACAGGATTAATGTGACAGCCAAGGAAGATGGAACAAAAACTGCTGAGGCTATTCTGAGGTATAAAACTCACCTAAAAAAAAAAAAATAATTAAAAATCAGTCTTCCCTTTTACATACTCCTGAATCAAGGTAAAAACCTTGACAGATTCCCATCCATAGCGTGAATGTAGTACCCCAACATAGCAGGCAGCAGATACACAAAGCATGGGTATATATGAAGTGCTCTCTTAATACTGCTTATTTTTTATAGATAAACATGGTCTTTACACTGTTTCAAACCTCCATTCCCTTCCTTACTGACCACTTCATTTGTGGTCTGTGCTGGTTGTTGCTTCTTGGGAGCTGCATCAATTGTCTCCTTAATGGCATCAGCAGATGCAGCTGTTCAGCTGGCCGAAGACTCTATCCTTGAGTTAAGAAGTAGCCTCTGGTCCTAATGAAGCAGGTGCTCCAAATCTGCAGTCTCAAAACCTAGTAGTTCTGTTAATGTTGTAGGTACAGACCAGCTGCTATCATTCCCTCCAACTTCTAGATTTTAGTTTAAAATATGAATATAATCAAACTCATAGCCTAAAAACGCTTGAGTTCATTTCCAGCCAGCATGTTTGCAGTTTCGTGTCTTTTCAGTATCAGTTCTGCACACAGGACCATAAGATCTCAAATGTAAAGAAATGCTATTCTGCATAATTGAAATAATTTCAGTAACCCACTTTGTTTATTCCTCCCAAAACATCCATTTTCTAGCATGCTTCAATAAAATGGAACTGCAAACCTGACGGAGGAAGATAAAGTTATACTCAGTGCTGTTAGGAAAATCTAATGTTTTTAAGCCTTGGCAAGATAAAACTGAGTCTAGGGCACCCACTACACACCCACATTGTATCTTTTAATTGTTACAGGCCACTTCAAGTTGGTATCTAAAGAGTCTCTAAGCATTCTGGATTAAAAGAGAACTAAATGTTTTCTGAAGATCCAAAGTGCCACAGAATATTTTAGTTCAAATAAAAACAGATTGTGGTGGTTCACTCCAATGTGTCAAAACTACTTATGGTCTTATCTCCCTATTAGCTGGTGGAATTCATGAATATTCAATGCTATCAGCTATTGTGTTCTGAGGGCAGACATATCCAGTCCTTTATAAATTATACATGCACTCTTTGCAGACAGCTGAGAAAGCCAATTAGCCAGGTGGAATTTGCATATCAATTGAGGAGACAGTGTCCCACGTTCAGCCACCATAGAAGCATCTTAGATTCACATTGTACTCCTGTGGGCTGATTTTGATTTTATAAACCTTCTCTCACAGTTATTAATATCTTTAACTAGAACTTTAGCTAGTAGCACATTTGGGAGGCAACTGAGATGCCCAAACAGGCAGCCCAGTACCCATCCAAGTAGCACAAAGCTCAGACCACAGACAGAGGCTGCACTTGCTTTCAGAGCCCAGGAACTTGATTGCAGTGGGAAGGGTTTGGGGTTGCCCTGCCTGAAGCTCCCGGCTGCCTGACCACACACACCTGCCAAAAGCACTGTAGGTACACAGTGGAGGGTGTTCCTGGACCCAGTGGACCAGGGAAACTGCAACACGAGCTTGAAGAGGTGGCACGGGGAAACACATTAACTCCCAAGGCCCATCTAAGGGGTGACCTCTACATTCACAGCTGAGGGGAAAGAACACAGACAGAAAGCACATCAGCTTGAAAGCCAGGTCAGGAGGTAAAGGAGCACCTGAAATATCCCAGTGGGTCAGCAGAGCTGAACTAGTTCTTTGTCTAGGACCAGCCTAGCACTGCCACATCTGCTTCACAAAAGCCAGCGTGAAGCAGCACCCTTCTCTGCCCATCTCTTCTCACAGTTACTACTTCCTTTTCAGACTACATTAATCTGCACTTGTGATTTATCCCACCACATTGTTATCTCTGAACTTGTGGTCTCAGTCTACATGTGCCAACTCTTTTCCTGTTCTTCAACTCCTCTATTCCCTCTCTGTAAAGCACTCAGTCAGGAGAAGCTGGGACCAGCTTTGAGTTTTAATGATTAGCTCAGCAACCAGCTCCTGTGGTTGCTCCATGTGTGTTGACATGAGGCTATATTTAAGGCATGAAAATCCCTGTCTTACTTCTAGAAATGCTCTCAATGACTCATCACGGGGAAATTAGCAGCACTACACAACCATGAAAACAGAGAGAAGGATACTTTGGGGAAAACTGCCAACGTCCTTTCTCTCCAGTGGGAGATTTAATTGGCATGAGTGTTTCTGTTCACATTGATCCACACTCTTCTACACTCAACACCAGTATTTAAGTATGAGGAGTAGAAACAGTACAGATGAGGTGTGTGACTGTGAAAGCCATGTAGGGAAATGGAGAACCCTTCTCTCTCCAGTATCAACCTGTGTTTATTGAGAGTCTCTGCAACTCATGGTTTATATGAAATCAGCAGAGTGGGTACTTGCAGTCAGCTAGGACACAGGCAGTCAACTGCTACATCTCAGCTGATGAGCATTAGCACTCATTTGTGCTCCAGTGCTGTAATTTGGAATATGGCTGCAAAGGTTCAGTTCTAAATGCCATACCCAGAACTGAAGTTATCTGCTCAAGCATTGATGCCAGCAGAAGACAACAGTCCTCAACAAGAGACCAGAAATTCTCATCTTTGTCCATCCACTACACATGGACAGCATCACCCACAGCTTCAGGATCCAGCAGCCACAGGAGGAGAAGGGAATTGCTGGAATATGCAAACCCTTTCTTTGTAGCTCACATCTGCACTTTGGCCACAACAACCCCAAGCAGCACTACAGGCTGGGGACAGAGTGGCTGGAGAGCAGCCAGGAAGAAAGGGATCTGGGGGTACTGGTAGATAGTAGGCTGAAGATGAGCCATCAGTGTGCCCAGGTGGCCAAGAGAGCCAGTTGCATCCTGGAATAGTGTGGCCAGTAGGATGAGGGAGGTTCTTCTTCCCCTGTACTCAGCACTGGTCAGGCCACATCTTGAGTACTGTGTCCAGTTCTGGGCCCCTCAATTCAAGAGAGATGTTGAGGTGCTAGAACATGTCCAGAGAAGGGCAACAAAGCTGATGAGAGGCCTGGAACACAAACCCTAGGAGGAGAGGCTGAGTGAGCTGGGGTTGTTTAGCCTGGAGGAAGAGGAGGCTCAGGGGTGACCTCATTGCTGTCTACAACTACCTGAAGGGAGGTTGTAGTCAGGTGGGGGCTGGTAGCTTCTCCCAGGCGACCAGCAATAGAACAAGACAACACTGTCTCAAGTTGTGCCGGGGGAAGTATAGGCTGGATGTTAGGAGGAAGTTCTTGACAGAGAGAGTGATTGGCATTGGAATGGGCTGCCCCTGAAGGTGTTCAAGACTGGATGAAGCACTTAGTGCCATGGTGTAGTTGATTGGCTAGGGCTGGGTGCTAGGTTGGACTGGATGATCTTGGAGGTCTCTTCCAACCTGGTTGATTCTATGATTCGTTTTTTCTCTGCCTTTCCAACTACTTCACCCTGCACTAACATATAACAGGGGAGCCAGTCCCATAGGCTAGGATCCATGCCAGAAATCAGAACTGAGGCTCTGTAAAGTGGCAGCTCATGAGACAGGGATGGATTCAGTCCCTGACAATTACCTCACTAATATTGCTGATAATAGTAAGCAGACACAGACAATTAGCAGCTGAGGAAAAGCTTTGCAATTTCCTTCAGTCCTTTTGAAGTTAAGAACCCTGCAGTGGGAAAGTCTCTCAAAAACAACTGAGGCAATGTGTGTTTAGTTGTTTGGGTTTTTTTTCCCAGTGTGCAGAAACTATGAATTAAATACTGCTGTAAATCAGGCTGTTACAAGAGCTCCTGCAGTCCTTTGGTTATGTCAATCATCTGATTGGCATCAGTGAAAGTGTCTCCATGAGTGAGGACTTTTGGCAGGAGTAAAGTCTGAAAGATGAAGCACTTGCACATAATAATAGTTGCATGGAATAATATGAATGTTTTTGCACACTGACATAGAAACACTGAGCTTCACATGTGGCTATTTCTCATTGTGTTCAGGCATGGCACTGACCTTGGCCATTTCCAATTGAGCAGCTCTGTGGCTTGCAGAGGCACTCACCACACACTTTATTGCTCTTTGCTTCATTTTGTATCAACATTGATTCAATGCCACAGCTTCTGCAGAAGGATACTAAGGCAGCAAAGGAAGATTTCCCCACAGCATTATCACGAGGACTGCAGTGGTACACTGCTACCACCACAAGCTCCACCAGCTGGATCTCTTGTACCCACAGCTCTGCTTCCTCTCTGCTTTTGCATAAAGCCTGATGGATTTTCACTCTCACCCTCCTGACATCCCTAAAGAATTCACTGAAACTGAGGCCCCAGAGACAGTGGTTGAGAGCCCTTTATTCTCTCCACAGGTTTATCCATGTGGCAAATGCCCTTTTTCAGTGCCAAAGCAGTACTCCCAAGAGACTGGGGTCAGCTGCAGAGGGGCAAGGAGTTAAGCACAGACACTCTAGATCTGGTGGTCAGATTTGCTACAGCGTGCTACAGAAAACGAAAATATTTTGCTGCTGTTATTTCTCTTAATCAACATTGGCAGCAGTAGTGCAAAATTTGTGATGAGGCAGTGGAATACAAATATTGTAGGGAAAAGCTACTAGATGTCTCATCCGAAAAGGAATGTGAACAGGCACAGCATGGAAAAGTGGATCTCCTATCCAAGAAAACCAGCCTGGGAGAGGCTGGTGAGGTAAGAAACCTTTTACGTATCCTTACAGTATTTACTGGGGGTGTGTGTTACTATCTGGAGTATCTTTCTCTATGGAGCATAAGTCAGTGGAGAAATACTCCTGCTAAGCCCATGGCATAGGTGGCAGCTTGGACATTCACATCTTGCCAGAGCTGAACTGTGAACTCCTAAACACAGCATGCTAGGAAAAGGCATTCCCAGGGTAGACTGCTTACTAGCAGCGTTTACCTAAACACTGCACCCACAGACTGGCAGCAGCGAGAGTGTGATAGGCTTGGGCACAGAATTCACAGCTTGCCCTCCTTATGTAACACCTTCCTGACTACTCTTGCCATCCTGCATGATCAATACCAATTAGAGCCATGCTGTCACTCTGCTAGGAGTAAGATGGTGATGATAATGATGATGGGGTAATAGAAACATTCATCCTATGCACACTGGTAATCTGAACTCACTCATGAGCTCTGAGGGCATTAGGATGGATGTGTTCTGAATCCAGAGAGATTCAGGTCAGACTACAGCATAGCTGTGCAAACCATTCTGACCATAACCCTTAAAAGTTAATTAAAACATCAAATGCTTCCAGATCAGTGTCCCATAAAGGCCATTTTTCATAGGGACTCTCATTCATGAAAACTTGCAAAGACAGGGTGCAGCAGAAACAAGTTGACATCTCTTCAAGTCGATAGAGATGTGTTAAACAAGGCAATGCTACAACCAGGGGATTTAAAATGAGAATTTCCAGACTTTTTCCAGCCCTGCTTTTGGCTGGGCTCAGTCTGACAGCTCAAGAATTGATCGGTTTACCATTCCTTGTGGGAAAACAAACCCAGGCTCAGCCTCCTTCAGTGCCAAATGCTGAACTGTGGTTTAGGAGTGACAGACAGACAAGCAGCTCTGCAGTAGGTTCAGAAGCTCCTTCTGTGTAACCCCACAGTCAGCATTGTCCCAAAAGATAACTGCAGCAGGGAGAGCAGATTTTCGTAACAGAGTGTGATCTGAACACTTATCATGGGCAGGTCATGACCAGGGAGTCACTAACGTCTGGAGAGCAGTTTATTGCTGACTCTCACAGTACCTTTACAGCCATAATGCAGCCTAATACACTGAGCCCTGCAAATCACATCCATACACACCGAGGTTTACCTCTAAGAAATGCATTCTCTCTTCCCCTGCCCCAAGACTTTCACAAGACTTCACTATGTAAGGCTCAGGATATTTTTTTCCTTAATGCTACACACACCAAACTCACATTAAACCAGAAATTAGCAGCATGCTCATCAGTATCCTCTGCCGACAGATCAAATCCACCAGCGCAAACGTGCCTATGGACACTGCACTGCTTGGTGAAATACACAGTGAAAGTTGGTCTGTCTGGCCAGCCAGCTGTGGCTCCCAAAACATAACACTTAACCAAGAGAAGCAAATACACAAAGATGGAAAGCAGATTGAAAAAAAGCAAAACCAAAACTTCTGTTTTGTGGTACAGTCTGGAATAGTGCCCCAGAGCTCCCTAGATCCATTGCTTTCTGCTCTGTACCCAAAACCAATTTATTGCCTTTCCCCTCTCACCAGAGGAGAAGATTTATGCAAGACTGAAGCAGGCCTGTATCAAATCCAAAGGCAATAAACATACGGAAGGTTGCTTTACCTATCACAATGCAAATTATATCAGCTGTAAGCCATAAAAAAGCTCATTTCAAACAACAGTAATTTAACAGAGTTATTCCAAAGAGAACTAGTGGCTATATTTGTTTTCTTTCTGATATTGCAATAGCAAACCATGCATGAAGTTTATTAAGCCAAGCTAATTGTCTTTCTGTTGTAGTACATTTTAACCATATGGAGAATCTGGCTGGCACTCAAAAGACAAAATTGTTATTTGGGGAAAAATATCCTGAAAAGCTTCAACTGCTTCAAATGTTAATTTCTCCAACGATGTGAATAATACATAATCAAAATGTCAACCTGGATGTGGTACAACATGCTAGAAACCATCAGAGGAAGGTAATTTGCAAACTCTGTGGAGATACACATAGGAAAACAGCTGAGTTCACGTAAAACATTTGCCATTAACCTCAAGAGTTTATGTTCAGCAGGAAGAGCAGATGATTGCACCAGGTACAGCACCCAACATGCTAGTACTGTATCCTGGAGAAATCCCTACCAGAGCAGTCAAAGACTGAAGACACTAAATCTGCAAGAATCCCCAAGTATACTTTCCACCATAACCATGGGAGAAGCCTGTTATGGAGGCAGGGAATTAATGTGGCCGAGTCGGGAATTGTATAAAAAAGAGTTATTTTATTTCCCCAAAAACTGCCCCCAAAACTAGATACAGAAGATAATATAATTTTTAATTAGCAGGTTCTTAGTTGATATCTACACGGATGCCACAGGTAGACTTGACTATTTTAGAAGTCAGAAGTTGGAAAAGGCTTGAGCTATTAAATATAGCATTCCCCCACTATCAAGATAAGGCTGAGCCAAAGCTACTCACAGCAGAATCACGCTGGCTTGGGGGGAGAACCATCGAATCATAGAATGGTTTAGGTTGGAAGGGACCTCAAAATGAACTCCAAGGCAGGAACACCCAAAGGCGGGAACCCCAAAGTGGGAATTCCCCCAATATTTTTACCCTTCCTAGACAAAGAGCTGAGTTCCCACTGCCTAGGTGCGAAGCGCACAGCCAATCCCCAGCCGATCCCAGCGCAGGCCCGGCACGGGGCACCTCTCGTGCTGGAAGGGTCCCTTGCTCCCCCCACTTCACGCCTGCAGGGCAGGGGGGGGGAACAGGTCTTTTCACGCCTTTTTCCTCTCCCATTCAAACCACAGAGGGAGAGGAATTTTGGGGTATGCAGGACACTCCAGGACAAAGCCCCAGAAAGGACATAGCCCATCCAGGGAGACAACTAGAGCTCACAGAACTGGGCACTGAATGGAAGACAGAGATTCAAAGGCAAGAAGCTTGATGCTGGATTTACTGACACCATTTTCATGAATCATCCTTTCAAAAAGTTTACGTGCAGAATGTCCTAAATACTACATGCAGGTGGTAAAATCTCTTTGAAGTGGTAAATCCTCATTCAGCTGCTGCTCACAAGGGAAATCTCAGCAAAGGTTGGGACTTTAAAGTTCATCACTATAAACTACCTTTGTTAAACTTTCCAACCTCTTTCAGCTGAATAACAAATGAGCACCAACACACAAGATTAAGATTTCACAACCACTTGCATGCTTTGCTTAATTATTTTTGCATTCAGACTTCTCCCTTTTATTTCATTGAGAGATGACACAATGTCAATGCATTTTTTTTCAAGAAACATTTTATATGCCAGAGTTTGGGTTTGGGGTTTTTTTTAACCATCTTCAGTGCACTTTGTTCTTGTGCTGCTGTAATTCATGCTACCATTCGAAACAGCGACTTTCAGTAAGGTTAGCCATAAAACAAGTCACTGCTGAGAGCCTTATGATACAATCCACGATACAATGATAAAATAACCTTATTAAAAAGGCTGTTTTATTATTCTCTTCTATCCTGAAAATAAAATGTAATGACTTGCTGCTGAGAAGGAAGATACAGGATGACATCTAGGATACAGTTAATGTGAATAATATGGTAGATTTTTAAGTATTTAAAATAACACTGATTGTGGATTAATGGAATTTATGGTTGCATGATTCTCAGTTCTTTCATTATGTGGCTCTGAACACCCATAATAGTAGAATAATTGCCACACTGTGTATTTATTCATAACTCACACATTGTACAAGATGAATATTGAGCATGAGCTAATATGTACAAAATGCCTAAAGCAAATGGTCATCTGTGAGGCCTGAGGAAAAGCCACACCCAGGAATAGTGCCATTACCAACTGCTTTACCTCTCACCTTTAGAAAGACAAAGGAATGCCTCAGAAATGAAGGGTAGGCTGTATGGCTGTATGAAGACTTTCATCCAGATTACCTAGGAGGGTGCATTTGGATGAACACTGCCACCTTCGCCTGGGAACATGGATGTTCTCCACTAGTGTCCATCAGAGCTTGGAGGAAAGGAGATGCTTTCCTACAAAAACAATGCATTGCAAGTCAGAAAAGGCAGGCAGGTGAGGCCAGTCTCCCATACGTCTGCACAGACAGCTCATGTCAGCTCCTCCTTGATCATATTCTGCTGGAAACCCACTGCCCTGAAGGATAGGGCTGGAAGGGCTTAAAAAGTGGCTTGCTGCAACTTCATCCATGTAAGCTAAAGCAAACCAGGCCTGTTTTACACCAAGATACCACAAGGTCTGCTATAAATTGCACCAAACTACTTAAAGAATACAAATGGGCTAGGGTAATTGGGGATTACACAGTACATTGGCACCAATGTCGGGGAGTTTTATGCAGGCAGTCATGTTGGGGAAAGAGAAACCAATCTTTTGTTGTATCTCATTCTTTATATGCTTTGATGTAGGGTAAAATAAGGGTTTCAGATTAATGTTAACAGAAAAATTGGTGCACTGCTATTGGACTAAGCACAGTTGGTTCTGGGTATAATTACACTCCAAGGAAGTCTAGAAGCCTATGTTTCTCCTGCCTGATCAAGCTTCCTTCCAAATGGAAACTGCTCAAGGCAATTCTTCTGTGGAGCTTGAGTGATTCTCATGAAAAACCAGATGGTACAAACCATCTCCCAGGAAATGATGGCTTTTGCTATGCAGTGAGAAATGTTAGAGGGCAAACAAGTCCTCTCAGCCTGCGCCTGACACAGCTTTCCTACATCAAAACAAACTCTTCATTTTGTCTGCTGAAAATCATCAGGGGAAAAAAAGCTAAAGAAAAATACAAAAATTGCATTTCTTTATATAGACTGTCCCACTACATGGGAAGCTCCCATCACTCACCTCCTCAGTCACACAGCAGAGGAATGAGCAAAGCTGCAGTGAGGAAGAGTAACTTTCCTAACAGCTTTTTATCCAATAATATCCCCTTCACAGCATTATAAGGAGGGTATTCTCTACACAGGATTTGTATGTAGGCAGGCAGACACTTCAACCCAGATGGAGATATGCCCCATGCCATTTCAGCACCTTTAGGAGTGCATGGCAGCATCCAGGACCTTGGCAGAGGCTTGCTAAGCAAGAAGAACAGCCTCACCTACTTCTTGCCCCCATCTAGCAGTTTTGGAAAGTCAGACACAAAGATCAAATTTTGCAAGGCCTCAGGGAGAGCAGGCTTCAGAGATGACCTCGGTAGAGGTCTCCACTAAGCTAATTCATCAGTGAAGCATCACAGCATCTACAAGAGGAAAAGACCTTTCAGCCCAAATCACTAAATACGCAGAGGATGTGCCTGGGCAGCCTCCTGCTATCTGCTATCTTGCCTAATGTCAGCCAGTTTCAAACATTTTTGCCATTCCCTGAGCCCACCCATCTATCCAGGCCCCAGCACCACACACCAGCTAGCACCTGTGTATGCCCACCAAGGTCTGCCCCAGGTCACTCCTCTCCTTTCTCTGCTCTTCCATTCATTCCACAACTAACACGTCCTAGTGAGAGCCAGGTTTACAGCCCTGGGTTCTTGCAAATGGGCAGGGTAAACTCTAATGAGGGAGAAGCAGGAATATTTTTGCATCAAACAGCAATTACTGAGCACATTGCCTTCTGAAGATTAAAAGGGTTTTTAAAAAATAATGAATACACCTGGGCTTGTGCATTCATTTGAGTCTTAAAACTCAAAGAATCTGAATTAGCCTCATTTCCTCAGGGAAGATAAAATTTTATAAGTGCAGTTTATACATTCTAGAGACTTAATCTGTCACCTGCAGCGCTGCAAACCAATAATTCCAGGGACTTGCACACAAAAGGCTGAAAAGAAAAATATTAAAAACTAAGTGAAACATCCTTTCAACACCACATTTCTGTCTGATTACCCTTGGAAATACAGAGAGCACAGAGGAAAGCAGAGCAAGAAAATCTTTGCCTGTCCACTCTTACTAGTGGCACACATAAACATTTCCTCACCTGAATGGCCTTTGCTATTTGCATGTCAATTAATTTTGAGTGGTTAATTGCAGAGCCAGTGAGGCATAGAACTCCACAGCACCTTCATCATCAGAGGTGTTAATCCCGGGTTGATCTGACAATACAGGTAACAAAAACTAAGTTCACCTCCTAGCACTCCAATCAAACCTGCAAAGAGGCATTATCTGACTCAGAATCAAGCACAGAAGGACAAACTCTTTTACAACTGGAGAGACACCTGTGCTGTGTGTATATAGCAGTCCCACGCATTTTATCCCTTGGCATTGAATGGTAATTTCTTCTTAATGATATGTGCGTGCTGTAAATCACCCTGTGCCACCAACCTCCCCAGTCTCCTTGTCTTCCTACTGCTTCTGTGCCAGCTGGCCCAGTGTTTAAGATGCCTCAAACTCCAAATCAAGGACTATCTGCTGTTGTGGAATTCTTTCTGCACTTCTGTTCCCCTTTTGAAGCTGCAGATTCCCCTCACGTGATGGCCCCAGGCCACTCACATACCCCCCAGAGGGGTTCCCTTCCTTACTGCGGTACACACAGGGCTTACCACATTCCAACTGTGGATCTTGACTCTGCCTCTGTCCCATCCCTGCAAGTGGCAGGTTTTTGGAAAGAATACGTATTCCTCCAGGACACTTTCCTGTCAGAAGTACATAGCTGCCACTGCCATCTGCACTTAAAGCTCAAAGTAGTCTTAAGTATGATGGTTTCATGCCAGAAAGTATCTAGGCTATAAAAGGTACAGAGCCTAGAAGTTTTCTCAATCTGAGCAAAAGTCTACTGCTGTACCCAAGCCTGCTTGTAACCTACCATCAGGGCGGTTAATTAACTCAAACTTGAAAGCTGGTAGAAAAAAAAGTTATTGCTTTTCTGTCCAACATCCCTCAAAACCCTTTTCCTCTGCTCCAGACTCCACCACAGCTGAGCTTGCCCAACTTTTCACCAGGTTACTGGTTCACTTCCCAAAGCATGTCCTGCAACCCAGGTAAAGCAGCACCAGCTCACTCAGGCTAACGCCAGCCCCTCAGCTCAAGCTTGTTGTTGCAGGGCAGGCTGCTGGAGGGAGCTGAGCACACACTCAACAGCCAACAGTCCTGAAGAAGCCCATGGCATTGTGTTAGGGTGTGCTGCTGTGGCCTTGTGGGTAGCAGAGAACATAAAAAACAGGTACAAGCTGCTGCTTGGTCTGTCACGAAGCAGTGCTGAGGAGCAGCCCTTGCCTTGATTTGTGTCTGTAACAGGTCACGTTACTGAAACTTCCCAAATGCCTGACTTGACAGGAAACCAGATGGGACAGCACCTAAACCATTCAGTGGCCAGAAGCTTAAAGCACATTTTCCTTTGACAGGTTTGATAAACTCTGTCATTATGGTTCTTTCTGTGGCTGAAAAAAAACTTGAGAAAGTGAAGCGTCACTTGGCTTGTCACAATACACAGCTCCTGTAATTACTATGGGGTAAGTAGACAGAGGAGTCCAAGCTCAAAAGCAAAACACCACCACCATCACCCTTAAAAAGCTTACTTGCGGTCAGGTGTCTGATGCAGATGCTTCCCTAGGCACCTACAAAACCTGAGAAATGTTCACTTCCATTATGATGCAGAGAGATACACAAGTTTGTGCTCCTAGCACAGCCTTTTCCAGTGAAACAGTACTTTTATTTCAAGACCTTGATTCTTCACCCTAGAAGCCCCTATATTGTGCAGCAAGCAATTAACAGCGGGAAGCTCAGCTAGTAAAGGGGCACTACCGTAGGTTGGAGCACAGAAGCACTGTGCGGACACCATGGCTGTGCTCACAGGACTGGGTGTACACACACACATTCCCTGCTCTCCCTCATTTCTAAGTACAACCTAACCAAGGAATCTCTCTTTTGAAGGGGCCCACCAGCTGCTTTGTGGTTATGCTGCACCGGCTCTGTGCTTTGTTCTGGTCCAAACAGAGCTAAGTTACTCCACACGAATTAATCTATGGTAACTGCCTACGATTCTCTTACCCCAAAAGAAATGTGTCAAGAATAGGCTTTTAAGTCACAGTACTGGGGAGAATTCCTCACAGAGTCATGCCAGTAAGTGATACATAAGGTGTAGTAAAGCTACAACCTAGTGCCAGATCTCTTTCCTCCCACTCAGATACTTCTAGCTGTAAGGCCATCTGGCAAGAGGGATGTAAAGTGAATTTTAACTTGCTCTCATAACACAGCTATAGTTGAAAACTAGATTAGCTGTAGTCCATTTGAGTTCACTGGAGATGTACCAACCACTAAATTAGATTGATCACCCCTAATCTCTGCCATTGCTGCTCTCTGGTTGAGCCCAGGGAAAGAACCAGTAGAGACAAATGGGAGAAAATTAAATCAAGTTTTGACTGTATTTTTTTGAGATAGTTTTTAAGGAACAGACTGGGAGACCAGGACACTCTCTGACCTTCCAATCCCTTGAGGTTGAGAGGCTGCAGAGAATTAATTTGCAGGAAGTTTGTCCAAAATTTTGAACCATGATTAAAAGATTATGATGATAGTCTCATTAACCCAGCCAGCCTACCAAGTCTGACCCTTAACTCGGTTTCAGTGGAACACAGGGGTCTTTTCTTTAGTCAGTCTCAAAACAAGTCAGCCTCTACATTTCAGGAATCAAATCTTATATATTCCCCGAGTGTCAGATTCAAAGGATTTCCTTTACACTCTTCCATTCACACGTTCTTTTTTGCTTTTCTTCCTGTGATCACTTTTTCCTGCAAATAAAGTGAGGGTGCAGATTCCAGGTCTTCAAAAGAGTTCCAGGATCTTTATCTGAGACCTAGGTAGGACTTGCTGAGGTCATGCATGCTATTGACCAACAACAGGCACAGTCACAACAGTGCCATTATATAGGGTGTCATTAGGAGCAATGAAAAGCCTTTTTCAGAAGGGAATCCATATCTTCTCCTGCTTTTATTCCTGGCTATTCTCAGCTGACAACAAGGCAAATTCCATGGGGAACTCACTCAGGAGAAAAACAGCACAACACCTGACTCTTCCTTCCATTCATATAGTGAGTGCGGGTGCTGCCTTTCCCTCCTCTCTCTTCTGGGTCCCTCTACTACCACAAAGACAGGTCCATACCTGGCAATAAAGGCATTTGCCAGCCTCAGAGCATCCAGAAAACGATCTCCTCAAGCCTTGCCTGAGGATTAAACTTTGCATAACTGTGACTATAAAGAGGAAAGGGGGAAAAGACTTCTCTCACTTATGGACTAGGTCATGCTCCTTGACTGCACCAAAACAAGGACATCTCAAGTCAAGAAGCCCACAGGCTTCTGAAGAAGGGTTCAGAGGAATTTAGGGGAAAACCGCATGCAGATTTCCTGAGCCAGAGTTAATTAGCGCGGACACTCAATATGCAATCCCTTTGTATGGGTCAGTTCAGAGCCCTCAACAGTTTTTTGGTCACCTTGTGCAAGTTATTTGACCTCCCCTATGGTCCCAGAGGAAAAAAAAATGACACTGCTTTCTTCATACAAACTAATTCAAGCCTGGCATGCAGTGTCAGGTTGAAGACTTGCAGTGAATGTACTCTACAAGGCATTCACATTACAAATTCTGCTTCTGTTATTGCCATAGAAGTTGTTCCAGATCACGTATACTCTACAGAAAGAGATCCTGCAAAATTCCAGGCAATGGAAAAAGGTATTGCATGTTTGTGACATTTCAAATGCAGATCTGGCTGAAATAACATTTCTCTCTCCCACAGCCCAAGTGTCTGTCTGTGCTGAAAATTTCAATACAAAAACCCAAGTCACTTCCTGATATTTTAATTCCCTGAAGACCCAATGGGGAGAAAAAATAATAAAATAAGAGAACAACAAAATATGCCACTGTTCTTTCACAGTAACCTCATTTTCGAATCACCAGGGCACGATCCTTCCCTGCTGAGCCCTAGTTAAACACAAGGCAGCCTTTAAACCAAATATCCATGAACTAGATGTGCAGCGTGCAAGTGAACACAAAGTGTCCTCCTTCACTGAGTGATTCATGGGTTAAGTATGTCGGGTCAATGTAGCTTTCATTTAGACACAGCTTTCTGGCATTAATAGCATTTCTCAAAAATATTATGTTGACTATTTCTATGTTTCACTGACCCTCAGCCATATCTTTATTTTTCAACTGCCTTCCCCTTTGCTACTGCTCCACTTCCTTCCTAAGTTTTCAACTAAATTCAAGCCATTGACGTAATTCAAGCATTTAGAGGGCAAAACAAAACCCACCCTTGATCTCAATCCAGGAGTCTTTAAAAATCCAAACTGAGGTCAAGCTGTTAAGACTGCTTGGTTGGCCAGTGGACCGTGTGGAAGGAACACCCGTGTGCTGAACAGTCCAGGAGAGAAGTACTGCTTCTCAGACCGCAACAGCTTCTGCTGCAGTACTAAAGGGCCTCAGCAACTGCCAGTACCAATTGCTGATGAAGCTTTCTCAGTCTAACACAGCAGAGTGGGATTTCTCTGTAGCATGCATAAAGATAAGCAAAAACAAGATCTTAAATGCCTCTCTCTTCAAACACCTATGTATGAACCAGGTTTAAGGTTTCAATTTCCATGTAACTTTGTCTTTTCCTTCATTTAAACTGGAAGAAGAATTACCCTCAGGGGCTCCCTGTTTAACATTTGTGAGAGATTATCAGCATTAAAGCCCTCATCTAAACTGATGCCAGATTTTAGGTTCAAATATTGGTAATCTCTGCTTGTGTCTTCTGGTATTGAACTTTCAATATCTGCCCTCAGAAAGAAACATCTCTGGTGTTATTATTAACAATACACTACTTTGAACGTGATTTGAGCTGTTAGGGAATGAAAGCTTTAGATATCTGCCAGGAAAAACAGCATAGAGCAAAAAGGGCAATAGCTAGTGTTAAGAATCAGGAAATTTGTTGAACAGTAGCTAGAAAATAACAGCACATTACTACACCTCCACATACCTCTGGAAGACATCACCATACAAAATTTTTAGTATCTTAGCTATCAGCAGGGTTACATTTACAAAGATGTTTATAAAACAATGATTTAAACCAGCTCTCCAGTATTACTTGCAAATTACCTAAACTTGCAACATTTTCTGTTTCTATAACCCTGCCAGTCTTTGCTTCGCTGCCTCTAGTAAGCAAATGCAACAGAAACATTAACTTTGAAAATTGCATGAAGTGCATAGCTGGGCATGTGTTTTGGCAATTTAACTGTACTTCACGCAGTGCAGTTAAATAAGCTATGTGATTTGCATCTGCTTTGTGTCTGGCATGCTGGATGGATGCTAGAGCAGTTCTTTTCTGCATCTGGTAGATGGATTCCCTGCTTCATCAAGACTTAACCAAGCTAGCAGTACTGCTTTGGCAAAAAAAGAAGAGTGATAGTAGGAAGTAGGCGTTGCAGGCTGCCCAGGGAGGTGGGGGAGTCACCATCCCTGGAGGTGTTTAAAAAAGTAGTGGATGTGGCCCTTGAGGCTATGGTCTAGTGATGAAGGATGCTGGGATGAAGGTTGGACTGGATGATCCTGGTGGTCTTTTCCAACCATAGTGATTCATAGTGACTAGATCTTGTGCTGAGTGATTTGGTTTAGTCAAGGACTAATGATTGGATTCGATGGTCTTAAAGGGCTTTTCCAATCTAAGAAATTCTGTGATTCTGTGGGCCAAGCTTTTCTTGGCAGGAAGTAGGTCTTCAGGAGTTGTATGCAGTTTTCAGGAAGAAAAATAATTCAGAATGTTGAAGATTAGGAAATTGATCCAAGGAATAATGCTCTTATCTGCAATTCCATGCAAGAAGGACAGTTACTCCTATGTATGTCTTTCAGTTACTTTTACTAAGGCTGCTTAAAGTAGCAAGCTGAGATACACATTGAGTATGCTGTTAGCTGGCCACATCGCAGCCCGTGGGATGCTTGCCAATGCTCAATCAGAATAAAACAGTCAGCAAATGTAGCTTTGGGTATCTCTGTCTGCATCCTAGCATGATTTGTCAGCTGGGTCATCCTACAACAAAAGGGTAAGAGGCTGGGCAAAAAAAAAACAACAACAATATTATCTTAGGACAAAACAGTGGCTCCACAAAACCCAAACACTAGCTCCAGTACTCAGGGGGTTTAAAGGCCACCATGTCCCTTGGCAGCCTATGCTGTCCTCAGCTAAGAAGCCCTCTTTGCATTAAAGTTGCGCTCTCACTGCTGAGCTATATTCTCCAGAACCGTGCTGCAGTCCTAGGGACAGCTGCATGCTGGCAGCAACCTGCAGCTAAAGAGTCATTACTGTGATTAATGCCTGGATGTCATGTTACTGATTTTGGTGCATTCAGCTCCTCACAGGTCACAACTGGGCTGGAGGCAGTCAGCAGGGACAAGCAGCTTGTGGGAAAACGAGCCAGACCCTACAGCATAGAGTGATGGCTATGAGAAACAATCAGGCTTTTGCAGAGCAGTGGAAGAATCTTCCCAAGACACGAGATGAAAAAGTAAATAGTAGCTATCATTAGCAGTGCGTACAGACTACAGGGAATTCAAGGCACTGATAATCATGCTACAAGTGTTCTCTCAGGACATGATCAGAATCTAATATATCCTCAGATTTCAAAAGGGAGATGCATGCTAGGGTTGCATCAAACACAAGGTGTCTATCCATGCATAGAAAATAATTTTCACCATAGCACCCGCACGTCTGACCATCAAGTAGATGCACCTCATCAAATATGTGTAGGTATTTTCTTCTTATTGGCCCAGCCAGCAGGGGGACACCATCAGCACAATATGAAGATGCACTGGAAATGATGCAGTGATGAAAGAAAACCAGATCCTAGTTGAAAAACTCCTTAGGTTGTTATGGTAATTAAGTGACTGCACCACTTTCTGCATCTCAGGGAGGGAAGGACAGAAGTAATTACTACCCAAACTCCCTGCTACACAAAGAGGGCTCCCACGCTCCTGTCAGCCATGACAACAGCCAGTACTCTGTGGGCAGTGCCTGTTTTATTCCCCTGCCAAACATCAACTAAAAGAGGCTGCTTTCACCAATCTGCCTGTAATGACATGAGCAACACTCATGCAAATTACAAGCTGTGAGGCTCAAATCAAGGATCTCCTTCTGTGCAATGCCTAGGTCACTTTGGAGAGACAGAGGTGATGGCTACCATTCTCAACACTTACATAGTTCATTCTGTAGAGATCAGCTCGTGGGGGAGCACATCTGGCCAAAGACTAGGAAGATGGGATTGTTGTCATTTCTCCATGGGAAAGAGTGTTGCTCTTTGAAGCCATGAAATATCTGTCTCCTGCCTCAAGAAATGGTAAAAGCCAAACAAAGATCTTCATTCTGCACTCACAGATTTCAGTAATCAAGTTTCAGTCAACTTTAGCAAGAGCAGAATGATTTTTTCCTGGTAATTTCTTTTTCCAATTGAAATAGGTGACAATTTAACTTGTCAGTTTTAATTAGCATTTGCATTGTGTTCTGCTCTGAAGAAGTTGTTCTGTTTTGACAAACAAGGAGAAAAAATTCTTACACATAACTCAAGCCTAAAATTTAAGATGTCAACATGAAAGGCAGAACTAATTAAGATGCTTCACAGGAGATCCCAGCACTTCCCACAGACACCAGTGACATAATGCTTTGGACAGGCATTCTGTACATTTGTATATATACATACACATGCAAATAGTCAGGGATTCACTAAATGAAAACTGACATAAATTAGTACCAGCAATGGAACAGAGCCCAAGACAAGAACTTGAGGTCAAGTCTAATAATACTGGGTATTGTTGCAGGAACACAGCAATAATCCATCCCTCTTTCAAATAGCAATGTAGAGACCCTAATATGCAAAGAAAGTGTTTCAGCAAGAGATAAGGAGTAGAAAACTGATACAAAAGAACAGATTCTCCAAAGCATATTTGGTTCATATCTCTTGCTGTAGTCAGTCAGTATTAAATACAGCTATGTGTCCAGGAACACCAGTAGTAATTTTTACAACTTGTTAAACAGCTTGTTTTGAAAATGGATGAAACCTGCACAGGGCAGCTCAGCACAACAGAAACAGACCACATTCCCAGCACTGGGTGTTACAATCAGCTCTCTCACCTGTTCCCAAAGGCCAGAAGAGATGCTGCTCCAAGCAAGGCTTCCCACCACTCCAGGGAGACAGAGCTGCACACAGCATAAGATGAATTTCTCCTGGTTTATACTTTTACCTGGCCTAGAAGCAGAACCTGACAACACTAACCAAGGCAAAAATAAGGGCAGAGATTGCAATTTCATTGAAATACCATTGTGAAATAAACACATCGAAGATGGGGGGAAAGCTACCTAAGATGAAGAACAGGGCAATAAAACTATTGACATACACAGGCAAGTTTCTATTTTGACTAGAGACTAAGAGAGGCACTAGAATTCTGAGAGTTGGGAAGGGAACAATATCCTTTTTGATTTTAAGATAGGGTTTGTTGTGTGTGTGATAGCTTGTGTGACATAGCTGGCTGCAAGTATGAGTGGCAGGGTCACCCTCCATGACTGGGGTGGCCTTTTTGTACATCAACTCATTGCTTGCTGGCAGTATGCATAAAGTTTGAAAGGACTGTGGGATAGGGCTTGGGGAAAAGAAAAAGGAAGAGGGAGGAGAAGACATGAATATTTTAGAGGCAGATCCTCAGTTTAAGAGGACAACAGCGATATGCTTGTTTTACAGGCAAGCTATGAGACTCTTGAGAATCAGGGCTTATATTGAAGTGCCAACTGGCTTCTGATTACAGCAATGTGAACAGCGTTACTCTAATAAATCACCAAAATCAAGGCTGAACCATGCCTTGACAAGATTTCAAAGAGGATATTTGTTTTGTTTGGAGTTTAGATTTTTTTTTTAGTATCTGTGACCTGATTAGAATCAGATTAGCCAAAAAGCAATTTATTTACCATTTTTTCCCCCCCTTAACATAACAGGGAGAAAGGTGCAGACAAGAAAGGTAACTCATAGAAATTGAAAGCATTTGAATTAATGGGAAGTCTAGAGTACTGCAGTAGAAGAGACAGCACTCTCTTGCATCTTCCTCTTCTGCCACAACCTCTCCGTTCAACATCCCACTGTTAGGACCAAGGCATGCCAGTGGAAAGATGTACTCAATGACATTGCATGGCTAAAACATTGCAGTTCCTTCAGTGAAAGCTCTCTGCCTACCTCAGTGGACTTGGCTCCTGTAGAAAGCATAAGGTTTTATGCCTCTTGCCTTTTCCAAAATGCTGTTTCCCATGTATCTAGAATTAATCACGGTGCATACCAACAACACAGGAATTCAGGATACTCCATGGATTTAAACCTCTACACAGAGATAAACTAGTGAAGCTTATAGGCTTGAACACAGTAGAGCCAAGATGGGGACCATTAAGCATCTTTTGCACACGGTCAGAGCAAAGACCTCCATCTTGTCAGTTCAAATCACACAACCCTCTAAGATGAGACCCCAAAGATAAACAAGGCAAAGCCCTGAATAACCCCTCTGGGCTCTGTGACCTGTATTTAATGAAGGCTCCTTCTAGACACCTACACCACCTATAGTTGTGTGCACAAATACCTCTGAACTGAGGTGTTGAGCTGAGCATCACCCAGAATGGCATCTGCTCCAGCTCTCTGCTAAGTTAGCAGCAAGACTTCCTACCATATTTCAAGTGCTCCGTGTCTCATGTCATATTTGCAAGAGCAATCTGCACCATGATGAGGATCAATCACAGCATGGTCCCATCATCTTGTTTTAAACTTATCTCTAACTGTGCAGAACAACTTCACATGAATCAAGACCATGCTATCAATTTATAGGTCTCTTTCCAGAGTTAAATTCTTTCTCCAAATTAACACAGAAGAGACTTAAAATTCTCACCAGGCTCACATAAATGTTGATTCTTTACCATGAAATAGTGATGTTAATATAGAGCATGAAAAATTGAACTTCTGATCTCTTTGAAGAGTCTAGCCTGACTGAATGTCACCAGACATATAATTTATAGTATTTTGGATAACAGAGGCAATACAAATGGTTTCACCTCTTAACTCTGTCTAATAGGCAGCCTTAAGAACACCAAAGTACAGTAATTGCTATAATGGCAGTTTGCCCAAGCTAGGTTTTAATAATGTTACAAGAAAGAGAATCTTTTTGGCTTTTCTTTTTGAGATGGATTCCCTCCCCCAAAAGAAGTAATTAGTAAATGCAATTTTTAACTGCTCACTGCACATACCCGTTTGGTGCTTCTTAACTTTTCTTGCGCTCAGCATTGCTTGAGCCCCATGGCAGCAAGCCATGGGGTCAATGATGTTCCAGGCAGGCCCTCAATCTGGAACTGGCCAGATACAGCCAATGAAACAGAAATGGAGACAAAGACAGACCAGAGCAGCAATCCTGGCGCATTTGAGTCTTTCCTCCAGACTACTTAGTCCCCATTTCTTATCACCAGTCTCCCAAGCATATTTTCCCTGACAAGAAAAGACCTAAAAATAAACATGGGGTAAGCACTGAACAGGGTTTTGGCTGGCTACCAAGGCCTCTTCCACAGCCTTTCCCAAGAAGTGCTGTGGAAAGCACTCTGTGGCAGAAGTGCATTCCACAGGCCAAGTCACCAGTTCCAAGTCTACGTGATGATGCTCATGATACAAGTGACGGCAGAGCTCTGAACTCACCAAGCACATAGATCCCGTGAACAGTGACCCCTCAGAGCATCTTCAGCTTTGCAGATATTATTGGCTTTACTTTTCCCTTTTGATTTATACCCTCCACTGTTAAGAGAATAGAAGGTATAAAATAGGATATCTTCATTTTGACCAAGATAACAGCTAATCTAACTGTCTTGTTATTAGAAATAAGTCAAATTAAAAAGTTATTGCACTTCCCTTTGGAGAAAGAAATATGTTAATTATTCATTTCTGACATAAAACCAATATTCTGATTTCCCAGCTAGAGCCGAAGGGTTTCCCAGTGGGAGCCAAGCAGGTGCTCCAAGATCCCCACACCCAGCTTAATCCAGTGCTGAGGTGGTCTCAACTCAGGCCCGAGTTTCTCACATATTCTTGACTAACTCCATTGGAATAGGTCCTTTTGGACCCATACTCGAGCACTGAAATCACCCACACCACAGTGACACAGCAGCTGTGAGGGGCAGGTATCTAAGGCACGTGGAAAAGAGCCAGGGAAGTCACTGCACAAGCTGCTTGCCTGAACCTGTCACTAATAAAAATTAGGTGGAAATTCACACAGCTGACTACTGTGCTAGAAGAAATTACATAATTTAGGAAAGGATTGTATCTTTCTAAATAACAAGACCCACCAGGTAATAAGTCAATATTTCATTTCACAATAGCTGTAAACTTGTCTGCAAAACATTTATCCCTAGTGCCCTGTCCCAGCTACACAAAATCCATCACAAGCAAATTAGAAGCAGTAGAGACTTTAGCTGGCAAACTGGAACAGAGAATGCTGTTTTACAACTAACTATGACAGGTTCTGTTGGAGTCAGTTCCATTTAATATGTTATCAGTGATCTGGATGAAGAGATCTCTTATGGGTTTAAGAACCACAGAGGCTTTTAAATCTTCAGAATCATAGAATCACAGAATCAACCAGGTTGGAAGAGACCTCCAAGATCATCCAGTCCAACCTATCACTCAGCTCTATCCAGTCAAATAGACCATGGCACTAAGTGCCTCATCCAGGCCTTTCTTGAACACCTCCAGGGATGGTGACTTCAACACCTCCCTGGGCAGCCCATTCCAATGCCAATCACTCTCTCTGGCAACAACTTCCTCCTAACATCCAGCATGTACTTCTCCTGGCACAACTTGAGACTGTGTCCCCTTGTTCTATTGCTGGTTGCCTGGGAGAAGAGAACAACTCCCATCTGGCTACAGCCTCCCTTCAGGCAGTTGTAGCCAGCAAAGAGGTCACCCCTGAGCCTCATCTTCTCCAGACTAAACATCTCCAGCTCCCTCAGCCTCTACTCACAGAGCTGTGTACCCTTGAAGTACCAGAGAGTACAAAGGGTGGACACCAGAAAAACGTAATCTTTGTTGTTTCATTCCCATCAGCCTGCATCCCTATATAATCAGGCATTTCTGTCTGTTGTTTCATTCCCATCAGCCTGCACCCCTATATAATCAGGCATTTCTGTCTGTTCTGCTTTTCTCCCTCTCCCTGCTCCCAGCACACCTCAGCCATTGCTTCTCGTTCGGTATTTTGGGGGAGGCCTCTGGCCTTGAGCGGCCTGGCTAGTTTTAGCTGTTCAAGCCAGGCCTGATATGAGGGGGGAAAGCAAGAAGGCATGAAGGGGGCATTGAGGCCTTGTGTTAGGCCTGCTTGGCGGGGAAGGCTTTGGAAAGTCTTCACAGAACTTTAGGGGCTGGAAGGTGTCATGGAGGGCCCATAGGCCCGAAAAATAGGCTCATTCTATGCCTCACTTTGCTTTGCCTGCCCAGGCATGTTCCTCCCCAAACCAGGGGTAAACAAGCCCCAAACGGGTAAACACATTAAAAGGCATAAAAGGTACAAAAGGCCAAGGTGCCATGGTGTCTGCCTGGCCCCGGCCCTGCTAAGGCCTGTGTAGTAAACAAGTTACATAAGCAGCTTGTAAACGGGTTGCATAAGCCCACACTGAGCGTGTGGCCCAGCCTATGCTCTCTCCATTTATGGAGGTATAAGGCATAGTGAATTCACCTATTTTGGTGATGTTTGGCTGTCTGCCAAACCGATTGGCCAATAGTGGCCAATTAGGGCAATTGATCTCAGCCCATAGTTTATAAATGAGAGCGCACACGTGTGCCAGGGCTTCTCTCCAGCTCGCCAGAGCTCTCTGTTCTGTTTCTCTCCTCTCTCACACTCACGCTGAGGCCCTGTCCTCACGATCGCTTATACTTAGACTTGGGCACAACTATTGTCTGTTACTTTGTGTCACCGGCCTATTTGCTCATGCTGATATGGAGATAGAATCTCCCAGCCAGCCAGCCGAGGTGAACTAATCAGGACATTCGATCCTGCACTGTCTATATATCTGAGGAGCACAGACTCCAGCTAGCCGTGTATGCCCATTGCTTCAGCCTGGTAAGAGCCAAAGCTG
The DNA here is from genome assembly GCA_013400475.1 of Tricholaema leucomelas. Taxonomy (NCBI): domain Eukaryota; kingdom Metazoa; phylum Chordata; class Aves; order Piciformes; family Lybiidae; genus Tricholaema lacrymosa; species Tricholaema leucomelas. The sequence continues at coordinate 1,497,088 of WAAF01007965.1, forward strand.
CCAAGCCACCAGGAGCAGACCAGAGGCGCGATCGACCTGACAGCCAGGGTGAGAACCGTGCTGCACAGCACCCATTCTCCAGCAACAGAGGTCCTGCCACCGGTCCCGCAGCAGTTCCCGGACCAAGCTTCCAGGAGGAACCAGGAGACAAGGCAGAAGGTATCCTCACCAGGAGAAGGAGGTAGAGACTGTATTGATTTCCCCCAGATAGCTGGGAAAACTACATCCTTTCCCCCAGAAGCTGGAAGGATCATTAATATCCCCTAGAAATGGGAAGATTCCTATTTCCCCTCACACCAGGAAGATTTCCAGCCTCACAGGTCCACAGGCATAGTCCCCAGAGGTTTGGACCCTAGATAAATAGGCGGTTGATATAACCCCAGAGGGAGATTGATAATTATTGATAACTAACCAGGATTGTTAGTAAATACTTTGAAGCCTCTGTAATATTTGTAATCTCTTGCCAAAGGGCAGAAAGTGTTTCAGCCCACCCTGCTGGGCAAATGGTATATTGACCCCAAGCGGAACTGAGCCGCGGGGAAAACTCTCTCTGTTAATAGTTGAATGCTAGTCATTGTAATATAGTTCTTAATAAGCCGTTCATTGTGATGTTAGCCCGTAAGGTCGACCCATAACCGTAAATGAATCATATTTAATATAGTGGTTGAGGGGTGTTGAGAGTTAAGAATATTGAGTTTAATAAACATACATTTTTATATAACTATCTTGCACCTATTGATTTCTCCCCTTCACCACAAACGGGCGTAGGAGGCAGAACCCCCTCCGCGACAGAAGGGACCTAGAAAAATCATCCAGTCCAAGCCCCCTTGCATGCAAACTCCAGCTAGATCCCTAGCCCCATACCAGCTGAACATGTTGCTTCTTTCCTCCAAACGTCATAGAGGTGGGTAAATTTGCCTGCACACGAGCAGGAGCAACCCAAGAGTGTGAGTTTATTTTAGTGCTTGTATCATTAAATCACTTCTCAGTTTTACTTTTTGTTTCCATGAATGTAACTGAGAAAATTCCTAATTTCTAACAGGGCTGGGGGGGGGGTGTGTGTGAAATCATAGAGGTTTGGGCTCAGCTCTCCTTCTGCACTAGGGCTGCTTTAGTATACCCACAGTTTTCAGTGAGTGGGAAACAAAGAAAAAAGATCAGTCCTACTGTTTTCTCTCTACTACGCTTACAGTAGGAGTTTCACTCACAAATACATACACATGACTCAAGCTCTGGGGGGAGAAATATTCAGCACAGCCAAATAGTATTGCAGCAAATCTGCTATGTTTCATTACCACCAATTATTTTCATCAAGAAAGCTGGCTGGTTTAATACACCACACCACCTGCATACACTGCCGTTGTCTAATTGTACGCATTGGTATGAACAACAAATAAAGCAAATTAAAATCAGTCCTATGTCTTTGTTAAAACGACTCAACAGATATCACAAGGGAAATTATGAGGTAGCTTGACTGGATTCTAATGTGTTACTGATAATTACACATTTGATCAAATTAAACCTAGTCTGTCTTTCCCCCATTGCTTTTGACTATTCGTAGAACACTGTGAAGGCTGAGGAGATCACAACTCCATTTGAGTACTTGAGGATCTTTCTGGCCAGCGTTTGACATCTAAGTTCTCTGTTATGTTAACTTCCCTCTGCTGTCACAGAGAAATTGCTATCCTCCTAAGCAAACCCATCTCCATCCTACATATCATACAATCATAGAATCAACCAGGTTGGAAGAGATCTCCAAGATCATCCAGTCCAACCTAGCATCCAGCCCTATCCAGTCATCTAGACCATGGCACTAAATGCCTCATCCAGTCTTTTCTTGAACACCTCCAGGGACAGTGACTCCACTACTTCCCTGGGAATGCCAAGTGGACATATTCCTGCCTTTCATGCACTGTGTTTGGAGGAAATCATGAACTGGAAGACAACATCAAGTGTGCTAGCTTTGTTTGTTGCCACTGCTCTTCTGGCACGTGGTGTTTGGATTCACGGGGTTTGTTTGGGGATTTTTGTGTCTTCTCTTCACTCTATTCCCACACATAAAGAAACCCACCAGTAAAAAAATAACCCGAACCAACCAACTACAACAAACAAACCCCAAACAAACAAACCAAATCAAAACAACAAAAAAATTAAGGAAACAAAACCCTAAACAAGCAACCAACCACACACACCACAAACAAAAAACCCACCAAAACCAGGAGACCACAGCAGCGTAACGTCTTGTTACCCCATAGCCAAAGTCCTGGGGATTGTCCCAGGTCAGTACAAAACAAGGGGGTCTCTAAAGCTTCGTTGCATCTGTCTTATTCAGGCCTCCACACTTCTAAGAATGAAGTTCACTTTTGATTTTCATTTCAAAGGTCTCGCTTTAGCAGGGTTAATGAGAAGGAAATAAATCATACCACAAATTAAGGCTTAATCATTGTGCAATTTCCTTAGATAAATGTTAATTGTCCCATCCTCGGTGCTTTGCAGTGTAATTAACTATACCTCTGTACCAGTGGTAAAAGCTGTAGCATGCTTCATTTCAAGGACACAGAACAACTGAGAAATAAGAATAGAGGCAAGATCTTCTGACATGTCACCTCTACCCAGTCACTAGGTAGCATCCACACTTCAAGCTGACACAAAACACGGAACACCAAAGTCAGGGCCACCTACTAACTGGAAAGCCTGTGAGAGCAGAGGCTGGGAAAAGGGAGCCTTTCCACAGATTATATAAAGGAACTGCAGCTTAAATCAGTGTTTGTTATGCAAGAAGTTTGACAAACAGACTTGTATACAAAGCCATTTAGCTCTTTTGACATATCCTTGTAATAACTACAGCAGCTACGGACTTAAGATTCAAGCACCACCTCTGAGCTCAACTGTAATTTACTCTTTTTTACCAAGCTATTTATCATCCTAATGTCCTTGCCAAAACAAAAATAAATTCTACTAGACACACCATTAAAGTATTTAGTAATCAGCACAAGACAGCAATATAATTCACTAAACCCAAAATACCCAAAAACTTTAGCTGCTGCCACCCCCTTACAGTTACTAAAGTGGCTTGATGAAATTCTCTTCGGCTGCAAAGTGAAAATGCAAATGGGTTTACACCTAACACAGAAATAGTCCTTGTAATTTGTGGCTAAGAGGTTTAATGGCTAACATTAATTTCTGTTAAACAGCCACGTCTCTCTCAGTTGAAAGCTTTGAACTCAGACAGTTGTTTGGGATTCGTTTTACTTCAAAACCTAAAAAAGCAGTGAATTTCAGATATAGCTGAAGTCTGACCAAATCAGGAGACAAACACTTACAACTGAAGACCTGCAGAAATTGCTACAAGACCATCTAATGCCCATCCTGGTCTATAACAAGTACTCTGTGCTGCACTTGCAGCTGACAGGATGATTTCAGAGAGCTGCAATTCCTTCCTTACCCAAAAGCCTGATTACTATACTCCACAAAGCATGAAAATTGAGAGATTGTGTAGTCACCATCCCAGCTATTATCACCAGCTATGCTGTTCCACCCAGCTCACTGTCCCTTCAGAGGTCGCTTCTATGTAATAGTAATTCCTCAAACAATACCCATGAACATGCCCCAAGGCAAGCATCCAGTCATACACTTCAAGATACTGCTTCTTGGGGCAGGAGCAGTAAAAATTATTCTTTGCTTCCCAAAATTTCAGAGAACAAATCACAGGAAAGGTCTGGCATTTGGAAGAACACATTCTGTCAGCATGAGGACCCCCAGTTAGGAACAAACTCTTTGTTTCCTTGTTGGAATAAAGCCTGCCCAGACCTCTGCAACCTATGGAGAGGATCAGCAAAGAAGCAGCATGCCCATTTTTGAGCTCTTACAGAGCCTGTGCCTATATCTGCTGTAGAGCAGGGCTCATGCAGACCAGCCAGCAGGATTTGTCTTATTTTTCATCTTCTACAAACTTCATTTTTTAAACATGCTGAGCATAGGAACCTTTCAATCTCTGTACTGTCAATCCTCAAATCCTTTTTTTATTTTGCAGTCTTAAGAACATCCCAAAAATAAACTGATGTTTCCATCACCTATTGAAAAAAAGCAAAGGAGAAGCATGTGCCTGGTAGTTAAAGCAAAGCTGACTTCACACTCTCCAGTCATTAATACACAGAGTGCACACTCCTGCATTCCCTGATGTTTCCTCAGCAAAAATAAATATCAGCCTTCCTCCACGTGCACAAAAAAAGGCATTTTCCTTTGTTGCTTGTAGCTCATTGATTTTCAGTTGTTCAAGAATAAGTGAATCTGTAAGACTTCACCTCTAACCACCCTGAATGTTGTTTTTTGTGTGTTACCGAGCTGTTTCAGGCAGTAAAATGTCAAAATAAACAAGATAAACAGGTAACTCTGACAAATTTTCCCAAGGGCAGAAAAACATAATCAGCACCTGCTGTGTTTTCCATCTGCTCTGAAAGCATCCAGCAGAAAAGCTGCAACTTTTATATAGTAAATACTTTGTAAGTTACTACTGGTCTTGATTCCTTTAAGAAAAAAAACAAGTTATGTATATATATATACACACACACACTTCTGTACAATGCAGAAAGCAGTGTAAAGAAGACCTATTCTGGAATTCAAACAGCTTCAGGTCACGGTGCAGCAGTTTTTCCTTCACCTGTCTATTCCTCTGTTTCAGCATTGGCCTGCAGGCACTACCCTGCTGAGCAGAACTCCTGTGGATCAGTTCTCAGTACTCCTTGTAAGACAAAGAAGCAGCAATGGAGGCAGAAGTTAATTTCTGGTCTCATGTAGGAAAAACTGCCCTCAGGGTTTGCAGATAAGGGGTGCTTCTGGACCTACAACCACTCTTATGCATGGCTTAGTGATGGCCAACTTCCAACTGGGTTTAACCTGGCTCATACTTACATACTTACTGTTTCTCACACATTCCAGCCTAAGCTCAGCATACTGGGACTTCTCCTGACTAACTAGCCCCAGGCCCCTCAGCCTCTCCTCATCAGGCAGTGCTCCAGTCCCCCAGTCAACCTTGTAAGCCTCCACTGGACCCTCTCCAGCAGATCCCTGTTCCTCTTAAACTGGGGAGCCCAAAACTGAACACGGTACTCAAGATGAGGTCTCACCAGGGAAGAGTAGAAGAGGAGGAGAACCTCCCTTGATCAGCTGGACATGCTATTCTCATGGCACATTGCTGTCCCATGGATAACTTGTTACCCACCAGCACTCCCAGATCCCTCTCCACAGGGCTGCTCTCCAGCAGATCACCTCCCAGCCTATACTGGTGCAGTTTATTATTCCTCTCCAGGTGCAGGACTCTGCATTTGTCCTTGTTGAACCTCATTTGGTTCCTCTGTGCCCAGCTCTCCATCTGTCCAAGTCTTGCTGGATGGCCACACAACCTTAGCTGTATCAGCCAAGCCTTCCAGTTTGGTGTCATCAGCAAACTTGCTGAGCAGACCCTGTCCCTTCATCAATGTCATTGATGATGGTGTCGAACAGCAGCAGACCCAGCACTGATCCCTGGGGGACTCCACTGGTTACAGCTATCCAGCTGGGCCTGGCACCATTGACTACCACTCTTTGAACTCTATCTTGTAACCAGGTTGTCACAACCCAGTGTCCTAAGCCAACCCTGGGCAGGGGGCAAGGTTGTGCTAAGATTCAGAAATTCTATTGAGGTAAATTAAGTCAAACCAGCACCAAACAGCTGATGAGTTGGGTCTGTTAGAGTAGGTGAAAACTCTTGGTAATGAACTAGAGCAGAGAAAAAATGGGGAGAAAGAACAGGAGGAAAGGGAGATATGGAGAGAAATGAGAAGTCAGGAAAAAAAAAAAGGAAAGATATCACCACTCCTTGGATCCAGAGTCCAGATCCTTCAGTATACATCCCAGGAAGGTCTTCTGTGGTAGATGCAATGCATTGACTCTGGAAAGTAGGGTACTTTTATACCATAGAATCAACCAGGTTGGAAGAGACCTCCAAGATCATCCAGTCCAACCTAGCACCCAGCCCTATCCAATCAAATAGACCATGGCACCAAGTGCCTCATCCAGGCCTTTCTTGAACACCTCCAGGGATGGTGACTTCACCACCTCCCTGGGCAGCTCATTTCAATGCCAATCACTCTCTCTGGCAACATCTTCCTCCTAACATCCAGCATGTACCTGCCCTGGCACAACTTGAGACTGTGTCCTCTTGTTCTGTTGCTGGTTGCCTGGGGGAAGAGCCCAACCCCCATCTGGCTACAGCCTCCCTTCAGGTAGTTGTAGCCAGCAAAGAGGTCACCCCTGAGCCTCATCTTCTCCAGGCTAAACAACCCCAGCTCCCTCAGCCTCTCCTCACAGGGTTTGTGCTCCAGGCCTCTCATCAGCTTCGTCACCCTTCTCTGGACACATTCCAATATCTCAACATTTCTCTTGAACTGAAGAGCCCAGAACCGGACACAGTACTCAAGGCCCAGAACCGGACACAGTTCTCAAGGTGTGGCCTGACCAGTGCTGAGTACAGTATTGAGCACCCTTTTGGCCAGAGTTGGAGCAGGGTAGGGGAGGGGGGTATAGTGGAAGGGGTATGGCTAGCAGGTCAATAGAGGTTCTCCTTCTCCTCTATTCTGCCCTGTTGAAGCCATAACTGAAATATTGTGTCTAGTTCTGGGTCACTCAGTTCAAGAAGGTCCTCAGGGAACTGCTTGAAAGAGTCCAATGCAGAGTCTTATGAGGAAAGACTGAGGGAGCTGGGACTTTTTAGCTTGGAGGAGACTGAGGGCTGACCTCATTAATGTTTATAAATGCATGAAGGGTGAGTGTCAGGATGATGCAGCCAGACCTGCTCAGTGATATCCAGTGACAGGACAAAGGGCAATGGGTGCAAGCTGTAGCACAGGACATTCCATGTGAACATAAGGAAAACCTTTTTCACTATGAGGGTGACAGAACAGTGGAATAGGCTTACCACAGAGGTTGTGGAGTCTCCTTCACCAAAGACATTCAAAACCTACCTGGATGCATTGCTGTGTGACCTGCTGTAGGCAATCCTGCTGTGGCATGGAGTTTGGACTAGATGCAGCACGAGCAGGACATGGCCGTGGCCTCCAGCTCAAGTTGATCTGGTTCTGCACTTGCCCCAGCCTTCTGAAATACTTTTTGTTGGACACATTTCCTTTTTGCAGGAGAAGCTTTGAAGAAATTATTTGTCCCCAGCTGTACCAAACCAGCATGGAGAGCTGGGGTGCTACAATGACAGCAGGACAAACACCTGTAAGGAAACAAGTGTCCAAGCTGGCTGACAGTGCTTTGTAATATTTCAAGAGCATCAGAAAGGGAAATGTTAGGGTTTGGTTTAAAAGGAAACAACCCCCAAACAACAGAAAGCTAACTCTTAGTAAGCGTTTCTGTCAGCTACCAATGCACTTGGGTGCGCAGTGTTCTCCGAAGTGTGTTTTCTCTGGCTCTCTTTAGTTTTACTCACTGCTCTGCATTTTTGTCCTCTGCTTGTGCCGCAGGGACTCCCACAGCCAGACACCTGGCTCTGTGCTGGCCGCGTGCCCCAACCCCATAAAAATCTCTGGGTCATATTTTATGTGAATGGGTTCGTTAACTTCATTGTCCTGGCCAGCTGCCTGTTTGACTAAGTACAATCCCTCCAAATATTCCTCTCCTTTCAACCATAAATGTCTTTTTCAATTTCTTCCCCGCAGATTGTTTCACACTTTTTATTCCTCTTTTTTTTTTTTTTTTCCCTCCTGTTTGTGGTTTTGTTTTGTTTTTAATTGCACAACTGTCTCTCTCCACTCAGGAGAAGCCTGCATTTTGATACTACATTAATACCTCTATCCCACACTTACCAAAACCACTGGAAACCTACCTTGAGGCAGTGCGACCTGCTTAGACTTGAGAAAATAATTTCACATCCTACTTCCAGGGAAATTCAGTTTTGTTCCCAGGAGAAATGCGATGCATAAGTAGAGACATTACAATCTATTAAATCTGCTGCCTATGAAATATTCTACATACAGAATAAATTATGTGCCACCACTGAACAGATTTATAGAATGGTGTGATGGTGCTGTCTGTTTAAAAGGCAATCTAAGCAAGCCGTGACTGCACAGCCGTTGCCGCTAATCTAAACGGCATTAAAGTTTCCCTGGCCTCTTAGAAGCCATTATTCCAGTTAAAAAGTTTATCAGGAGACCGTGCTTGGGAGAAAACATAGAAAGATATTTCAGTTAATGGCTTAGATTCACCTTGTTTGCTCTGGAAACTGACCTCATACTGTAAATTCTATCTCTGCTGTACACTGCGTTGGTTGCAGCGTATGAATAATGGATATTGTAAACAAGCATTACCAAGTGAAAATTCAGCTTCCATTCACAAAGGTATTTCATGAGTGACACAAATTTTATGTCTCTTATCACCAGTGGAAAAAGATTTGCATATCCCATCACAGAGTTCTTGTAAGAATCCAAGCTGCATTTCTTATCTCAGGGCTTTTATGGTAAGAAATATTGCATTAGGACCAGTGATTTACTATTTTTTCAATAAGATTCTAAATACATATGCAGCATGTTATAAATTATAAGCTTGGAAGCAAATACATTAGGACAAATATTGATTTCTGAATAGTTATCATGAGTGAGATTTTTATCCTGGTGTTGAATTATCACACCTCTTGTCTTTTATAGCTGTATCTTATCTTCCAGCTACTATACTTTGCTGCAAGTAAATAAATAACACCACCTCATTTCTGACAGTTCAATTAATTTGACTCCACAGGGCAGAAATAGCAAGTATGGGTTTGTGCAAGGGCTTCCCAGCAGCTCCACACAGACGTTTTGAGATCTGCAACTACCATGAACACCACTTTCAGCATGTCACATTACTGAGCATTTCAGGCTGTGGAAGCAGCAGATGAAGCCCAGTGCCTGTTAGAAGAGATCAGCAAAAAAAAAGTAGCAGCAGGTTAGCCAAAAAAAAGGAAGCAGTACTGCCCTGGGATGTCATTGCATGAACATTGCTTGTGCCTTCAACATATCTGCTCCAAGGCTGTTCAGGATTTTTTTGTTTTAATGGATTATCTCAGCCTCTACTATCTTAATGTTGCTATTACAAGCCCAAGGAGAGTCTCTTTGTCCTTTGTCCCCACTCTTCCTCTACAGCCCAAATGCCACCTCATGCTCTGAGTTGCAACTATTCCAGCCCCATTCAGAGCTTGGCTGTGCTTTTCTTTCCAGCTGCAAGACAGCTGGTAGAGCAAGAAAATGGCTGTGACACAGTCTTTGCTTCCATAGCACCCACTGGACAGCCACAGACACAAGACAGGCAAAGGGCCTTGGAGGACAAACATCACTGAGACTAAAAACAGCATGGAGAAAGCCATCACGTACCAAGAAGCTAGCTCACAGGGAGGTGGAAGAAAAAGACGTGAGGCAAGAAGATGTCCCAGATATACACCATAATTCTCTTCCAGGTCTGAGCTGGGCAGCAGAGGTATGCCTGAACTCAATTACATTAGTTAATTCAATCTGCTTTCTGGGAGTCAACAAAACCCAAGCTGTTGTTTCAAATATTTATTTAAAATATATCTTTAAGTTGGGGGGGGGGAATAAATCAATAAGCAGTCCCAATGGAAGATTTATTACAGTTTTAAACAGGCAAAAGGAATGAATCTACTTTATGAACATAAATACCAATAGGAAAATGTACTGAAGGATTCTTAAGTCAAATGATGAAATGGAAACAGCATATGCAATATATATATATATTTATATATAAATATATTGTTTACATTCTTCTTAAATAGATTAAACAACATTGATTAGCAACATCCAAAGTATCCCTCTCTGTGGCAAGAGATTCCTATTCCTTCATGGCAGTACTGCCACTCCATGGGCTGATGTCCACTATGATAATTTTACAGTTTGGAGCTAGAATAGCTATTCAATGCCACCGGGTCAAATACAGATAGCTGTTTAAAACTAGCTCAAAGGAGATCTCAGTGTTATTTCTGAGACTTAAGGCCAAGTATGCAACAGGTGAAACTGGCAAAGCATGATTTAAGCTGTGGGATCTCCTTGAAAGCTCAATTTTGGATTAAAGCTAGATTCCCACGGGGAAACTGACACTGCTCAGGATTCCCAATTTAAGACACAATTCCCTTTTTCTGTAAACAAATGTTAATAAAATAAACTCTCTGTACCATAGTAAGCATTTCTTAACATAGAGAGGTGCTTGGGTAGTTCTAAAATAAGTCAGTATAAAAATCTATCCTATCCTAAGCCCTGTCTCTGTATCAAAGTGCTAGCAAACAGCACAGTGTTTTCTGTCTGAAACCATGTTCCCTGCTTTTCATGTCTCCTATTGCAAACCTCAGCTCCAGCAGGACTGAGCTTGGGATTCCAACAGCAGTGGCTGAATCAGTCCAGCTTCCAAGCTCACTCTTGGGTAGGTGTTACTTGTAATGGCACATCCAAAGAACTCCTGAGCAGATAATACCAGGGAAAACTCTCTGTGCTGTTAAACAGATGGTGCCCTGAGATCATACTCACCCTACAGGGTGGTGGCAGGATCTGCATAGACAGGGAGCTTCTCAGGGCCCATCTCAGAGTGGCAGCGATTTACCCTGTCCTCTGCAAAGATCTAGGTAGGAGTTTGGCTCAGAACCTATAGCAGATTCCCCTATCATTATGCATAGTTTGGTTCCACCATGACTCTCTGCAAGCCCTGGAAAAATGTCCTCTTAGATTCCTGCTGCTCCTCTTCCTACCACATGCTAACAGAGACTTCCACAGTTTGCCTGTTCAGGACTTCTTTGGCTTGCTTGGTTTGGTTCTAATGCTCACTGACTGTTACTTTGGAGAATAGAAAATAGTGCAAATATGAGCTTAAAGGAAAACAAACAAACACATACACAAAACAAAACAACCCCACCACATTGTCTTGACTGAACATTCAGTTAAAAAGACAAGAATCCACAAGATGAAACCTCAGTTGCTGAGTATTTGAGATATTTGGCAAACCTGCACAAGATTCTTCATGATTGTCTTAAAGGAGTATATTTGGCTTGGTGCTAAATGCTTAAAGTGATTTGCTAATGTGATTCTAACTAACACTGTTGGGGCTAATTGCAAACAACTTCGCAGACTAGAACATGGGACATCTCCTTGGCACAACAGGACAAACACTCCCTGCAGTTATGGATTCCTTGGTGCTTTTCTTATCCAAGTTTGACTCAAAATGATTTTGTTTGTGTGGAATGGTGTGAATTCATCCAGACTGGTTTTGCTGGAAGGCAAAAGGACCACATTATTTCTGAGGGTCAAGATACCTTTATTTGGCCATGCTCAGGCAGATTAAGAGGCCAAAACAGAACTCAAGTCTCTCTCCTATTATGGGAGGCTGGCTGGGTGCATTTTAAAACAATAATCATCTGAAGTGGCTGAAATGTTTGAGTCTAAAACTTCACAAACGGCCAGGGTGTTCTATAAATGCAGAGATACCTCCTTGCATTGCAGCAGCTGTCACCATGTGGCAGCCCTGCACTGCAGTCCTCACTGAAACAATGCACTCTTTCTTGGGCCTCTTCATAAAGGGGATTAACTTCTTCCAATTTCTCTCCCCCCCCACCCAGTAATCAGAAGGGACATTCAGCAACAAATTGCTTTCAGCAAGCAATGCACAAATGGGTGGTTAGCTTCACTAAGGATTAGGCACTCAGCCTGCTCCGGGTTTTAGTCAATCCTGCATACTCCATCTCTAGGCACCTACACAATAACGTAAAGTCTGGTTCTCAATGTTTCAGGGTTCAGCCCTGGGAACTAGTCCTGTTTTGGACCACGACAAAAGAAAGCAGACTGCACTTTTTGATCAGTGGCAAGCCTGACTGCTGTCCTCATTAGACCCACAAGGCTCAGATCTGCTCCTCTCCATCACTCATCTCACTGTGCCTCTCAGTACACCAGCACCAAGCCAGGTGTGCTATCTCAAAGGCAGAGCTATACCAGGGGAGTTTTACCTGTTAATTTCATGGCATTGTTTCAAAGCAGGATCCACACATATACACAAAGGAGCTGGTGATAGGACAAGGAGCAATGGATGTAAGTTGCAGCAAAAGAGGTTCCACCTCAACACAATAGGGAACTTCTTTACTGTAAGGGTCACAGAGCAGTGTAATAGGCTTCCCAGAGAGGTCGTGGAGTCTCCTTCTCTGGAGACTTTCAAGGCCTGTCTGGATGTGTTCCTCTGTGACCTGTGTTAGATAGGATTGTCCTGCTCTGGCAGGGGGGTTGGACTCGATGATCTTCTTGGGTCCCTTCCAACCCCTAATATCCTGTGATCCTGTAATTCACAATGAAGTTAAGGAAAAACAGAAGAATAAATCATATTTACAGACAGCTGCCTTTATACTCCCACTCCACTAAAGAAACAGACATGTCTTTGCCACGTGCTTGTTTCTAATGCAACATTTGCCTTCCCAGCACCTCAGGACATTTTTTTCCCAGAGTTCAGTCTGAAAACTATTGCAAGAATATCCTTAAGTAGCTTTCCTCTTTCAGCTCAATTAATTACAGCTTCATATATGAAAAAAAAAACAAAACACAAATGTTCTACTTTCCCTGCCTATCAAATTCATGTTAGGTAGTGGGCAAAAGGAGAGATGTTTGGAACAAATCCTTCCACTTCTCCCTTTGTCTGGAAAAGTAAATATGACTAAAATTTAAAAGCCAACACCTGCATTGAACAGGTGGGACTCTGCTATATTCCTTTTTTTTCAATGATGTTTATGTAGCAAGAACTTCTGAAAGACATTTGGAATGAATGCTGGCCGTCACTGGATACTGCCTAAATTAGAATCAGGCTCCAAGTATCTTCCTACAATTACATTATGTCATACATTATACTCTTACTCATGGCCTGGGAAGGAGAGTGCAAGGGTGCTTAATATCTGTAGATATTCAATTAAAGTAAGTGTATCAGACATTCACTAAGTCTTGTTTTTCCTGCCTCATGTATGGCCAAGGCTAGCTTTTAAACCTTAAGAGAAAAAGAGAATGAACACACAGGCAGTGGAAGTCATCATGCCCACATGCACGCTTCCTGTCCAATACTGACACCCAACTGGAAAGGTAAAAAAGTCATGCAGTTTACATGTTCCTTGCTATAATTTGGATTATATCACTGCTAAAAACTAGAATTCAGAGGGAGGGGAAGAAAAGTGTCTTTGTAATACATGGAGATTTTGCTGGTTCTCAAAGGTTGCACTGCATAACCGTGTTTCTCCATGCACTCTGAACACTTCCCCTTTTCCAGGGTGTTGGCATGCTTGTGGCAAAAGCAACCAAATGTATTAATTAGGCACATGGTGGAAGAGGGCATATGACAAGACAAAGAAAAATAATAATTAAAAAAACTGTTCATTTCCATTCTGAAAATCCTTATTTAAAACACTGATGTCACAGCAACAAGCTAAGCATGACAGGTAGCAGACTCCTTTTCATGAGGGGCCCCAGCAGTGCCACCTGTGAAATACATACATGGGAAAGGCTCTTATATATTATATCTACAACTGTAATCCAGAATAAATACTACTGTCCTGACTCATAAGTGTATTTCAGCGTGGTTGTTGTTGTTTGTTACAGCTGGAGAGGGTTTGCTTTTCATCCCTTCTGTCCCACCCTTGGACACGTCGATGAACAGCAGCCTGGGAGTCCGGAGTGTCAGCAGTATCCTTTTGTACTCCTTCCGGAAGTTCTGGTTAAGAAGCCCATAGATCACAGCGTTGAGGCAGCTGTTAAAATAGGCCATAAAGTAGCTCAGGACAAAAAGCCATTCTGGAATGTGTGGCTGCACTTTTGAAGGATTAATTGAAACAGCAAGGCCAATAAAGTTTAATGGTCCCCAGCACACAGCGAAAAGGACAAAAACCACAAACATAGTCAAGAAATTCCGGATGTCAGCTGCTCTGAGCTTCTGCTTGCAGTCCGGCCTCACCCGGTGTTTGACCTGAATCACCAAAATCCAGATCCGTAGGTAGCAAAACGTCACGATGGACAGGGGGACGATGAAGTGCACCACCACCACTGTGATGGTGTATGACGTACTCACCGTCTGGGCAAAGGTGCAGGAGTAAATCCGCGGGTCATACTGCAAGGACCCGACGAAGAAGTTTGGCACAATTGCCACCACGGTGAGTATCCAGGTCAGGCAGAGATAGCAGCAGGTGTTCTTCAGGTTGAAGAGCTTATCGTACCGAAGGCTGTGGCAGATGTAGCAGTAGCGGTTGATTGCGATTGCTGTGATGTTGAAAATGGACCCAATGACACTTAAGCCCATCAGGAACCCACTTATCTGGCAGTGAATATTTCCCATGGTCCATCCATTATGGAAAATAGCACTCAAGATCAGAGGGTATGGATAAACTGCAACTACAAGGTCTGCTACAGACAAGCTGACGACAAAGATGTTGCCTATGAAAAAGGAGAAAAGACCATGAGAGGTTAGTGTAAGTTCAGGGAAACAACTTGCAACTCAGAACTACTCTTTAGGCCTAACTCTTCTCGCAGGCTTCACCCTCCACTTGGAATTTGAAACTCTAGAAAAGCAGACTTTACTCTACTAGTGACAGCAATGGAGAGTAACTAGGCAGGATTAACCTGTGTGTTCCTTCCTAAGAAAATTCTAAACCAGAAGCATTACCCTTAACTCAGCCACAGCTGTGGCTCAGGTTCCTGCATTCCTCTGAGTTAGGTAGGAGAGAAGGATTTTGCTTTCCTCATTAACCAGCCAGCCAGATTGTAGTCACCATGCAGCCACCTAGCATTCACTCTCCTGCTGAGAGCTCCAATCCTTTCAATACTATGTAGGACACAATACTTTCTAAAGCAATCATGTAGTGACACTTTACATAAGCCCTGTCTATGAAGGTCCAAAGAACTGGATCAGGCAGGTTAAATTTACTGTGGTTTATTCATTGTACTGACAACTTTGCACAGGAAAGGTCTTATGCATGTGAACAGATAGATATTCACATAATAAGGAGCATGTGTTCTTCCAGGAGTCATGGTGCAGCCAGTCTTTGTGTGTTTATGTTATTTGGTAGGTTTTTCTGTTGGATTTGTTTGGTGTTGGTATTTTGGGCTTTGGTGTTAAGTTTGGGGTTTTTTTTAATATTATAGTTGTCCAATGCAATATGAAAGGTGCCTGGGCAGGAAACATGAGTACAGAATCATAGAATCGCTCAGGGTTGGAAGGGGCCACAAGGATTTTCTAGTTCCAATCCCCCCACCATGGGCAGGGACACCCTACCTTAGATTAATAGATTAACACACTGCTGTCAGCCATCTCTGTAGAGTATATGCTGCAGGTTGTTTATTTAGATTCTAAAGCAAAGAGAGTTGAGAATCTCTGCAAATATAAGTCAAGCCTTGTTGGACTCAAAATGGCACAATGCATGGGACCTTACTGTCTGCTCCATGGCAGGCTCCAACAACCCAGGCAACCAGTGACTACCTAACACCATTCGTTTTACAAGTCTAGTGTGTTTTCAGGCAGACAAAGAGCCCTTCTGCTCAGTTTGCTGGTCACAGTAAAATGAATTCACTGAGACCTCAAGGTTTTTCGGGAACTGGTATAACTACAGGACCAGCTATAACGTTGAAAAAGACATCACTCCATATTCATCTTTTTGAGGATTAGGCAAATTACCATTCCAGGAGGAGCTCAACAGGACAGCACACTAGAAAAAGTAGTTCTTTTAAAATCTACTGCTTTCAGGTATATCTGCAATGGCAGGAAGGAAAATGCTATGCTTAGTACATTTAAGGTGTTAACACCTACGTCCCTATGTGTTACAGGCAACATCACAGCCAACTGGTCACACCTGCACTTTCTCTTCATATCCTGCTGTCCACTAGATTATGTGGGGGCAAAAAGGAAAAACAAAAAAACCAACCCACAAGTAAAAATAAGTCTTTTTCTGCAGTATCCATTAAAAGACTCCGAGATCTCAGCTCAGCCAGACAACTGTTTTCATTATTTGGAAAACACACCCAAGGCTGGCAGAAGTCACAGTCTCATTGCCATCACAGCCATTTGTAGCCAACAGAAGTTACCAAGACAAGTCAGCAGCTCATATCAGGCAGCAGAATCCACTTCACGCTGACTGGAAAACAGTCCAGGCTTGAGAACAGCCCAGGGCAATGTGTTGCTGAGACAGCTGACACAAAACGTCGCTTAAAAATAAGTATTAGTGGAGGTCATCTCAAGTCCTAAAATCTTTTGAGAGAGAGATTTCGCATACACAGGGTTGCCACAGCACACAAGTTTTGTGGCTGCTGTGCCTCAGTGCAGCTTTTTTTTTTTTTTTCTGATTTAATATCTTACTTAGAGCTTTTTAAAATGTGTTTGCTGAACCTGGTTCCCTATAATTAGCTCTGTTTATGCCCACCGTCAAGGCCAGAAACACCTGTGGTCAGGCTTAGCGCTCATGCAGGCACCCTGGAGAGGGAGTGCTGCTCTGCAGCAAAGTTTATATCCAGTCAATAAAAACATGCACTTCAACAAAAAAGCAAAATGTGTCCCCCAGCACCAGCGTCTCCTTTTGGAGAGGTTTTCCAAACCAATTCTCAAGACAGCAAAACAGAAACAGAGAGGTATCAGCAACATGATTTTGGAGACTTCCAGACGATCAACCTAAACCATTCTATGATGCTGAAGGCAAACTCCACTAATGGGATCACAACCCTCCCCCTTCACCAGACCTGTCCCGCTTAGATACACATTTGTATACACAAGCAGAGAGCAAGCCCCTGCATTTGCTGCCTACGGAAGCCAACCATATTCAGGATCCAGTTCCAAATCAGGCAAAGCAGAACAAAGCTGGATATTTCATATTTAAAACAGCACATCAGTGGATTTAATCCAAAGCTTAGCAAAATCATAGGGAAAATTATTAGCCTCACATCACTGCCAGCTGCTGGGAGAAATGAGCAATCTCTGCCAGTCTTTCTTCACTAAGTTGAATAGTTGGGAGGAAGTAAAAACATAGGGGGAAGAAGTTCTATAAAAATAACATTGACAGGATGGCAACAGTAGTTGGGAATCAATCCAAGAGCGCAGTATTGTGTGTATTGCTTTGACATCACTTCTCTGCATGTTGCTCCAGCAAGGAGAAAATGAGAATTTTACCATGACAAGCATAATCTTCTCCTTTGCATGGATAGCAACCCTGCCATTCCCTGCTTTGTGCTTACGCCTTGCAGTCTTGGCTCTCCTATCAGCTGCAAGACCTATCACCCTGGCAGAGTGTTGGGTCCCTGAAAATAAGGTCAAGAAAGGTTCACTCAGCGCTACTTCATGGAAACAAACTCATCTTCTATTTCATTTCAAGTGTAGTCAACTTCATATTCTTCTTTTGGTGAGACAAACATGAAGGTCAGACCCATGTAACAGCCACTTGCCAGCTAGCCCTGAAAATCAGCACATTTTTAATGACCAAGTACTGAAAAGAGAGGGAAACACTGCATGCCTCCAAAGCAGAACATGCCCTTCAAAGCATGGGAACTAGCTGCTGGCTAATTATTAAAATAAGAGTAACTTTGAGTTAAACATTGCTACAGCTTTGCAATCCCTGCTTTGCTATGAGACCACCTTGCAACGGGCCCTGCAGCCAGACTCATGTCCTTGTCCTCTGTAGGATAAGATTGGACCCTCAATCCCAGAAATATTGCAGAATGGAAAGTCATCTAATATGTGGCTTTTAGGGAAGGTAAAGAGCAGATTCCTAGCAACGTTCTTCACTCTGTATTTCTTTTTACATTTTTCCACTATAAAACAAAGGAGTCCTGCCCATGAATTTATCACTAACTTAAAATTATCTGCTTCTGTGACACTATTTTCAGATGCATCTTTTTCTCTTTGTTGGCATAAGACTGTATTCCCTTAATAGCTTTCACATTTTCCAGCCCACTTTTAACTTCTGCCTAGTCTAGATCAGTTGGTGTGCCACTCTGCTCTGTCGCCCTGTTATGGGGTCATACACGAAGGAGCCTGAGTGGTGGAGAAAGGCAAGACCATCATAAGCATCCTGGTAACACAGACTTGGCCACCTTTTCAGAGAAACTTTAACTCTCTTTAGATTACAGAGGTCCAACATGGAGCTATAGGTTATAGAGCTATAATCCACTGTTCGCTGTGTTAGCCACAAATTGTTGGGAAAAGAACACCACAAAGCAACAGGAAGCCCAGAACATCTCCTGCCCCGATACTACTATCTTTGAGCTTCTCTCCTCCCTCTCATATTCCTATAAATCTGTTTCTGCTTACTCCAATAGCCTGCTCCCATATTCCAGCAGTTCCCTGACCTTGCCTCTTCTTTTGCTTGGATTATCCAACAACACAAGTTATCTGAGGACTTACTGTAAAGTCCCGGTGCTAGGAAGTGTGGAAATACCACAATGAGCTCTGCAAATCAATAAACCACATACATAAAGATTTTTGATGGCAAGCTGCCCAAACAGCACCTGACTTTCATAGAGAAGGACATCATTCTTCTACAGAGATTAGCTGAGTATCATTGTACAAATACAAGGGTCATCGGCCCTGCCTGCCTCAAGAGGCTGCTGGAAATCCCTCGGTGCACAAGCTCCAGTTGCAGAGATCCAGCCTCTCCCTGCTGTTCCCACACAGCAGCTGTGGATTGTCCTTTAGTACACAGGGACTGTGTTTTAGGTATCCTGAACCTAGAAGCAGAGTTAAAGGAGAAAAAGGAAGGAGTAAAACATTTTCTGAAAATTGGCTTTTCTTCTGTCTCAAAATGTCTGAAGCAAGCACCCAAACCTCATGTTCCCTCTTAGCCGTATAAAGCTCTCCCAGACTCACTTGCCTTGCTGAAATACTAGGAAACTGTCTGCTTCAGGTTACCAAGCTACAGACGCTCAGTGCAGTTTGAAGTTAACAGAGTTATCTGTAAACCCAGTGCTGAACTGAAATGTCCTGAGCAGGAGTTGCACCAAAGCAAAGAGACAGTTCTGCAGATCAGCTTCAGTGAAAACTGGCAGAGGCCAGCTCCAGCTGAGGCCAACAGAGGGCTTCTCTATCTAGGTTGCCCCTTTTTGCCAGCCACTTTGCAGGCATTTGAGTTGCTCCCAAACAGCTGATGCCAAACACAGCGTTTTGAAGTAAAAAAACCTCCCACATACAACAGCCTCAAGGCCAGTAGGTGAGAAGCTGACCCATGAGCATGATGGACATGAGTGCCATAGGAGCTCACTGCATGACAATTACCCACACAGTTCCAGTCTCCTCTCAGTAACGAGGTCAGATCCTGGCATCTGTCCAGCTGTATCCAGAATAACTGACAGCTGTAGAAGAGCAGGTATAAAATCCTATGTTGAAAAAGACATGTTAAGGTACACAAATAACATAATGCTAAAATCTATTGGCGTGACTGTTATGCTTGTGGCAACACCTTTCTTTTTGTGGCTTATAATAAAAGGCATCTTAAACTTTATGTTTGTCCTTTCAGATTTTATGAAACACTCAGACTCATGTCTACAAGGAGATAAACTGGAATTAAGACTCACATCAACCTCAGAGAGATAGACAGAAGTTTCAGTAAACAATTTAACAGGCCATGACTGTAAATCAATCCTCTGATGACCACTCACCATAACCTAATGTTCTCTATTTAACCTTCCAATGCTTACGCTCAATGTGAAACAGAAACAAAATGTACTGTTTGCCCCAAGCAAAAAGATAAACTCATAAAAGCTTTATTCAGCATGCAATAAGACTCTTTATTAGCTTTGATAGCCTTCTTGTTTGTTTTTACCTGCCATTCACTGTACTTTTGCTTTTATTTCACCAGCCTCCAGTTTGCAGATGCGAGGTGCATGCTTGGTGCTGCAGCCTAAGTGGCAGTTCATAGAACTCACTTTTAGAGTAATTTTGTTCTTTCTATCATATAAAGATATCATGGAATAGGTGAAATCATATTGATCATATACTGCTGTGATTTAGGTGGATAATAGTACTGTGGTGTTGGGGGGATCCTAATCCTGCAGACTTCACCCTGACAAGCACTTCTTACCTTATAGACTCTAAAGGATCACTCCCGGGAAGAAAGTGTTTACGCCACCGAAGATCATTAAGAATCATCATTCTGTAGGGAATTACAACCCATGTCACTGCTTTGTGCAAACTCCTGGCTTCCAGGGCTCTGTGAACTTGTTTGATTCATTTATCCATAGGTTTTAATTGAGAATTTCATTTGTATATTTAGGAAGTGTGTTCAAAGAGAGGAATAAACAAAAGAAAGGAGAAAGCATTCCATCAATTATTTGTTGTCATTACTCCTTCAGGATTCGAAGAAGGATAAAGCATGGTTTCCTGCAGCTAAACAGACAAGGCAGTTGGGCTGCCAGCTGGTCTCAAGTTCTGACTGTGCTGCATAGAATGATGCAAGGGTAACGAACAGGCAGGACAGGACGTATTGCCAACTCACAGCATCTCTAGAGTGTCAGGTTAGAGAACATGGAAATGCCCAACATAAGGACATCAGGAAGGCTTTAGACAAAAGCATAGCACTCCAGAACACTGGAACTTTCTCCTGGCAAAAGCCCTTTGAGATATACCTCACCACAGTTGTGAAGCAGTATGCTCTGGGCTACCAACCCCTACCTGATTCCTGCTGAAGTGGTACTGTGTGATTTTAAGCAACTACCTAGCTCCCTATCCAGGCCATGTAGGGAGTACAGGCTTATGCCCTTACGCTTACCCTCACGCATTGGCCACAGGAGCACAGAGATGAACTCTACCAGCCCACGTTAACGTCGAGCCCATTATTTATCAACCAGTTTGTAAAGCACTCTGAAACAGGAAAGGCCCTGTATAAACATAAATGTGAATTATTGCCAGCAGCCATTCAAATGACAAACCAGCATCCTTCGTCTCCCGGTCCTGGCAGCTGTACCGCCACCATTTGCCATCTGTTACTATTCTAAAACACATTCTGTGAACAGCTTAATAGACTTAATAACGCTCTCTTGTTACTGGTGCCGGTCAAAGTGTGGTTCTGGCCTGCAAAAGCAGCTATGTGCGGGCGACTGATTCCCAGGCACCTGTCAGGCAGAGCGTATAGTCGGATAGGAACACACAGATGACTTTACTGACAAAAATCACGTTTGACTGCTCTCGGGAGCCCTGCTGAGCCCAGGAGATGGTTTCTCCTTCCCCTTGTGCTTCACCATGAACGGTTTGTTGACTAAAACTTAGTGATAGCACTGGTCACACGTGGATCTCCGCTACAAGAGGCGGATGTTACCCTAGGATCATAGAACTAGGATCACAGAACTGTTCTGGTTGGAAAGGACCTCTAAGATCATCGAGTCCAACCGTGAACCTAAGAACACCATGACCACTAAACCTTGTCCCAGAGTGCCATGTCCACATGTTTCTTGACCCCTCTCAGCAACAGTGACTCCACCACCTCCCTGGGCAACCTATTCTAGTGCCTGTCCACTGGAATAATTTTTTTCCTAATATCCAACCTAAACCTCCTCAGCAGAGTTCCAGACACCTGACACTAGGGAGAAGAGGCTGACTTCCACCTCACTACATCCTCCCTTCAAGTAGTTGTGCTCTCCCCTCAACCTCCTCTTCTCCAGACTAAACACTCCCAATTCACAGTATCACAGTATCATCAGGGTTGGAAGAGACCTCACAGACCATCAAGTCCCTGCCACAACTAACAGCTTATTTTGGCCTCCCAGCCTTGCACTCCTAGGGATGAGTCCCCCTCCAAGTTTCTTTCTGGTTGTTGGTGAGAATAAGAAGCATTTTTTTCCCCCATGTCTTTTCAGTTGTGCATGAAAATTATGAAGCTATAGAAACCAAAAGTTCACCACACAAAAATGTTTCTATCAGTGAAGGACATTAAGTCTTTAACTCATTCTGGACCACATCTTGTCCAAGTCAACTACAGGTTACACCCTTTCAGTCCATGGCTGGTCTGCTGGTTATGCCTTGAAACAGACTGAGGTCATCACGCGAGGCGAGGACTGTCTAAAGCAAAAAGACAGAGACTCAAAGCAGCCAGCCTATGAAGACTCAAAGGGTTGCCTGTGCACACACACAAGTTCACTTTCAGGCTGGATTAGGTATTGTGACACCAAATTGAGATCCCCTTTGCAAGACACACAGTATCTTTTCTAAAGATACAGCTTTGAAACCAAGTAGTTTCGTGTAATACACAACATCAGGAGAGAGCAAGCTGAGCTCAGACCATAAAGAAAAAGCTCCCTTTGGACACAGACCAGCATAACACAAAATGCTGCTCCAAATACAACTTCCCTTTCTAATGGAAGCTTAGAACAGACTTCCAACACATTCTGATCTTGGCATCAGTATCTGCCCTAGCACTCTGCCCAACAAGAACTTACATACACAAGTCAGTTGCCATATAAAAATAATGGTAATTTTTAGGGGGAAAAAAAAAGTAATCAATGTATGAACTAACTACAACTAAATAATGTATTAGAGGAATCAGAATAGCCCAGGTCAAAGGAACAGAGTGCTGCTGGCTACACATGCTGAGACAGAGAAGTTGCACTCTGAGCATCCCTCAGTGCAGGGATGCTGAGATGGATTTGGGTGCCTGGAGGAAGCTTATCTACTTTTACCACTCTGGGTCAGTCTAATGAGGGCTGTTTCCCGTCCCAGTAAATCTTGACTTCTCAGAAACTTCATGAATTCCTGTTCTCCACTGCCAAGACAGATTAGTGTGTGCCATACAGACTATTTAGCTGAAATTGCTTTCTCATCTGTTCTGAAGAGAGTAAATAAATGTCATTCCTTGAACCAGAATCTGATCTGACAATGGTAGGGCAAATAGAAACAAACCGAGTACAAGTGGGCTTGTCGATCTACTGCCTTGAAAAGCACAAAATCCAAGTTTTACTGACCTGCACTTTTCTTACAGTATTAGAAGACAAACCTTATATTCCTTAATTCAAAAAATACTCTCCTGCTAGCAGATACCAAAGCCCAACAAAGGGGAGTTCAGTGATATGAAGAAGAAAGTCATCATGCAGAGAGTAGCAGGATGCAGAAGTTGCAGGAGAAAGCAGATCTGCTCACAGGGAAATTAACTCTGCACTCTGCCATAACAGAGCTACATCCAACTTTCTTTAGCTGTTAAATTTGCCCTCACTAATGATTAGACATCTTTCTCCTCTTACTATAAGTCACGTGTTGAGTAAACGTGCTGGAAACATGGCTGGCAGGAGATGGAAGGAAAGCAGGCTTGATTCTCTCTATCTTCACTTTCCTTTTGGTGCTCTTAGATATTCTCCAAACCTAACCTACACACCAAGTTTGCATCTTGCCATCCCATGACCTGGTCAGTTAAAGGCCAGATACCTACCTAAACCAAAGCTGGTCTTCTAACATCCCTCCTCAGTTTGGGCTTGGCTTGAGGAATTTACTGGCCAAAGACCTGCTGACCATGCCAGTGGAGATGTGTTGAGCACATACCAAGTTTCAAGTTTCTCCCAAGTGATCTTTTCACCATTTGCTGTAACAAACCAGCTCCTTTCTGATTTTCCTTTCAGCATGGGAAACAGAGGGGCTGCTAGTTAAGTATTGGACTGAATAGAGGTTACCTAAATGAAAGCTTGAGCATTCAAGCACCAGCAGGGTGATAATCAGGACAGGACATTTATTCTGCTTCTGCACAGCAGTTGCCACGAGAGTTAGGAGGAAGAAGCATAAAAGAGATCTCACTTAATCTCCAAGGCAATAGCCTTGTTGTAGGCTACAGCATGGTTTTGGTATGCCCTACAGTGCACTGCCATTGATTGTTTTTAATTCTCATGACTGTAATATATTTTGTTCAATCCTTTGGTGGCCAATGTTATAAAAGCATGTTATACAAGGAAAAAAACATAGATTAGTCCACAGAATAGCTTCTAGGGCACAGTTCTTTCTCCTGTGGCCTCACACTGGACCTCATAATGAAGCAGGTACTGCCACACTACTGCCCTAGGACAAGAAATGGTGCCGTAAGGGACAGTAAAGCACCATATAGTCAGTCCTCCAAGCCAGCATCCAGCCCCATGGCAACAGCTGAGCCACCTGAATTATTCTTCATCCATCCTTCACAATCTGCTATCGAGAAAAGTAGCATTCCTTACATTGCAGATGTAGGAAGAACAAGAGCCAAGGTTTGATGGCTTCATCAAGACTATGTGACCTGTGAGAGAAGTAGTGCATGCAGACAGAAATTTAGAAGGTGAAAAGACCCACCACTATTCTGGACCTCCTGTTTCATTCACAACTGCTCAATAATCCTATTGAAGAGTTACTGTCACCTGGGAACACATTAGGGACTCTGACACAATTGCATCAGCTAAAGTCCAATGCAAACAGTTAAAACTGATTCAAAGAGCACAATAATTATACTGGGAAAAATTACTTCAAAAAAGCAATACATGCCTTAAAGGAGCTTTTTTCATTCCCCAGAAATGAAACCAAAACCCAGTGTTTCCTACAACATCTGCAAAAGCTTCACTCTAAATATTCCACAGGGTTTACAGGACTCATGTCAAGGCTGGGTACAGGGTGGGCAACATGAAACAATTGACAAGGGAAGCTTGAGCTTGGGAGTCCCAAAGGTATTGCTGGAAAGCACCTACATCCTTCCCCCCCGCCCTGCTCCAGTGACTTGTGAAACTTACCCACCTTTGAGGTGCAATGGAGAGATATATTTGAAGAGAAAAGACATTTTTAAAGTAAAATCCAAATATGTGGGCATATTCCAGCACAAGCCCGTGTGAACAAATGGTTCCAATGGGTGCGCTGTAACGTCAGGTTGAATAGGGAACCTAATGATGGCTAATAGCCACCTGGCTTGAAAGCACAGTAAGATTTCACAGGGCTATGACACTTTAATTACTGGAGGAAGCTCTGCAAGTAAGTAGCTATACTTGCAGACAGTATTACACACATTAAAAGGGAGATATTTATTGTGCTTGTGGATCATAATCAGAGAGGCTGGCAAACAGCTTTGCCACTGACAGTTTCCAGTACAAGAGCATCACTGGATTCTGCACTTGCAGACACATCTTGCCCTCAAGAAAAAACATTAGAGAGAAAAAAAGTACTGAAAAAAAACCCAAAAAGACCACCCATGTAAGCCAAAGAATCTCTGAGGTACTCTCCTCAGTAGCATAATCCTGAAATATCCTGGAGTCCTCCATTCTCATCTGTGCTGGCTGGTCTACTTTTAGAGTTGTATAATCACTATCAAGAGATGGGGCTTTTAGTGTCCCCTTTAACTTTTCTCCCCCTTTCCATCTTTATCTCTGCTGGACTTTCCTCAACAAGAAATCAAATCACTGAGATTCCTTCTCTCCATCCATACCAGGATACCTCAAAGCAGTAACATATGACTTGAGCCTTATGATTCCCACTACCAGTCAAGGAGGCTAAAGAGGGCTGCATACAACCCTTTAAGGGCTAACTCTGAGTGGACCTTTTAGGACAGTTGGTGGTCAGCAAAGGAGACTCTGCTGCCCCTCTCTCCTCCCCCTCCCCCTTCAGTGTTTGTATGGCCATGGAATGACTATGAAAACAATTAATGACAACAGAGCTAGAAAGGACCCTGAAAGGTCAGCAGACCATTCTCCCTCAGCTAAAATGCCTTCCTCTAAAAATTACTGATAAGAAGAAGCATCTCTAGATCAACATTGCTCTTACTCAAATCCAAACTGCCTTCCACATGCTTGCTACAAAAAGGATGTTTTTAGTTATGTGCTGGTTGAGCAAGCACAAAAGCAAAAGGAGAACTCAACAGCACCTTCAATCGGTGTGAGACCTCCCTCCAGGCAGGGGCAAATTAGAGCTTTTCACACTGCCTTTTTGCTCCTGAAGTGTCATAATTCCTACCAGTTTAAAAAAGGACACGCTTTCACTTGCTGTCCTCTCCAAAAGCAAAAGAAACCGTCAAGATTCTGAAATTCCTAAAAGAAAAAGCTCACTCTATGCAATTTCTGAAAAGCCATCTTCTTCACTCCTAGATTTCCTTGTCTAACAAGAACATTTAAAAGGTTGTCATTCATTAAGCAGAAGATTTTGCTTCCTTCCTCTCAGTCTCTTTAGAAGTGTTTGTGATGCTCCATTTCCTCTCCTTAGTAAGATTCACTGACACGTTTCATTTAGTTGCTGAACTCTCATGTTGTTATCTATACTCAATGAGGTGTTTGTGCTTATCAACAAACTCCAAAGCAACAGCAGATTTAAGGATGAAATCAAGCATGGGCTTAATATAGTCTTCTAGTGAGAAGTCCCTGTGACCAAATGCAAACTCTCATGTCATACATTGGCATACACAACAAAAACTCACAGCATCCTACCCAGCTTCTTCACAGGGACCCGTTAGTAGCTCAGACAGGATTGGGAGAGCTAAGGTGGGTTTAGCATAGTATCACAGTATCATCAGGGTTGGAAGAGACCTCACAGATCATCAAGTCCAACCCTTCACCACAGAGCTCAAGGCTAGACCATGGCACCAAGTGCCACGTCCAAGCCTGCCTTGAACAGCTCCAGGGACGGCGACTCCACCACCTCCCTGGGCAGCCCATTCCAGTGTCCAATGACTCTCTCAGTGAAGAACTTTCTCCTCACCTCGAGCCTAAACTTCCCCCGGCGCAGCCTGAGGCTGTGTCCTCTCGTTCTAGTGCTGGCCACCTGAGAGAAGAGAGCAACCTCCCCCTGGCCACAACCACCCCTCAGGTAGTTGTAGACAGCAATAAGGTCACCCCTGAGCCTCCTCTTCTCCAGGCTAAACAATCCCAGCTCCCTCAGCCTCTCCTCGTAGGGCTGTGCTCGAGGCCTCTCCCCAGCCTCGTTGCCCTTCTCTGGACACGTTCAAGCATCTCAATGTCCCTCTTAAACTGGGGGGCCCAGAACTGGACACAGTACTCAAGGTGTGGTCTAACCAGTGCAGAGTACAGGGGCAGAATGACCTCCCTGCTCCTGCTGGCCACACCATTCCTGATGCAGGCCAGGATGCCATTGGCTCTCTTGGCCACCTGGGCACACTGCTGGCTCATGTTCAGGCGGGTATCAATCAGCACCCCCAGATCCCTCTCTGTCTGGCTGCTCTCCAGCCACTCCGACCCCAGCCTGTATCTCTGCATGGGGTTGTTGTGGCCAAAGTGCAGCACCCTGCACTTGGAGCCATTGAATGCCATCCCATTGGACTCTGCCCATCTGTCCAGGCGGTCAAGGTCCCGCTGCAGAGCCCTTCTGCCCTCCAACCCAGCCACATCAGCCCCCAGCTTGGTGTCATCTGCAAACTTGCTGATGACTGACTCAATGCCCACATCCAGATCATCTACGAAGATGTTAAAGAGGATGGGGCCCAGCACTGATCCCTGAGGGACACCACTAGTGACTGGCCGCCAGCTGGATGTGGCACCATTCACCACCACTCTCTGGGCTCGGCCCTCCAGCCAGTTCCTCACCCAGCACAGAGTGTTGCCATCCAAGCCGTGGGCTGACAGCTTAGCCAGCAGTTTGCTGTGGGGGACAGTGTCAAAGGCCTTGCTGAAGTCCAGACAGACCACATCCACAGGCCTCCCCACATCCACTGCATGCACTGCAAAGTGCTTTGCAGAAATTCTGTCCAAAAAAAATTGGTTTGGCACATTGCTGGCAATGAATGGGAGCTTTGCACGTTAATGAGAAACTGAGTGGAGTCCAGCAAACGCTGTGCTTTCTGAGCAGAGCTGGCAGCATGGTGTGGTGTGCATTTCCCTGTCAGGCGCGCCAGCACACTAACAGAGGTTGTGCTTCCACTCTGGGCAGCTCAAAAAACACCTCTGAAAACAAGGAGGTCACCTTCAGTCTGGCAGGAGCACCCCTGCACAACCACGTGAAGTTTTTAACAGGTTCAAATAGCTGAGCCGAGTATCTGCACACATTCTAAGGAATCCCGGGAACTCCCTGTGATTGTAACATCAGAGCTAGAAGGCACCAGGATTTGCAGCTTTAGTCACAGATTAACACAAACCAACAAACACCAGCTCTTACAGCAAGCTTTTCATTCTGAGCCACCCAAGCATCTCCCAAGGGGCACACCGTGCCCAGGCTAGCATGTCACCCAGCTCTGGCTGTCACATCTGCCTGGCTCCAGTGTGAAGATGCACCCCAGAGAGCATGGGCCCCTGTGTACTAAGTCAGCAAATGTAACAGCTTTCATTTAAGAGCACAGCAGAGAAGCGCAGTGTTGACTGCACCACAATGAACAGTGAACTAGGAGCAACGGTCAGCAACGAGGAGTGCAGGGCATGGAGTTTAACTGCTAATTAGGATCAAAGAGTAGTAAGGGGTAGAACAGGGAAGAGCTCAGCTTTAGTTCCCTCAGGAGCTCAGAGTCTTCCCAAATTCAGCTACATAACATCCTTTAAAAGGGGAGTTTTTAAAAGGATGGCTTCTTCTGCATTAGCAACAAAGCAGAAACTCTCACACCAACACTGCCTTCTGATACTGTCTTTTTGTCATTTAGTCAGGAATAAAGTTCTAACAGGGCAGATTTTTATCAAATGACAACAGCTGTGGGGAGAAGGAAAAAACATGTGTTGCATTTCATTAGAACTCTGTAATACTCTGACAGCCAGAAACACACTGCCAAAGTGGCAAACACAGCCGAAAAGACAAGACAGTATTCACAGCAGCTGTTAAACCAAATGAGGACTTGTTAAAATTAAGGGCCATTTTGCCTCTTTCAGATTTAGCTTCAAAACCCCATGTGAAGAAATTCAACTTCTTATAAAGACAGGCTGAGTCATTAGTGCAGAAGTGACACAAGACCCTTGCAGAAATTTCAGTTTGAAAGGTAACTTTAAATACCCAAGCAGTTCCTTAAACCCTATGAAGATGTGAATCACAGAGTCTCACAGTATCATCAGGGTTGGAAGAGACCTCACAGATCATCAAGTCCAACCCTTCACCACAGAGCTCAAGGCTAGACCATGGCACCAAGTGCCACGTCCAATCCTGCCTTGAACAGCTCCAGGGACGGCGACTCCACCACCTCCCTGGGCAGCCCATTCCAGTAGCCAATGACTCTCTCAGTGAAGAACTTTCTCCTCACCTCAAGCCTAAATTTCCCCTGGCGCAGCTTGAGGCTGTGTCCTCTTGTTCTGGTGCTGGCTGCCTGAGAGAAGAGAGCAACCTCCTCCTGGCTACAACCACCCCTCAGGTAGTTGTAGACAGCAATAAGGTCTGCCCTGAGCCTCCTCTTCTCCAGGCTAAACAATCCCAGCTCCCTCAGCCTCTCCTCGTAGGGCTGTGCTCGAGGCCTCTCACCAGCCTCGTCGCCCTTCTCTGGACACGTTCAAGCATCTCAATGTCCCTCTTAAACTGGGGAGCCCAGAACTAGACACAGTACTCAAGGTGTGGTCTAACCAGTGCAGAGTACAGGGGCAGAATGACCTCCCTGCTCCTGCTGGCCACACCATTCCTGATGCAGGCCAGGATGCCATTGGCTCTCTTGGCCACCTGGGCACACTGCTGGCTCACGTTCAGGCGGGTAGCGATCAGCACCCCCAGATCCCTTTCTGTTTGGCTGCTCTCCAGCCACAAATCTGTTATCAGCTGGAACCTTCCAATATTAAAGACATAAACCTGACTAGACTGAGTTAAATTGCTACGTTTCTTAAATGCGTGCAAGCATTCAACATAGATGGGGCCATAGCATCAATACCAATGCTAACAGTCAGGTCAAGGCCATGCCAGTCCTCAAGTATCAGCACTCCCACATTCTCTGCACCACCAGCCACTGGTTTCACTCATGAAGACCATGGGAATTGCCAGGAACAGGAATGTACAAGGCTTACACAAGTCACACCTGAATTTGACTTTTTGGAGGTACCACAGCAGGCACTGTGAAATGCTCAGGACTGAAAAGTATCCTACAAGCCAAGCTATACATTTTGCCCAAAGGATGCCAATTTCCAGAGGGGATGGGATGGTTCTGCTTCATCCAAGCCTAAAATAAACACTGAAGAACCAAACAAACCGAGTATGTAACCAGCCAGCCCCAGACTACCCCATGGTGTGACAGTGCAGGGCTGATGGGGTTTGTTCTGTATTTCTTTAGAGGGCAGAAGGTGATTGCCTTGCATAATTCTGCATTCAGCCAGAGCTAGCCTCACGCTGGACCAGTGACTGTAAGGACAAACAAGAGACCCATTCTTGTTTCAAGCAAGGACTTTCCCAGTTAATTGCCATGTAGCCTTGAGCAAACTGCTGCTGCTGCAGGTTTTAACTTCCTGCTCTGCCAGCAGAAGACCTGCCTTCCTTACATTCACTGATGTTTAGAAGCACAAGGATGTTGTTAGGTGGAAAGCAGAATATAAACACAAATCAAAATATTTCTGCCACGCTAAGCCTTGGACTCTCAGGTTGTTCTCCCAAGGCAAACACTTCATTTTGAACAGCCCAGTGCAGAGCAGGCTAAGGAGCCTGCAAAATGCAAGAGCAGCCAAAGAACTAGGGTAAAACCAGGAGAACAAACCTATTCACCTGTCCTGGAATTCCCCTCAGTTCCCCAGACTGGGAGGAGCTTAGATGAGAAATGCAGAACTGCAGCACGTTCAAGTGTAAACTCAGTAGGCAGCACTCTTCTCACACGACTAGGTGGAGTCTTCATCCCACCATGATCCAGAAGGACATTGTGGTGCCAGAGATGCTTTGACAGAGCCAACTGGGTTAGTGTTCACTGGGGATGCGTAACAATAGCAGTCTGAATCAGAAGAGCCCTTGATTGGCTCTCAGCTTGGACTGTTTCATCCAGCAGTTTTTCTGCACCTTCCACTTGACTTGGAAGTCTGTCATGCTCCAAGCTGGATGCAATTCAATATGGTCATGGTCCACTCCTCAACTGTCAATGCTTCCATGCTTAGAGTCTGTGTCAGTTTGCAGAGCACCTGAAGATCTCTTCCAGAGAAATCTCACCAGTTGATTTCTAGGAGGTAATTGGAAGGGTCCATTGTAACTCACACTGCATGAGAACAAACACACTGTTGTCCTTCTGGCACAAGGGTAAAGCTGCCCGTGGCCTCACAGGTCAACATCTGAGAAAGCAGTAATGTGGCTGTGGCTCATGGGTAAACTATGAGCGTTGCTTGTTTAATTTATGCCTGGTTTGGAACAGAGGTGGTGACACACACCCTGCAGAGAATTCTCTCTTTGTAACTGGAGCCCAAAGCTAATTCCTTGTTCCCAGAAACGATGGCCTCAGGAGCTAAGGTCATCTCTAGTGGGTCTCACTTCTCTCTTGGCTTCCAGAACTGAACACTTCCTTACGTGCCAGGAAAAAGAACCTTGCTGTCTGTGTACAACAGCATGGCCTTGTAATCCTGGCTATAACAGAAGCACTACAAAACAGCCGAGAAGACTGAAGCAGCTAAAACTAGCGGCAGCAGTACAGGATATTGCTTTATGTCTGCAACATCAACTCAGAAAAAGGAGCATGCAAAAGACAATGAAGTACTAAGAGCAAACAATGACATTTTCATCAAAAGAACAAAATGTGTCCTCATACACTTAATGATTTGGGTTTCTTTATCTGCACAATCCTCAGATGGCCTGGTAATTATGGAAGACAGGGTGCAGGAAACCATTGGTATGGTAAATGCTATACGTTTCTCAGGCTGCCTGAAAGACAGGCATAGGCTGAAGCATATGCAGAGGCTGCTTTGGGATAATGGCAGCATTTAGAACAATGTCAGCTTCCAGCAAGTCAGTTCCAGTAATTCTAGAATTGCATCAAAGAGAGCTGTCGCCCTTCTTCCTGGTAGACAGGAAAATATCAAGAATAAAAACGTGTGCCCTGAAGACTGCAGACACCAACAACTGTTCTGCTGGGCTCAAGGAGCTAAGCTGTGCTGAATCTCCACACAACCAACCCTGTCTCCCAAAAGGCCATATTTTTTGAGGTAGATGTGAAGCTGCTGCTATATCATTATGATATAAACCATAAATCACGAGTATTCCCACCACACGAAGATGGCTTTCACAGTAAAAGGACCTTCCAACAACAGCTGGAGCTGAACACACTCTTCCCTCTTATGCACAAACCTCAGAAGATCAGTGCTGCTCATATCTGGTTTTCAACCCAGTTTCCTGGAGAAATTAAGTCTCTCTGATCACACTGCTTGCCTTTTTTCAGTAATTTTCATTCCTGAAGGACAACTTCATTCACATTTTATAGAAGATTGGATGACTCATTTGAAAAAAAAAAGTATCTCAGAATGGAAACTGGTCCCCAGCAGAGCAGGGGCATTGTGAGTGATCACAGGTATTAAAAAAAAATATAGGGTGGCCTCACATTTTCCAGGAAACTGGCTAATTCTGTTGCTACAAAACCATAGGCTGGGATGAGTTTCAGTCAGGTTCATAACTCACACACCACAGAACCAACCTACAGAAAAAATGGCTTCATTTTGCAGCTCAGTGTTTAATTGGTCTTCTGTACAAATGATGCTAAAGACCAAGGAAATTTAAGGTAACATCACAATACTTGCAGAGATTGCTGCTGGCTTCAAGTTAAACTAACTCATCTCAGCCTAGAAAAGGAAAAGTGAATATCTCATTGTGAGCAAGGAGTTATTAGCAGAAGGCTCCTCCAAACCAAGAGTTTTCCCTGAATTCTCAACCACTTCAGCAGGACCAGCAAAGGCAGGGATAATAGTTGGCATATGTGTTTCTTGATAGAACATGCAAACTCTAAGACCAAGGAATTAGCAAAGAATCCACAGCAGACAGATATGTTATAAATATTCCAAAGGTGGAAAAAGTCTCTGATAGGGATTAGACTTCAACTGATAGCAGGACCTCTGTCAAAGAGGCTCCCATCAGTAGGAAACTAAAATGGGGAAAACAAAGACTAGCAAGACAATTACAAGCACGCCTGCCTCAGAGACCAGAAATGGATCTCTGGAAAGGAAGCTCAAAGTTAACACTGAATAATAATGGACACTTATAAAGGTGCAATTAAGAGAGGCAATTTCTTGTTTGCAGGTGTGTTCTGCAGTAACCTACAATGATTTGGCTCTTATATCCCCAGAAATGAAGTCTGATAAGTTTCCAAAGAGATGGGAGACAGAAGAAAAACAACTTGCCACTAAGGAAGGCTGAGGGAGCTGGGGTTGTTTAGCCTGGAGAAGAGGAGGCTCAGGGCAGACCTCATTGCTGTCTACAACTACCTGAAGGGAGGCTGTAGCCAGGTAGGGGTTGGTCTCTTCTCTCAGACAACCAGGAACAGAACAAGGAGACACAGCTTCAAGTTGTGCCAAGGAAGATATAGACTGGATGTTAGGAGGAAGTTGTTGCCAGAGAGAGTGATTGGCATTGGAATGGGCTGCCCAGGGAGGTGGTGGAGTCACCGTCCCTGGAGGTGTTCAAGAAAAGCCTGGATGAGGCACTTAGTGCTATGGTCTGGTTGATTGGATAGGGCTGGGTGCTAGGTTGGACTGGATGATCTTGGAGGTCTCTTCCAATCTGGTTGATTCTATTATAAATAAAATTGAACTAAATCTGCTTAAAAAACATTAAGAGGGCAGTCAACCTAGTTCTAAGCAGAGAAACCACCATGTAATGTTGCAATATGGCACCTAAATTGCCACCCAAGGAAAAAAATAAGACAGAGAGGCTGAAATGGTGTTAGTCAACATAGACAAATCGTTTCACTAATGCATTTGATGCTGACTTAATCTTCATAATGGGCAGTGCTCTGAAAATGCCTCCTCTTTTTGCCTTCCCTTACCTAAATGACATTAACCTATTCCAGAAAATTAAGAACAATTTATCAAGCCACTGAAGGCAAACTTCTTGCTGGATCTGGATCTGAATTATTCCATCCAAGAATAAAGAGAAACTTCGTAGTTTCAGAAACCTGACAACTGGAGGATTGGCAAAGCGTCGCATCCGGAGGCTCACTGCTCTTTTCTCACACGCTTTCTAGCCGCTCGGCACACTCCAGTACACAGCTTGTACAAACAACCTTTTGTCTGGAACAAGGGTGTTTGGCTCTGGCTGTTACACAATTTGTTCTTTAGTACTTCAAGAAAATGTAACTTCCAGTGCATCAGCCAAGAAGAAATTCTGAATTAAGAAAATGGGAGCAGAAGATTTCACTGCGGTTTCAAGCTCTTGGTGAAAGTGAAGCGGAGCTTTTATTCCAAGGAAGTTTTACACGGAAGCTTTCTTCTCTAAAGATGTCCAAAACACTAATTTATTATTCCTCACAACACAAAAGAATTGGATTTTGCAAAACTGATCTTGGAAATGGATGGTTCAGTTTTTCACCAGGAAAAGTTTCTACTGTAAGCCATTACCATTTGCACTCATTTGAGGATGAGCAGCCCTGCCATAAGTACAC
The DNA here is from genome assembly GCA_013400475.1 of Tricholaema leucomelas. Classification (NCBI taxonomy): domain Eukaryota; kingdom Metazoa; phylum Chordata; class Aves; order Piciformes; family Lybiidae; genus Tricholaema lacrymosa; species Tricholaema leucomelas. Next base: position 1,531,532 of record WAAF01007965.1, read on the forward strand.
TCTCTGGAAGGAAACACATATGCATCTCAACACAGGTTGGAAACACAACAATAGAAAATCTGAGAGTAAGAACAGAACTGAAGGTCATATTTTCTTCCAATATTAACTGGTCATATTCTGAAATGAAGGCGGGCAAGGAAAATTTGGCTAAAGAACCGGCTGCAGTGAGAATGCTTCACTGAAAGGGAAGCCCTCTCAGGCAGAACTGCAGTTTGATGTGTCTTTCCTCTGAACCTTTGAGCTCTGCCTGCAGGAAACCATAAAACTCAGCAATCATCTGTAAAACACTTAATGCTGGGTTTTAACTTTTTCATTTGGGGGAGATGAAGTAGGGCAAGACGAAACATGTTCAAGAACAACAAGATGATAACATAAGAGTTTTAAGTGAGAAAAGGCCTGAAGAAAACACTACTGCTAGGATGCACTGTGCACCTGTAGCAATACAATTTGATGTTAAGGCCAGGCTGCATGGGGCCTTGAGCAACCTATTCTAGTGGGAGGTGTCTCTACCTATGGCAGGGTGTTGGAACTGGATGATCTTTGAGGTCCCTTCCAACCTAAACCATTCTATGATTCTAACCGAGTGGATTTCTCACGTTCATGAAGTACTCGCAGATGTGGCTGCAAAGGCTGGCACTGCAGATTAAAGCAATTGGAACTGATGAGTAATGTGCCCCCTCCTTCTGTACTGCCTTCCTGCTGCAGAGCCGGTAGGACAATTCCCTCTCTTACATGAGGTGGCATCCAATGAATAGAGAAAAATCAGATGCAAGAGTGAGACGTGCAGAAGGATGCTTAGCAATGCTGCTACTTCATTTAAAATTCAGAAGCTACCCTCACATTCATCCTGTGATGGATGCAACAGCAGGAGCATGGTGCTTCCACCCTTCTGGGATAGCTCCAGCGTGCAGAGTGGACGAAAGAAAACAATAACCCCCTCTCATTTATCTTCTTGTTGTTTTCATATAGGAATGGGCTAAAAGAAGAGCAAAACCAGGAGACAGGATGCGAGTGTAGAAGAGAATAAAGAGAAAGGGAATGGTGGACAAGTCAGAGGAGTCAGGGCACTGCAGGCTCCCTCTAGGGACCCAAAAGGTGCAGCTTGCTTTCCACTTTTGACACTTTCAAGGAACGATGCAAGACCTGTGGGGGCAGCAGCAGAAGGCTCAGCTCTGCCCCACAAACATGAGGGCAAGGCACGTCTCTCTTTGTCATTATCTATTTGAGCCAGGACTCACAGGTGTTTTTTCCCCTCAAACCTCTGTGTTACAGGAAGCCAAAGCCAGTTCTCTCTGAATCAATGGGACCTCTAGAAGGAGAAGTAGCAGGTCTTGATATATATGTTACTTTGCTTCCCCACAGGCAAAGCTGGAAATGAAAGTGCTGCATTGAGGATGAGATGCAGCCCTGAGCCAGGGGAGCATTGAGGATGAGATGCAGCCCTGAGCCAGGGGAGCGTTGTTGAGGATGAGATGCAGCCCTGAGCCAGGGGAGCACTGAGGGTGAGATGCAGCCCTGAGCCAGGGGAGCACTGAGGGTGAGATGCAGCCCTGAGCCAGGGGAGCACCGAGGAGGAGGAGCTGCAGTGAGCAGGCGGAGGAGCAAGGAGGATGAGATGC